>CM037877.1:112533288-113002703 GCA_021292165.1 Shinisaurus crocodilurus
CTGTAGCCAAGCTATCCCTGTCCAGGAGAGGCCATAGCTGGAGAACCAATCAAAGATGGTAAAAGGCACTCCAAGCTGCTGCAGTCACTTGGGACTCCGGCAACAGTGATGGATCTAGGAGTACCCCCAGACTACGAACCTGATCTTTCAGAGGGAGTGCAACCCCATCCAGAACAGTCAATGAACCTATCTCCCAGAGTCAGGAACCACTCACCCACAGGGCTTCCATCTTGCCAGGATTCAGCTTCAATTTATTGGCTCTCATCCAGCCCATCAGAGTTCAGGCACTGATCCAGGACTTACATAGCCTCTCCTGATTCAGTTGTCATGGGGAGATAGAGCTGTTATCAGCATACTGATGGCACTTGGACTTGGCTCCAAATCCCCTAATGATTGCTCCCAGTGGTTTCACATAGATGTTAAAACAACATTGGGGACAAGATGGTAGCCTGTGGAACCCCACAGCTCAATTGCCAAGGGTCTGAGGAATAGTCACCCAATGTTACTCTCTGAAATCAACCCCGCAGGTAGGACCAGAACCACTATAACACGGTGCCCCCAATACCCAACCTGCAGAGTCAATCCAGGAGGATACCATGGTTGATGGGATCGAAAGCCAATGAGAAATTGAGTAGAATTAACAGGGTCACACTCCCCCTGTCCCTCTCCCGATAAAGGTCATCCATCAGGGTGACCAAGGCTGATTCAGTCCCATAACCCGGTCGAAACCCAGACTGGAATGGGTCCTCCAAGAGTACTTTCAGTTGCTTTTCCACGACCCTCTTAAGTTCCTTCTCTAAGAAAGGCGTATTTGCAACTGGGCAGTAGTTATCAAATACCACTGGGTCCAGAGTGGGTTTTTTCAGGAGTGGTCACACTACTGCCTCCTTAAGAATAGCAGGAACCACCACTTCACGCAGAGATGTGTTTACCACTCTCTGGACCCACCCAGCCATACCCCCTCAGCTTTTATTAGCCAGGAGGGGCAAGGATTGAGAGGGCACATGGTCGGTCACATTGCTGCAAGCGCCTTGTCCACATCATCAGGTCACAGCAACTGAATTGATCCCAGAAAACCGGGCAGATGGTGGCGTCAGATACCTCGACTGCAGCTGTGCTAACAAAAGCATCAAGTTCACTGCGGAGACAAGTGATTTTGTCCTCAAAGTGCTATGCAAAAAGGTCACAGTGGGACTTTGAGGGGGCCAGTGCCCCATTCGCTGGGGAATGTTACCTGTCGTCACTGTGGTTTGTAGTTTTTATGTTCAGATTCTAACTGTTGAAGAAGACAACATCTCAGTCATAATATGTAAGGGTGGAATCCAAGGATGCCCTTCCGCTGATGGAACTGCTTCCATCAGCAGAACTGGCAGGGGGTAATTCCCTTTCTCCCCTGCAACAGCGCCCCCCATCCTCCCATGCACCCTCAAAATCAACTCTGGAGGAAAGCAGGAGAAAGTCCCACTTCATGAGCAGACATCTGCTTGTGCAGTGTAAAATTCCACCCTAGGTATTTAAGGCCGTAATACTATGCACACTTGCTTGGAAGTAAATCCCATTGAAACAGAATCTTTACTTCTGAGTAAGTGGGGATTGGACTCTAAGGCTGCAATACTGTGCACACTTACTAGAGTGTACATTACCCTGAAATAAAAGGACTTCTAAGTAAATGCATAAGATTGGGCAGTATGGCTGTAATGCTATCCACATTGAGAATAAGGTGCACTATGGAAGCCAATGAAACGCCACTGAACGGGATATACTCCCAGATAGGTGTGCACAGGACAGCTGCCTAAGTCTTACTTACTTCAACTGATTAGGAGCACTTTCAATTTTCTTGTAACCAAGACTAAAGGGAGGGAGTTTATTAGTTGTTTTTGTTTTGTTTTGTTCTTTTTAAGGATTTGGTATTATTTATTAGAGGTGGAAGACTTCAAAGAAAAACAAGCCCCCCCACACAACTGAAACTTCTAGTTTAACATTAATTGAGTTGTTGCAGCACTATGTACTGCTGGAGCAAGCAACAGAAAATAGAAAACAGTTGCTTGCTACATCTCTCCCTGACAAGTTTAGCTGTTGCGTTGCCTGAGAAGAAAGCATAAGCAAATCCTGCCATAATATGTCAAGTTAAAGCATTCTATATGATCCCTCTCTAACTTTTTGGGGGTAGTTGTCAGAAGCAGACACAAAGCAACTAATCGGCAATGCAACAATCAATGTGCTTGTGTTGCCTAATTAACAAACAATTTGCATAATATGCATATTAGACTGCCTGCATTTGGAGTACTTTAATCTGGCAACCCTGTATTGGGTTGTTCTTTTCCCAATAACTCAGAGTTCTGTGTTCGGATGTCACAATAAACAGCCCAGGGATGAAGCATCTCTGGATTATTTATTGCAGCAGGAGCAGGCCGGTGGGAACTGGCAGGCACACTTGCTCCCACTCATCTTCTGTGATGTGTGAAGCACCAGGTGACAAAAGCTAATGAAGGGGCAATTCACCGCTAAACCCCCAGCTGCACTAAACTGGAAGCTGAAATGGACAAAAACTGCAAGGACATCATTTTTAATCATGGCACAGTAGCCCTTAGAAGCCTCAGTAATACTCTGGCTGTCCACACTTCACAGGGTAGTGCCACAATTGTACTGCCAACAACAACAACAAAAATGCAAAAAGAAAAGAAAATGCCACAAACCAGGACTGGAAAAAGCTAAAGAGGACAACACAGAAACTCTGGAATGCAACTATTCAGTAACAACGTCATCTGGGCTGTCCATAAAAAGTGACTGAACAAAGGATGGTATTTCCCGAGGGAATGGCTAGTGTAGAAGCAATTCTGGTTTCCTAAATTATGTCACGTTTTTAAAATGTTGCCTACCAGCATCCTTTGAGCAAATGGAGATGTTGGTGTTGGAAAATGTTGCCCTCGATTAAAGGTTCTTTGCCTACGCTACCTGGTGTAGCTAATCACGAGCATCATGTGTGCGATCTGCTTACCTTATATACAAATGTGCACACAAAGTCAATGAAACCGACTTGAAGTTTTGGAAGCTCAGCAGCTTTCCTTCTGTCCATCATAGGCTAGGAGAAAACAGCAATAACTGTATGAACTATCATCCTTCCTTGAGTTCCGTCTCTTTGCTATGCTCTAGTGTGGCCAAGAAGCTCAAGCCACAGTGATTCTATGTACTGTATGCAGATAAGAGCACACTCTGTTCTCAGTAGCTCCCATTAAGTTCTGTGGGACAAAGTAAATGGGCTGCAGTCAGCAAGACTGGTGGGGAAGGGGCAAAACTGGCACTCCTAGAAGAAAAGACTGAGGTCATCTGGGTCAGGTTTAGCCCCCCCCCCCCAGTGATGTTCCCAGATGTTCCCTGGATAAGTGAGTGGTTGCCATTTACTCCTGTGGGGGAAAGTTACGATGCAGTGGGGGCCAAATCTGCTCACTGTCCCTGAAATTGGGCGACCTGGCTTCCACTAAGAGGACCCCACTGACAGGAGCAGCACAATGTGTCCTTGCAATATATAGACCTATTCTTCCTCTCACCCCAATCTCCTTGCCATCCTAATGATGAACATCTTGCTATTCAGGAAGGGAAGCTTGGAAGGAAAGGTTGGACGCAAGGAGCTTTTCTACATGAGGCTGTTAATCGGCCGTTAATCCACTACTTTTGGTTTTGACACAGAACTGAGATCTGAGCACTACACGAGGAGTGTTTCCTTTCCTGCTTTCCCACTAGATCACCTCTAGGTGGCACGGTGGTATAGCAGAATAGTGCAAACACACAAGAGAAAATTGCATTTTCTTTCACTTTCACAATTAAATACTATTGCATTTTCCCTCCTCTAAAAAAACTCGCTGAAAGTGCTAGTTAGACACAGAAGTGAAACTGGAGGGTCAGGACGTTGTTTACAGAACCCATAAACAACCGTGAGTAGGGAATGACAAGCACACGATAAATTCCTTATGTAGAAAAGCCCAAGATTGCCTTGCACTTCTTAGAATGGGAAGAAATGGCTTGGAGGCAAAAGCAGGGGATGAGGAGAAGGAATGATTCAATTAACTTCTTTTTGAGGTCAACTTACAATAGGCTGTTGCTGAAGTACAGATATTTCCATGTCTCCCTGTTCCCAGAATTCAGCTGCTACAAGTAGAGCCACCTGTATCCAAGAAGAACAAAAACCTAAACTTTGGGGCATTTTCATTTTAGCAGCTTGCATACTGGATCAGAAATGTCCTTATAAATATCAGTGCTCACTTTTAGCAGCATTGTGTATGGCATGTTTCAGTGGTAATTTGTCAGAACCTTTTTCGTTTCCATCTTTTATAGAACATAAGTGAAGCCAATGGGGGGGAAACATTACAGATTAATGGAAATAATCTTCTCACACCTTCTGTGATTTGCTACTAGAAAAGGCAGACTCCCTTGCTCTGAAAACTTTTTTGTATTAAAACAGATATGCTAGTCAAATCTTTTAGGCTGCTTTGCTTTTAAATTTTATTGATAGTAATACTAATATATATGAGATTCGTCTTATGGGGGACTACAAGTGAGTGGGTGAAGCAAGTTGAGTAGTAGTAGTAGTAGTAGTAATAGCAGTAGCAATAACAACAACAACAACAACAACAACAATAATAATAATAATAATAATGCCCCCATTTCCTCACTGTTAGAGTTTGGATTATTATAGACTCCCATCTTCTGGTTACCGGTATGTCATTTTGTAAAGCACCTTATATATAGACAGAGCTGTTAGATAATAAGCTAAAGAATTAAATGATGAAGAACCCTAGGATTACGCAATTTGTTGTTAAGTGTTAAAGAACAGGCACTACGTATCAGGCACCTGACCTTACTCTGTACTTCCCAGGGCTTTGTGATAGCAGATAAGTCACAGGCAGTCATCATCATAGCCCTGTGGGACAGAAACCAAAAGAAGAGAAATGGACAGGCAATCAGTGTAGTTGTTTGAAGCCTGGCAAGATAACTGCTATTCCCCCTGTCCCACGGTGCTTCCAGACAAGGCTTTTATAACGCCACTGCCCTGCCTCATTCACAGAATATTACAGGGGGTCCAGACAACAATGTCTCCCACTCCTATCCCTCCTGTGTTTTCCCACCACTTCTTCCATCTTTTTTTCTTACCACAGAAAATCCATTAAGGAAAAAAAAGGGCGGAGTTGCTGCATAATGCTTTCGGATTGGTAGCACTAGGAGCCCTCTGTCTGGAAGCACACCCCCCCCCCCTGGTCAGCAATCTAGGTGCTGTATTTTGCACCAAATAAAGTTTACAAGCAGGCCTTAAAGGATACATCATTAAGAAGGCATCAAGGTGTCAGGCCAAATAAAAACAAACTGAGAAATAGGGAATTTTGCATTGTGAAAGAACTGCCTGACAGGGAGAATCAGTGGAAGTTGGAGGGTTTAAACCTGGCTATAGAGTCTAGCACAGTGTTCTCCAGCCTTGGGTCCCCAGATGTTTTTGGCCTACAACTCCCAGCATGCCAGCTACACTGGCTGGGGCATGCTGGGAGTTGTAGGCCAAAAACATCTGGGGACCCAAGATTGGAGAACACTGGTATAGCACATCCTGTGGTTGTTGCACAACAGGATTCTGAATCAAGTTATTTATCTCATTTTACTTTTAATTTTTTTTATTAAGTTGGAGTAGGATGTGGCAGTCTATCATGTGACGAGATAATATGGTCGCCTCTTTTGACCTTGTACTGAAATCCCCTTAATCCTGGTTTATAGTTCTTAGACTTAGTAGCAGCGTGAGCTTCCGTGCCTATTCTTAAATGTATAAGAGGCACTACAGAATGCCGGCTGGGCTATTGTAAGGTGTTGCTTTCATTCCTCAAGACACAAGCCCACAAGGAATTACTGATTGCAACTCTTTACACATGCTGTTGGGGTGTGTGTGCGGTTGCTAGCGCAGTCCTTCGCGGTTCCATTATGAATCCTCAGCTCTAGCTTGAAGGACTGCTGGATCCTAAAGGCTGCAGCTACAATGATTCACCTAACCCAATTGGCTTAAATCACTAAGAGGCTTGCTCTGCTCCAAGTGTGACCCTTCCTTGGGAGGAAACCATTAAAGCCACTGAAATCATAGTCTGTGTGGCTCTCTGCCTCATGTACCTGGGATCCTGATTCCCAATTACCCTTTCCCGATTGCTGCACAGTGTGCTCCAACACTAGTCATGGTGCTGGGGTCTCTCAGTGGCTACACCTGCCTCCCCAGAACATTACTGAACAGCTTGTCTCACTACAAAGATTTAATGTATGAGGTAGCACAGCATTATTATTATTTTTTTGCTTTTTAATCACCGTAACTCATTTATTCCGGCAAACTTTTTTTTTTTGTAATTCACTTACATGACAATCTCTTTCCTTGTTGCCTCCAGAGACAAATATTCAACCCACTCTTTCTCATTGTCGTAGGTTTTGGATTCATCAACAATTTTCTGAAACATTGTTCTCTTTCTTTAGAGAAACAAGATTGTAGATAGAAAAGGAAAGACTTTAAACCCATTTCTGTAGACCAAGTTTCATAGAAATTCATATCAGCAGCCCAGGGCTAAGAACAAAACCCCTTGGTTGGTTGTTGTTTTTTCCCCACACCATCCAGGTCCTTTCTAGAAGAGGAAGAGACAAGCTGTTTCTCCTTTCCTCACCTCCTAGTACACACTCACAGAGAGCAGCAAAAGAATTACGTAACTATAAACAAGAAACCACCTTCACTGTATTAAATAAGGTTTTGGATTTCCCTGGGACCAGCCCTACCATTAGGCTGAGAGTGTGGCAGCTGCTCCAGGTAACAATGTCTTGAGCCAGCCTTGTAATAAACAGGTCAACAGAATTTTTTTTCTGAGGCTGACTGCACTGCACCCATGGGGAGCACTGAGGGAAGTTTTCAAGGCTTTGCAGCCCTATAGCTCAATCCTGTCCTTGGCTTTAACTTGTACCACCGCAGTTAAATTATTTTCCATACAAGGAACTGGGTGTTTCTGCTTGTTTGCCTCTAAAAAGCAACCCTTCAGCCTCTCCAGCTCCTTTTTGTGTGTTTTGTTTGCTGCCAGCAGCAGCGGGGGCGGGGGGTTATCTCTGAAAGAAAAACGTCAACAGCAGTGTCTTTCCTAAGCAGGCTGTGAGGGCCCCTGAGATACCATGTCAGAACTGATACCAACAACACAGCCCGCTCCCCTTTACTTGCTCTGCCTCTGCACAGGAAAGCATAGGGATGGTTTAAAGAAAGGTATCAACCATTTTGGATTTCTGTACCAAATACATGAATAACTTACTTGAAGTACAATGCTAAGTCAGTAGCTATGATGGCAATATCCATCAAGTGATTCACGTGTTCAAACTGCCTCCTGTTGAGATTCTGGTAAATGTTCAGGGACTAAAGGGGAGAAATGCATAGATCAGAGTGGAAGATTAGTACTTGTCTGTCATGCACCATCTTGGATATCTCCACCTCCCCCCCCCAATACTTTATGTTTTAATTTTATTTATTATTACATTTATATCCCACCTTTTTTCTTCCAAAGAACCCAAGGCGGCTTACACAATCCTCCTCCTCCTCCTCCTCCTCCTCTCCATTTTATCCTCACAACAACCCTGTGCGGTAGGTTAGGCTGAGAGTCAGTGACTGGCCCAAAGTCACCCAGTGAGTTTCATGGCCGAGTGGAGACTAGAACCCGGATCTCCTGAGTCCCAGTCCAACACTCCAACCACTACGCCACACTGGCCCTGTATTACTTTTTTTTATATAGGAAGAGGCTGGAGATATAATTTGCTAATGCTGTGTCATACGTAGAATGGACTGAAGCAAATATCTATTTTCATTTACTTTATTTATATAAAAGATGATATACTGCCCTGCGTCATAGATCCCTATTAAAGTGTGTAAATTTCTAGAAGCAAAGTGAAGATGTTCAGGTCACATTACATGCTGCATTGATGGCAATGGGCTTAGGCACACTTAATTCTGTGCTGGGTTGTCACCTAAGAATGCAGAAGAATTATGTTTAAGGATACCTTCTTTTGAAATAGCGAGAGAGGTAGACAGAAATGAGTGGGATTTGCAACCAAATGTAGCAATGTATTCTCACGTCTGAATAGGAGTGCTCCCGTTCAGGGCCAGTCATGGCCTCCTCCAGCGTTCCATCCGCCTACCTCAACCCAGTTTCCAATTTTCTCTTCCGACTGACACGCAGCAATTCATGGCTACTGAGCATGCTCGGCCCTCATTGGACTGTTTGCAGGAGTTGCCCCCTTAGGTTCTCTTTTGCGGTGTGTGTGTGTTTTGCTCTTCTGCAAACCTCAGGATTCTGATACCTTCCTCTTGTTTCTCAGTTGGCCCCATTTTGGCTCCACTGCTGTCACTACTGATCACCTGAATTCACTATTAATGGAGTGATGCTAATATTTATTTATTACATTTATATCCCGCCTTTCCTCCAAAGAGCCCAGCGTGGAATACATGACCCTCCACCCCATTTTATCTTAACAACAACCCTGTGAGGTAGGCTAGGCTTAAGAGTCAGTGACTGGCCCAAAGTAACCCGGTGAGCTTCATGGCGGAGTGGGGACTAGAACCCGGGTCTTCCGAGTCCCAGTCCAACACTCAGCTCCACCACACTGGCTCTCATGTACGTTAGATGTTCTGGTGACATCTAATTTGTCACCAGAAACAGTAGTCATTTAAAATAACTTGGAAAAATGGTTGGGAAATTACTGCTTAGTTTTAGTTGTTTCCATCTTTAAAAATGTGTTTCTGCAGGTTACAGTAACTGCTGGTTTTTCTAGTAGTCAATAGCTGAAGCAGACTGAATTATCTGCACCTCATAATGTCTTGAGTAGTGCTAAACTGAACAGCCGCATCTGCAGTGGAAATATAAGGATTATTAAGAACCTGGTTCACAGGGCCTGCGTAGTCCAGAGGCTAGAGAATTGGAATTCGGTCTGAATCAAGCCCTAACTTTATCATGAAGTCATAGCATGGCTCTGGGCAAGTCACTTTTTGTCCCCCGACAGCTGTGTATAAAATTACAGGTATCAGTTGCAAGCTATGTGACAGGATTCTTGCTTTGAAGGCCAGATTTAAAGACCTCCTGAAAATGCACTTGTTTATGCAGGCTTTCTCTGGCTTGGAATTAATTGTACTTAATCATGCTGCTGCTTCATTTTGCTGTTTTTGCATTGCTTTTTAAAAATTGTTGTTGTAATAGTTGTAATTGTTTTTATAGTGTATTTTAAACAATGATTTTTAATATTTTTATATGTAAACAGCATAGAGATTTTAGTATATTAAGGGCACAATCCTATGCAAGTTTAAACAGAAAAAAGGCCTACAACTCCCACTTGTAGGCTTTTTTTTTCTGTCTAAAGGATTGTGCTTTAAGTGGTATGTTACTATTACACACACACACACACTTACAACTGTAATTGCTTTTGAAGTTTAAAAAGTGCTACTTAAATAAGTCTTAATTATCACCTTGTGTCCCCAGAAGAACTGGGCTTGGGAACTTTTTCCTACTGTACAGTTTGCTTGAGTGATTGAGGAAGGAAGCGAAAGTTGAAAACTGAGAACTGGTTTGAAGGATTTGAGCAACTGGAGGCAATTATGGCTCTGTATTGTCCTGAGTGACATCTTACTGTGCATAAGCCCTCTAATACAATTAGAAGTGAACTCTTGTTGTTGTTGAATGGTTAATGTCTATTGTTTGTTGTTCTGTACTAGTGGCATGTTAATACTGAAGTGAATAGTAAAAGAAATCACAAGGTGGGTACATGCTGTTTATATTCATTTGGTCTCAACCACATGCCCTTCCTGTCTTCTGGGAGGAAAATTCTTCTGTAAACCCCAAATTCGAAAGGAAAGTGGTTAGAGATGCTTCTGTTCTTTACAGAGTTGTAAATCAATACTTAAACTACTAAATCAGCTGCTGCTTGCAGATCACAGTTTCCCAGAAATCAACCTGATATAAATTAAACCAACCCTGACGTTAAAAATACAAACACAAACCTCTTCTGAGAGCAGAAATTTGCCAAATTCCAAGTGGTGTCTCTCTAGAATTGATGAGCCATGAAGTTTTGCTAAGGAATGTTGAGATCTATAAGCAAATATTTTAGATTTTTAAAAAATAGATGGGGAATAATTAGAGCAATGCCATGTTAAAAAAAGAAGTACGGTATGTACACTGTTATGTTCGGCCTAGAAGAACAAAAGCAACAACCAGACATTTCCCTTTTTTTTAAAGCCTGAAAATTTGAGTTTGCAAATAACCTGACAGTGAAAACTATGTACAAAATGATTGTGTCTTTGAGCAATGATGTACATGACCAGGGCAGTCTACAGCAATTTAAAACAAAATACAAAACAAGTACAGAAATTAGACAAGAATAAAATCATAGTTAAAACTGCAGACAGCAAAAATTCACACAAGTATTTAAAATACAAAAGTTATTGGAAAGCATACACCAGGAGTCCAGAACCTTAGGCCCAGGGCCAATTCTGGCCCTCCAAGGGTCCCCAGAAGGCTATACCCACTTCCCTTGGCCCCACCCTCTCCCCCAAACCACCAACTGTTTGATGGTTTCCCGGCTTTTGTGCAGTTTTTTCCTCATTCTGAAAGCTTGAAATGCCTCTCCAAAGGCTTAGTACGGTAACTGGCAGTAAGGGCTTTAAGCTACAATACACTGGTATATTTGGTATTTTTTGTATTTTTGTCCCTGGCCCTTTTGCCTTCAGCCCCACCCACTTCTGGAATGTGGCTCCTGAGGTGTTATCCAAGATGGAATTTGGCCCTCAGGCTGAAAGAGGTTCTGCACCCCTGGCATACACTTTAAAAGTCTACGCATCACTGCACAACAAAGAATGTGTGTCTTGGGTGCTTTATATGTATAATCCTTCACACAATGATTAACTTATGGAATTCATGTGGTGGTGGTGGCCAGTTGGCCACTAGATTTCAATGGCTTTTAAAATGTTAAGACAAATTTATGGAAGATAGATGGCCATCATGAACATGGTGGGTCTTACAATTTAGGCTTTCAAAATGAAAGGGAAATAAGGCTTTAGAGCCGATTCAAATGTGTACAAATGGCATGTAGTACACTTCTTCTTGGGCTGTGAGTGAAGGAATTGCATGTTTTGAATACCATCTCACATCAAATGCTAGCACAATAGGAAAAAGGCGAGGGCTGGCCCTACCATTATCTTGGGTGGTGTGGCCCACCAACACAAGTTGAGTTGGGGGTGCCATTAAAAGGCAGCAAATTATTTAGTTGATGCTGACATGTTCACTACCATGGAAAGGCCCCACTGGGATTTTCTGCTTAAGACACTGAATTGATTTGGGCCACCTCTGGAGAAGGCATATCACTTCCTGAGATATGTTGGATGGATCACATGCTACTTCTCGGTCAGCAAAAGCAGTGGAATGGGCCGGAGAGGAGAGAGAGTGGAGCAGGCAGGAAAGTGTTAACTCTCCCTTCCATGAAAGGCACAGGGCCAGTCAGGAACAGACCTATGCCTTTCCTGAAGGGGAGGAATCCCCCCTCAGCCTTGGCTCTGCCTTTCACTGCAGCAGCAGGGTTCTGCACAGTTGAAGGGGCTCCTGGGCATTTAAGAGAAGAAGAGATGTGCTCCTTCAAAGAGTGCTTAGGTAGTTTGGAGGAAGTAGGATTGGGGTGTACTGTGTGTTTCAGACTGCAGACTTCAATTTGGGGGCTGGGGCTGGGAACGGAACTTATAAAGAACTGAATCCAACAAGGAAGTGAATCAGCTGACTGGCGTGAAAGTGGGAGAGATCAATTCCTCCTGTACGGAAGGAAATGGTTTTAAGCTTTAGAGATGGCCGGCCTACAGAATTTGGCAGGAGCTCCTGCTCTAGCTCACCATATCACAATATAAATTGTGTAGCTATTAATAGAGAACCACCTACTTCATCTGATAAAGATTGTTGGTTCCTCGATGGTCAATATCATGGCACAAAGCTGCAGTTACCATAGCAAGTGCTTCGAGATCCGTGTAGTACTGCTTCAGTTTGCCTGTCTACACAGGGCGAAGATCACACATTTTGATTAATGTTTCTAATAGAAGTTTCAATCGGCTGTGCTAGTTACTAGTAGTCAAGAAAGTACTCTGCTAGGGAGATTTTAAAAGACTAAAAGGTTGAGCTTATAATGATCAACATTCCATTGTACATTGCATTTAGCGTTAACATGAGGTGAAAGTGATAGCATTTTCGTCAGAAAACCTAAATGAATCTGCCATGAAAAAAATCCCTTCATGTAGAAACCTAGCATGTCAAGCAAGAGGATTCTAACCTAGCCTTCATCTTGACATACTTGTTTTCTATGTTCACAGTTATTTTTCATGGGGGAGCATTCAAATATACAACCTGCACACCTGCAGCCTGAAATAATATAGCCCAGGAGATTTTTTTTTAGTATTTGATTCCATTGGCTGTATAAACTGGCCCCCAGCCTCTTGTGGATTAAAGGGAAGATCTGAATCTAGGAACTTAAGCACTCCATAGATGGGATAGTAAAGCCTGGAAATCTTACCTAGAAGCTGTTACAGATACATATGTCTCTTATGCAAACTATTAGAAAAGGTGAAGAACTGTATTCATTCAGCAAGACTTACTCTTTTTAGGAGCAAACCTTCAGGTTTTTTTTTAAATTTAAGGACAAAGAGTCTAACTCAAATAGATGGGAGGGTGAGAGTTGTGTAAGAAAATGCCAGTTGCTCTAAACTGAGACAGTGACCGGGTTCGCACGACATGATAACCCACTGTGACTTAGCATGTTGTGCGAACCTTGACCCCTTCCCCCATGGTGGCTTATTTTTAAGTTATAAACTACCCTGACAAGCCATGGCTTGTTCTAGGGCAGGGGTTCTCAACCAGGGGGTAATTCCCCCCGGGGGGGATTTTAGGGTTTCAGGGGGGCATTGGGACCACAGACT
Organism: Shinisaurus crocodilurus; assembly: GCA_021292165.1. Lineage (NCBI taxonomy): Eukaryota > Metazoa > Chordata > Lepidosauria > Squamata > Shinisauridae > Shinisaurus > Shinisaurus crocodilurus. Next base: position 112,546,271 of record CM037877.1, read on the forward strand.
CAAACTGTTGGAATACTGATCTTTCTACAAATTACAATTCTACAGATTGTACATAATCTACATGCCATCATACTTTATTGTATGGCACAGATTAAATTAAAAACAAAGCTGCAGCGAGCAGAAAATGGCTCATGATCGTGGCAGGTAGGGGGAGACAAGTCGGTCCGACTGCAGTGTCCCCCTGTGATACCCATGGGAGGACCGAGGGGGCCAACAACCCACAGTGGATCCAAACGTCTGTCAGGTGCACTGTGTGGGTTGTTCACAAAACAACCCACCCACCTTGGCTTATTGCCAGGGTGGGTTGGCATGACATGCAAACACGCCCAGTGTCTTGGGAGAGAGAAGTGTCTGTAAAGAGATACCATAAGAAGGGTGAACATGGTTTGTGCAACGTTGAAGCCATGGCGCCAGTTGTGATAAGTGATCCTTCTGTAACCCTTGCTGACTGAATAGATGAATCTTACCAGCACCTGTGAAAACAGAACTGCCATGAGCACAGGTTTTGACAGCTTTGTGGGAACAGAACAGATCATTGTCATGAAATCAGACAAGAATTCACACACACACACACACACACACTATATATATATATATGTATATATATAGTTACACATTCTTGGGGTATGGATAACAGTAGACTTGATCAAGTTGACTCCTATAAATATCTGGGTATTTGGTTTCATGAGACTGCTAACTGGAGAGTCCAGGCAAAGCTTGCTAAGGCTAAAGCCGAACAAAATCTGAGTGCCATATTGCGCTTCTTTTTCACTAGAGGTGGGAAATGTATTCCAGCTGCCACCCGTGTTTTTCAAGTTCAGATAGTATCCCAGATTCTTTCTGGAGCTCCTATCTGGTTTCCTTGTCTTAAAGACTCTCTCGAAAGCATTCCGGTCCTTACTTCCGTAGATCTCTATTGGCGTGCCCAAGTGTGTCGCTGGTGCTGCCCTTAAATCTTGAAGCTGGCCCTTGATTTCTCATTGTCTGGCGTGGATACATTCTATTCACTTCTGGCTTCGTTGCCAGCTTTTGGTTAAGCCAAATTCTTTTGTTTCCCAGGTGATGTTAGATTCCTATGTGTCTGCTTGGAATAAAGCAGTGAGGCAAAAGGTTGCCTCAGTTGGGCTGTCTCCTTCCCATCTGCTATCCTTGTCCTGGGAGAAAGCTAAATTTCTAGTCAAGCAGAGACTGACTGACATCCATTTTCAGGAGCTCCATGCAGCGGCCCAGGGCCCATGTTCCCCTCTGTCACTGGGCTTGTCGGGCCTTTATCCTAAAAATGGGATGCTCTATTTAGAGTGGTTATCGATCCCTAAATACAGGAGATCATTCTCCTTAGCCCGATTTAATGTTCTACCCTCCAAACTTTTGGATGGCAGATACAGTAAAATCCCAGTGAAAAATAGATGCTGCCCCTGCAACAACGAGGAGGTGGAATCTGTTGTGCATGTTCTTTTTAACTGCAGTTTCTATCGAGGGGCTAGAGAGACTCTAATACATCCAATCACACAAACTTTCCCTGGACGATCTTTAGAGTCTCTTTTGACCATTTTGCTTGATGGCTCAAATAGTTTAATCACTAAGGAAGTTGCAAAATTCTTGAATGTTGCTATTTTGACTAGGCCTCCTATGCTTGCCTGATTTGGTTTTATTGTATGTTTTTATTCTGTGTGTACAACTGAGAGCTGGTATATCTTGTTTGTATTGTATATATATATATATATATATTGGTGTGGTCGGTAGACTGTAAATAAACTATATATATATATATATATATATGGCTGATGTTTTGTGGCCAAGAGATTTTCATGGGGGACTTCATGCCTAAAATGGTTGAGAGATGGCTGTTCCCCCCCCCTTTTCAAGAGAGAGCCCCCTAGTTTATTTTATTTATTTATGCATTTATTTGAAGTAGTAATAACCCCACCTATTAACTTAAGTTCTTATAGTGACTCACAATATATTTAAAATATAATAAAATAGCCAAGGATCATGAAGGATGGGCAAAAGTGTTCCTCCCAGTCCTCAGATGTTCCAGCTGCCACTCTGCTAAAGAACCACAATCCAATGCCCCCACAATTTCCCCCCCGGGGCTCAAGGAGCATGCTGGCAAGATTAAAAATATATACAGATATTCTCTCCGCAAGAAGTGTGGGTTTTTCTACTATGGGGTGACACCCCCCCCGCCACACCTTTACTGCTCTGATGACATAGACACCTGGTTCCAAATCCAGCATTGATTTCTGCCCCTCCCCCATGCTTGAAGCACGTTTTTGGCTTTTGTTTTATTCCAGGGAGCCAGCTTGTTTACAGTGTTAAACATGTATTTGATGCTTTCAAAAGCAGTTAACCTGTTTGCTTAAAACTTAAAATGCTGCTCTGGATGGTGGTGGGGAGATGACTTCATTATTGCTGCCTCTGGCTCCCTCTGAAGCCCAGCTAGGAGGTTGTAATTGCAATCAAGGAGCTTTATTATTACGCAGAAGTTATGGACAAGCCAGCATTGCTTCAGGCTACAAACAATAGCTCCATGCAGTCAATGGAGACAAAAGATCCACACAAGCCTTGTATAAAACAGGATCACTAAGCTCTCCTGTGTTACTGAAGTTAAACTCTGATTCCCATCCCCTGCTCTTCTTTCTCGGGAGACTGTGTTCCCATGGTTTCTGAGGGCCTGGCTTGGCCTTCATCTGAGAGATTAGTCTGCGGCTGGATGGCCTTCTCTCTCCCACTGCTATTCTCCCCTACCCCCGGCTCCTGCACCCTTGACACCTTGGCAGCATCTTCCCCCTCCCCCTTCCCTCCTGGCTCAGAATCCATTCCAATGTATTCTTGAAGTGTGTCTGCAAAGGTGTGGGGCCCAATCCCTACACCAATAGGGACAGCCAGTCAGCACTCTGGACAGCTAGCTTCTTATGGAAACAGGAAGAGCTCCTCGCATGTGAGCTTGAATCAGTTTGGAAGTTTGTGTGTTTGCCCGAAAATAGGTGAGTGTAGAGCCAAAGCAGCCTCACCCCTAACGGTATGTACTTCCTGATATGGACAACTGGGGAAATTGGCCCCCCAGGCTGACGTTGTCACTCACCTCCTGCGGAATCTGGAATTTTTTCACCACTCCAAGTTCATAGTACATCTGAATGCCACATTTCACAAGGTCTAGTTCAGTCCTTTCCATATCAGAAAAGTGGAAGTCGTAGATTTCAAATTGTGCAGGATCTGGGAGCTCTGATTTCTGGAGGGGGGAAATTACATTTCTTGCCCTTTTGGTATAGGTTCCACTGCTGAAGCAACAAGCATTTCTCAATAGTTTATATTTTAATATATCCATATATGGTCGACATAAAAATAGGGGCCATGGTAGCATGCAATGCTAAACCATAGCGATATGTGCATGATCTGGAATGTGTCCGAACAAAGCCTCAGGCTCATGTGTTCTCCCTCCCCTCTCATCCTCCTGTGCAGCCAGGAGAAAGACTTCCCCAGTGTTTAGTTTTTAGCCAAGAAGAAGTGTTAAGGTGTGGAATAGATCTGCCTCTTACGGTTTTTGAAAACAATTTTATTTTCTTTCTAGTAAAAGCTGTGGGTAAAATATATGGCTCACCTTGACTAAAATCTGGAAGGGCCACTGACATGAGGGTTGGGAGATGAAATTGTTTCTGCCATCTTTGGTCCAGCCTTCATAGAATTAATCATGTTGGTTGAAACTGCACTATGCTGAAACACACTGCATATCTATGAGAGGAGCCATGTTGGGGAAGACATCCTCCGACTATATAGCAGTCTCAGTCATAATGCATGACAGAGTAGGAAGTTCCCCAGTTTAGACTTATATACTTTTAAGAGAAGGGTATGACCCCATGACAAGCCACGTGGACACTTACTAGAACTGCTGCCAGCTCTTCCTCATCACATTCAGACACCTCTTTGCCAAGCTTCTCTCGAGTTGGCTGTGGAGACAAATGCACATTAAAGTTAGGACTCTTAGTGCTCAGTGATGGACCAAGACATTTTGGTGCATAAGGCAGAAAATCCAAATCCCCCACCACCAATAACAACAATGTTGAAAAATTGCTGCCCTTTAAGGATACCCCTCAAATGCTGAGCTTAGAAAAGAGGTGAGTAAGGGGAGATGACCGAGACATGATAAAGGTGTACAAAATTATGCATGGTGTGGAGATGGTGAATAGAGAGACAGTTCTCTCTCACTCTCACTCTCTTATTTCATAGATTTCATAGATCATAGAGTTGGAAGGGGCCTACAAGGCCAACCCCCTGCAGGACCGGTGCAGGGCAGTTTGGCGCCCTAGGCTAAATTATATTTAGCGCCCCCCCTCTCGTGCCGTGGGGGGGGCTCCGGAAAGCAGCCCTGCTCTGCAACCTCCCGCCGCCGCTGCCGCCACCGGACCCCCCCCGCACGCTGCCGCTGCCGCCCCCCACCTACCTTCCCACGCCTCCTCCGAAAAGGGACCCCCGCGCTCTGTTTTTCGCCGGGGGAAACCAGAGCAACAGGGCTGTTTAAGCCCTGTTGCCCTGGTTCCTCCCGCCAAAACAGAGTGCGGGCGGGGCTCTGGAAACAGCGCGGGGAAGGTAGGTGTCGGGGGGGAGGCGGCGCGGAGGCGAAGCGAGGCGAGGCGAGGTGGGGGGGAGGCGGCGCAGAGGCGAGGCGAGGTGGGGGGAGGCGGCGCGGAGGCGAGGCGAGGTGGGGGGGAGGCGGCGCGGAGGCGAGGCAAGGTGGGGGGGGAGGCGCCCAGGCTCGGCCCCACCACTACTCCGGGCGCAATCCCCCGCACTGACCTGGCTTTCTCGGTGAGGCGGGTGGGCGGGCAAGGCAGGAGCGCGCCAGCAGCGAAGAGGAGCGCAGCGTTCTGCGCCCTCTTCCGCTACGCGCCCTAGGCAACAGCTTAGTTGGCCTAGCGGTAGCGCCGGCCCTGACCCCCTGCTCAATGCAGGAAACTAGAGGAGGGGTCTCCCATCCAAGTAATAACCAGGCCTGACCCTGCTTAGCTTTCCACAACCCAATGAGATCATCCATGAAGCTGATTGGTGGTGAGATATTCAGGACAGATAAAAGGAAGGACTTCTTCACCCAGCGCATAGTTAACTATGGAATTCACTTCCAGAAGATGTCGTGATGGCCACCAATTTGGAGGGCTTTAAAAGGGGATTGGACAAATTCCTGGAGGAGAAGGCTATCAATGGCTACTAGTCATGATGGCTATATGCTACCTTCAGGGTCAGAGGCAGTATGCCTATGTACACCAGTTGCTGGGGAACATGGGTGGGAGGGTGCTGTTGCCCTCATGTCCTGCTTGTGGGTATCCCGTGAGCAGCTGGTTGGCCACTGTGTGAATAGAATGCTGGACTATATGGACCCTTGGTCTGATCCAGCAGGGCTCTTCTTATGTTCTAAATGTTCCACTTGAGGCATGCTGCCTCATCTTGCCTAAGGATACGGCCGACCTTCATAGCACTCAGTTTTTGAATACTTCTCGATCCTTCAGCATTTGAAATGGTAAAACATTATCAACAAACGAGAGAGAAAATATACTTCAAAAGCCATACCAGGATTGCTTGAATTTCATTCTTGTCACACTGCACATGGTAGAGCACCATATCTTGCGCAATATCCTTTCGATTCTCCAGTTTATTCATCTTATCGTAAGTATCAGTATTGAGCACAGACCAGCCAAGAAACTGTGTCAGGGACTTCGGAAATAAAACAGAAGTCACTGAAATAGCTGAGCAGCAGTTGGCCCTTCTCCAACTCCTAGATCTCAATATTAATAATCTTGAATAGTATTGATGATATATATATGTTATGGGGGTCAGGTTTCAGGTTCAGGGTGGCTAACTGCATATATTAAAAACAGAGAATAGCAATATCACATTTAAAAAAAAAACATTCAGCAAAATACAATAAAACATAGAAAAATTGTAAAAAAACTACAAAGGAATTTCTGGAGGGAAAAATATATACAGTAATACCTTGGATTGCAAGCATAATTCATTCCGGAACCGTGCTTGTAATCCAAAACACTCTTATATCAAAGCAAGTCTCTGGTGGGTGTGAGCGGGGCCGATTTCGGCCCGCTACGCCCACTCGAGGCGAGCGGTTACATCCCTACGACTACTTGTCTTGCAAGGCGTCGCTTGTTTATCAAGTCAAAATTTATATTAAAAAATTGCTTGTCTTGCAAAACGCTCTCAGACCAAGTTACTTGCAATCCAAGGTATTACTGTACACATATGCACAGACAGAGAAAGAGAGAGCGGCATTTCTGCTTGCAGGCTTACAATCTAAGAAGAAAGAGGAGTTTTTTTCAGGATAATGAGGGACAGAGGAAGATAGAAGGGCATTCCAATGACAGGGAGCAGCTAAGGGAAATGCATGAAAATCCTGGGCTTGGAATTAGTTGCAGACGATCAAAGAGAACAACAACGCAGAGAGAGAGAAGCTGGGCAGGAAGAATGAGAGACTGGAGACAAAGACAAGTACAAGGTTTAACTGAATATAATAGGGCAGAGACAGCCAGTTTAAGAATGATATGAAGGAGTGAGTGGCATAAAATAAAACACAGGGAAACCAACCATTTAAGATGGGAGTGGGCAGCAACACACAACCCCCACTGCCCCCCAAGATGCCATTTTTAATTTAATTTTTGGTACCCAGGAGATGCGGCCCATGGGTGGGGGCAAAAATGGCCCCTGGACCTCCCACAGTTGCCCCAGATTTAAGAAATGGGGCCTCCCCTTATCCATCAGATAATCTCAAGTAGCTATTTCTTTGCCTACTGCATGATGTAGGAACCTAAGGCAAGTACAGGAAAAGGACTCTGCTGAATTGGCTGGGCTACTATTTGTACTAGCAGTGAACATGGCATGAACATATCATGGGGTTGCGTGAACATTCATTAAATCAACTGTCTTTTAGAAGATACATATGTTTTCAGCTCCCGTAACGCGGCCTACCTCCATTAGGGTCTCATCCTGTTCGTCAAAGGGCTTCCCATCTTTTCTGTTGTAAAATGTAGCAACACCTACAATTTCTTCTTTTTTGTTAACTATCGGCATGGAGAGAGCGTTTTTGATGATCCATCCTGATTCATCAATGGGACCTTCCTTAAAACAGAAAAATGTGGGTATGGAACATATCAAGTGCTATAATGCATGTCTCAGCAGAAATAGTTATACTATATTTACATCTACATTTACAAACTACAACTTAGGGTGTATCTACATTACAAACTTAAATGGACTTAAGTCATTCCCTCTTCCCAGCAAATGCAAATGGGGGACCCTCATGAACAGCTGTAATCACACTCTTACCATACCTGAAATGTAAACATTTCATCCGAAGCTGCGTTCATAATGTTGCAAATCTAGAAAATTGCAATGATGTTTTGTTACGGTACACACAAGTGTATACTTATTGTTTTGTTAATTGAATCTAAAGTAGAATTATTTAACAATGTCATTGAAACATTATGGCTGTGTTATCCAAACAGCTACTTTGTGCTTCCGAAAGCTTGCATACATTAAAAAACCCTTTTCTTTGAACAGAAGCCTGCCCCCATGCCATATCGCAAACTGCTTTAGAAACTTTTCAAATATGGCTTACCATGTGCTCCTGTTGGAACTCATCACATGGCTTTTTAGCTCTTGACCATAATTGTCTTGATGAGTTATGGAAATATGCGAGTGTAAATACTTACAAAACCAGTTTCTGTGACATATGTTGGGAGTCCACTAACCAGTGCCCAGTGTTCTGCCTTAGGATTTCTAAATAGAAAGGAAAATACATAAAAACACTGATCAAATGAGCTTTGGTTACAAAGGGAACAGACTTAAGTTAGTCATGACACTCCTAAACATTTAGCTATTTATTCTTTTTTGTTTTCAAAAGTAAACTTTTTCAGATATTTAAACAAAGGGTGAGATCGCACAACAGAGCAACCCACCCTGCATATAAGCTACGAAGTGTGGGCTGTTCGTGGAACCCATGGTGCACCCAACAGACGATTGGGCTCACCATGGGTTGTCCCCCGCTTCTTCCCCCTCGGTCCTCTAGCAGGTATCCCAGGGGGCTTGGTGACTGAAGCCACCTTGTCTCCTCCCCCCACTCTGCTTGCGACCCCATTTTCAGTCACCACCACAGCTTCCCCCCCCTTTCCCTTTTCACGATCTTTTTGTGATCTCTGCCAGTGACAGCAACTGACATTCCCTCCAAATGCCCAAGTGGCACATTGGAGCAGCCATCACTGGTTCACCACCTCTATTTATTTTTTATTTTTTAGGTGCCAGAAATGGGCGCAAATATTTTCATACTTTTTCAAAATAAAAATAAGGGGGGTGTTTTGCAAGTGCACTTGTGCGCACTCGTGGGTGACCAAAATGAAAAGTCTTGCCTGCTCAGTGTCGTGGTAAATGCCTGCTGTCAAAGCGCAGTAGGTACCAGCCATAGACATTGACCAAGCAAGGCTGCAAATTGGTTATTTTGGTACTTTGCTTCTTCCTTGACAGCTGTCAAATGGAGAGCTGCCAATGGAAAAGCAAAGCCGTGAAAAGATCTTTGCTTGCGAAAGGGGGTGGTGAGCATATTACCCCCTTCGCAGCGAGATCCTCTGGTTTTGAAGTGTGGACCTGACAGTTCTCAGTGTCCTCCACACCTTTTCCACCCTTTCCCAAGACTCCAGGTGCTTGGAAAAGGGGAAAAGTTCACCCCACCCCATTTATGGGAGCACAAACTTTTGACAGTGTTCAAAAGAAAAGGTTTCTTTTAAAGCAGGGCTTTTCAAAGGGCCAAACAGGGTTTTCTGCCAAGGAAATATGCAGCTCTGAAATCTGTATATTTCCCTGTCAGAAATCTCACTGGCTCTTTATACTTTCTAGTGAAATGCCTTTCTAAGTGTGCCCAGTGCCAGCAGGTTAGATCTGGAGGATTTGACACTGTGCTATAGTCAACTTCTGTATATAAAAATAATGCCCATGAGGTTATTTCACTTTACTTACGGGATAACTTTAATTTCTTCCTTTCCATGTAAGATATAATCAATGATTTTATAAAAGACAATCTCCTATAAATAGAAAAATGGGAAGTTGACATTCATAACAAGTGAGCAAATAGGGAAAGGGGATATATCTTAGCGCTGTTTGAAGACTCACTCTGCCATCTGGAGTATGAGGTCCTGAATAAGGTGGAACTTCACCCATTAGAACTGGCCACAAATCAAAGAATTCCTGGAAAAGTAGACAAATATTTTCACACCAATCCATTCAGCTTCACATGTTGAAAGTCTTTTTGAAATATATATTTTAATTGATTTATCATTTGCAACTCACAAACATCAACAACGTGTAAACATCACAAACTGCGTTCCCTTTCCTTAACTTGTCTTCTAGTATAGGATTATTGGTCTGGCATTGCCACCCTATTCTATGGAGCTCCATTGCAGTCTATGATGTTATCAGGTCGTTCCAAAAGGATTTTTGATGTGCCAATAGTTTATATTTGGAAGTCCTTTGCTTATGAAAACTACAAATGGATACCAAACAGCAAAGAGGGCATTCCTACAACATGTGGAATACTGAGCTAAATCTACCACATCCTCTCCAGAAGTGGGATGAGGGAGAATTATTTATGCAGTTCAGCCTTATAAGGTTGCTGTGCCATCTATGCGCCAATTTAATTGCTTTCTCTTTTATTCGGGCAGAGATGGTCTTAAAGAGCAATTTTGCCACATTGCCATCAACTGACGATGCCAGTGTTACATCCTAAATCATTTCCCTAGACAGCTTTCAGTCCCTTCTGCCAGTAAGGAAGCCTTAGAAAAGGCATTTCAGCCTTTTAGAATCTTTCATAGACTTTCATAGATTCATAGAGTTGGAAGGGGGCCTACAAGGCCATCGAGTCCCACCCCCCTGTTCAATGCAGGAAACTAGAGGAGAGGTCTCCCATCCAAGTAACAACCAGGCCTGACCCTGCTTAGCTTTCCACGCTCAGACAAGCTGAGCCAGCGTGAGCCACAGGCCTGTATCTTTGGGAAACCAGCACCAAATAATGGGCAGTTGGAGGGAAAGGGTGGGGCCAGCAGAAGGGCTGGGGCCACCTGGGTCAGATTGGACTCCAGGTAGGCTGGATTTGGTTCAACACCCCTATTCTACATGTTTGTGTTAATGAGATCTTGCATATTCTCATTCACTTGTCAGCCATCTTGGAAAATGGCAGCTGCAGAATCAATGTCACAGTCACAGAATGGCCATGTCTACTTAAATGTGTACATACATGGATCTGAACCACATATAAACTTCAAAATTCTATGCATATCTTTTTAGTTTTACATACAGGATCTATGGCAGATCCAGAATGATATCCTGGAGAGAGTCTATGGTTTCAAAACTGACTTCTTCCTGTAATTGAGCATTCCATGCTTGAGAGCAGTTGTGGAGTGAGAGGAGGAGACTCAAGCGATCAGTGACCTCCAAAACTGGAAATTCCTTCTCATGGAAGCCAAGCTGCCATCTCAGGGGCGTAGACTTCTCAATTTCCTGGGGGGGGGGATGGGGCTAAACAGCTGGTTGGCTGGAGGAGGCTTTGGCAATTCTGGGAAATCCAAGGGGGGCTTGAGTCCCCCATAGTTTAAGCCCCTGTTCTCCCCCTTCTCTTCTCCCCTTTTCCCTGTACACTTTCTTCCACCCCTTCTCTCTCTCTCTCTCTCTCTCTCTCTCTCTCTCTCTCTCTCTCTCTCTCTCACACACACACACACACACACACACACACACACACTCCCTGAAGGTAATTTAGATTTCCCCCCAAGCACGTAACATCTGGTTGCCTGGAGGGGGCTTTGCCAATTCTGGGAAATCCCTGGAGGGGGCTTGAGGGCCCCCCCCCGGTAGTTTACGCCCCTGTGCCATCTTCTGTGCATCTGCCCACATACATGTGTTGTATTTGTAATGTGAGTAGACAACTCACATGTGGTAACTGCACAGATGAACGGACTGAGGCAGTGCTGGCTCCAAGATTTGGAGGAGGTTTTGACAAGGCCTCCTCAGTGTGCCTCCTTCATGATTAGACCGGTGTGCAGACCTTTGACTTTTCTGGGTGTCCCATGTATGCAAAGTGAGAGAAAGGCATCACTGTTGGGGCAGTGAAACCGTTGCTGGCCTTGGGGCCCTAGCAACTGCTCGGCCTCACCATCCACGTGCTCCCGATAATTTATGAACTAATTCTGTCCTCACGATGTTGTAATTCTAAACCAGTTTCTTTCACTTTCAAGAAACGTGTCAGGAATCAAAGCTATAGCCTTCTGCATGCAAAGCATGTACTCTAACACTGGGCTATGGCCCGCACACCCATTACTACTTCACATTTCCTACTGAATGGTGGGATTCAAATGATTGCTGCAGAATCTCACTTTTCCCAGCCCTATTTGGAGATGCCGGGGTTGAACCTGGGACCGTCTGCATGGAAAGCAGGTACTCTACCACTGTTACTGGGCAGTAGATGAAAGTCTTAATCTGCCTAGGAACCGAGCTTACCTTTTGCTTGCTCATATCCAGAAGGCCTACAGAATACCTGTCACAGTTCAAATATGTTCTCACAGTGTAAAACGCTTTGTGGAATTGTCTCTCGATGTCAGTCAGTTCCTCAAATACCTTATTGGCGGACCACAGTAAAACCTGCATAATAGCAAATCAAAATGTAAGTTTTCCAGACAACCTAGCAGATTCAGGAGCACCATTTCCGATTCCAGGCGGGGGGTGGTGGTGGGATAGGTTTTTTCAACTTTCGACTTCCAAAAGATTGGCTTTTAGGGCAGGAGAAGGGCAAGCAGAGCTAGGAAACAAGCTAAGTCAAGGGTTAAGACAGTGCAGAATGTGGTATGCTAGTAATAGAGCTGGGCCTGGAACAGTCTGATGTGGGTATGCAGCAGAGCAAAGGCAAGATATGGGTGGATTTATAGAAGGTTAAAGTGACACCTCTTCATGGATGGAGGTGGAGCCCAGCATAATCTTATGGGTGGACCCTAACAGAATTTAGTGCGTTATGGGCAAAGCCTGGCAGACTCTGGAGTTTACTGACTTTTTAGATCCCAGTACTGGTTTTCTGTCAGAAGACAGTACTGCTGGGTGGACCAGTAAATTACTGGCTGGTTATCAGCTCTAGAGAATGACAGTCAGGAAGGCCCAAAGGTCTACTCTTGAATACATTCACAGATAAGTTGCAAAACAACAGCAACAGCAAGACCACCTGTGTATTTTAACAGCAATTGTTTTGACTGTTATGTTTTCAAAGCCCTGATGACTACAGCAATGCTATAACCACAGGTCCTGTAGTCATCCTTTTGTTTATTTTAAAATAAGGTGATTTATGTCTTCAGCATTTAATTGTTTTAAACAATAGTAACTCACTAGAAATTGTGAGCTGGCCACATATATAGATTGTTCTGGTGGAATAATCACATGTGTTTTAAACAGGTGTGTGTGTGTGTGTGTGTCAGAGGCAGAGAGGTTACTTCCAGAGCAGGGGTGGGAACCTCAGGTCTGGGAGCCAAATCCAACCAGTGGTCACAGCAAGTTCTTCACCTGAAGGATAAACCCAGCTTCACCACTTGCCTCACATGCATGTATACCAGCAAGGTGAACATTGGATCAATCCTTAAACGTGTCCCTTCCCTCTCTCACTTCCATGCTTTGGGTGAGCTGTCTGCCTTTAACTGGTGTGTGTGTGTTTATATGCTTATACGCTTTGCTTAACCCCCTACCCACCAAAAAACAACAACCCATAAATAAGGGGGAGATACATTGATGGTGTTTTAGGTGCTAACCAATAGGTGCCCACCAGCTTGTTCCTGGTTCAAAATGATCCTTCAGAATTGTGGGATTCTTTTTTAGAGCTTACCCTAAGACAAAAAATGAATATTTTGTTGAGACAGTGGGGTGCTTTCAAACCACTTGCGTCATTCTTAAAATGTTACATCTGTCTTCACCCTAATTTGAGAGGACAACTATTAAAGTAGATGGCTATTTATCTAATTAAGGCCTAGCCCTGAACAACAACAACAAAAAAAGACAGTTTGCTTCCAGAGGCGGTTTCCTTACCTGGCCCCTTCGAGTTTCACAGTTGTGAAGGTAGCTCAGATGATAAATTTTCAAGTTCAAAGAGGCAAAATTGAGATACTTCAGGAAAAGCTGTCAATATAAGAAAGCTCTGTTCAGTTCAGCAGTGCACAGCAGTGCTGCAGCAACGCTTAGAGGCAGAGTTTATGAATAGAGATCTCCCATAAGTGCTTTTTCTAGTACTCACACTTTCATCAGCACTGCTGAAAAATGGACCTTGGACCTTATTCACTGCCATGATCACAGCAACCACATCTTTGCCATTCATGATTGGGGTTGCAAGGATGTTCCTTGTAGTGTAGTCAGTGAGTTTATCAACAAAAGTACTAAAATGATGGCACTGGTATAAAGAAATAAAAAAATAAAATTAGTCAGAATATAACTTTGAAATTCATTTGATGGCACAGATAGTCTAGCTTTCCTTCTCTCCACTCAATACAGAATATAGAAATTATATATTTGTTTATTTTTATTTATTTAATACATTTTTATACCACCCAATAGCCGAAGCTCTCTGGGTGGTTTACAACACTTAAAACCATAATACACAATATAAAATAAATATAAAATTTAAAACCACAGATTAAAAACAAACAGCAGAGCTAGCAGCAGCAGTTACAATAACAGTTAAAAACAACTACAAGATTAAAACGATTAAGATTATTTTAAAAAATGATTTGTTTGTTTCTATGTTTTCTTGTTACCATTTTAAAAATGCTGTTATAAATCATCCGTCTTATTATGCAGATTCTCTCCCCAAGGTTGGCAATGGTCTGATCGTTGACAGGGAATAACAGAATGCAGCAGGTCACACTCACCTGCCAGCAGGAGCTTACAAAAGTTTTGTCCGAGTACAAAGTATAGGCACAGTTGAGTTGAACAGGCAGCATTTGGAGCTGGCTGGCCTGGCAGGGTAGCTGAGATGTTCCTGGGGACAAACTCAACTGTTTGGATTCTTTGGTGCTTGTTATGCTTCTGGGCCTAGCACTGCCTTCCTGTATTCTTGTTCCTGTGCCTCTGTAATACCTCTACTGCTTATATACTTGTGTTTTTTGGGTTTTTAAATTTAATTTCATTTAAATTTTTCTCAAACAATAAAACAAATAAAATACATACAACTAGTACAGTGCTCCCATCACCATGGGACCAAGAAATACTTATTATCTCTATAATCCATTTTTATCCTAAATTCCAGAAATACATCAAGTCTTGACATGGTGCACTCCCCTTTCCCTCTACTAAAACATAATCTAAAAATAATCCCCAAATATCCTTAAAATTATTTTTCTTTAATTGTCCCCTTTTCCATTTGATATTACAAGTTAACTTACCATTTAAGGCCATATCCCACACCTCCTTATACCAATCAGTAATAGAAAAAACTTGTTGAACTTTCCAGTTCCTTGCTATCATTAATCTACCCGCCGTTAATAAATTTACAATTAGTTCTTTGACATCTTGAGAACAAGCCACCTCCTCCGTTATTGATAACAATGCTAATTTAGGACAGACCTCTAAAGTAGTACCAATAATTTCTGATATTTCTTCAAAAATTCTGTTCCAAAAATCCAATACATTTTTACAACTCCACCACATTTGAGCATATGTACCTAGCTCCTGGCAAGTGGCAACCTCCCCAACACATTGCCGAACAATTATTATCTATTTTGTTTAATCTCACCGGGGTCAGGTACCATCTTCAAATAAGTTTATAAAAATTATCCTTTATCCTTATTGACATACTTTGCAGTATACGCCTATCCCATATCTTATTCCACTCTTCTTCTTTCACTATTTCCTCTTCAAAATCTGTATCCCAAACTATCTTAAGATTCTCTTCTTGCCCTTCCATTTTTTGAATCATTTTATATAACGTCTTTGTTATACCTCTTGATGATACAGTCCCTTCTATAAGTTCTCTGGACATAACTAACTGCTCAAATGCCTGATATACTTGTAAATAAAGTCTTATAGACACCATGGGTCTGCCCTGCTCTCTCTTCCCAAGTAAAATTACATAGTAAAATCTGACTAGAATGCCCTACCACTCACAAAAAAGCGAAGCACACAACTACTGTGGTTAGATGGTTTTTGTTATTTGTGGCATAAACTATTTGTTTAGCCTACCTACTGATCTGTGATGAGCAAATGGCCTAGTTATTGAAAGAGTACTTAGCAGTGATGTAATCCTAGACAGCATGTATGGATTGTAGGGATTTCAGATTAATAACTTGGATTGCAGTATGCAGGCCTGAAAGAACACAGTCTGGATTTTAATACTGGAAAGAAGGTGTTCAGTGCTTTATGCCGTATTATGGAGGAAACATTCCTTGCTTTGAGAAGGAATGCTTTGAGAACAGTACCATTATTTTTCCATTCACTTAGAATTGACATTACGTACATCTGTTTATATATGTAAACATGTGCAGTTTCATTCCCTTATTCTCAGAGCGGTTCCCTTAAAATATTATTTTGACCAGCTGGTTCCAGTAAATAACACTTGTAGTCATGGGGATTTACCTGTTAATCCTTTGTCTTCTCTTGCTCAGTGCTGATTAAACATTATGTTGAGAGCCACTATCACCACTACCACTAGCAGCAGCGCCTGCTCCAGGTTTTGGAGGGCCCTTGGGCAAGACACCCTCAATGGGGCCCCTCCCTCTGTGCATCTACCTTCTCACGGCCATGGTCACCAGCTGCTCTTGCTCCTACTCCTCTTCCTCAACACTGCTGCCACTTGCTTGCTTGACAGGCTGAGAGCCAGTGGGCAAGCAGGCAGTGGCATCTTCTGTTCCTCCTTCTCACTGCCACCTCTGTTGACAGAGCAAGAGGCAGGTGAACAAGCAGGTTGCAATGCGTAGGGATGAGAGAACCAAGGATGCTGGAGATTCTCCAAACTCCATTTTGTAACTCGGTTTGTCTCGCTCCTGTTCTTCTTTGCTACCTGTTTTTCTTTTCTTTCGAATGGGAAAGAGTGCATTTGGACCGGGGAAAGTGCACGTTTTCATGTGCATTTTTCAAAAGTACACACTTTCCCCCCATCGGCTGAAGTGTGAAAATGTGCACATTTTTCAAAACACAGGTGTTTTTTTTTTAAAAAAAAACATGATCACAAGTTTGGGAATTTGCAAACTTTTTTCTGGAAAAAAATGTGTGCATACAGGATTGTGAGCGGGGAAGTAAGAATGATTTACAAACTGAAACAAAATCCTCATATATCCCTATGAGTGAGGAGGAGCAACTCCAGGGGGTTCTTGTCATTGGGCCCCTGCTGGGTTGTGGGCCCTCGGTAAGTGCCTGACTATGCCTGCCCTGGACGCCAGCCCTGGACGCCAGCCCTGACCAGCATCATCATCACTCATGCAGCACCTATCACATATATCAGGCACCGTGCAAAAATTAAAAAGACATGGACTTGCTCAGAGATTTACATTTGAATAGCCATAACACATGCGAGTGGGGAATTGGGAGGGAAAGTGGTTTGGTAATGTGTCAACTGCCAATCAATCACTCCTGAAGGAAAGGGAAGAGAAAAAACGTGAACAGACAGAAAGAAGGAGCGAACTGTATCAGTGTTGTGTTGGAAGAGCATTCCAGTCACATGGAGCAGCAAAGTAGGAGCAACAAAGAGCATAGCTGAGAGCTAACAGAAGGAATGTGTGGTTTGAAAAGAACTGATGAATGAAGAGATTGAGAGGGGGAACAAAAAAAAAAAAAACTAAGGAGAGAGATGTTAAGTATTGAGACCATGAAGGCACTTAAATAAGAGAAGTTTAACCAGTACAGAAGGGAGAGTCAATGCCAGAGAAACATACTAAGGAAAAAGAAGGTAGCAAAAGGAGAGAACAAAATAGATGAGCAGAATAGGAACATAGGGAGCTGCCTTATATTAAGTCAGCCCATTGGTCCATCTAGCTCAGTGTTGTCTACACTGATTGACAGCAGCTCTCCATGTCTAGAAATCCACTGTTGGATTGGATAAGCACTATTCTGGTTTCCTTGTTCTCTGCAGGCATCCAAATAGACTTCTTACATTAAATACATACTGTCGAGTTGAGTTGAAGAGGGTTTAAAGGCTTCTGATGTAGAACTCAACTGCTGCCCTTGTCCTCTATTGCTGTGATTCACAAAGCTCTATGCACGCATGGGAGTGAACTGCACACACAGACACAGACAGGGTTTTCTTTGACGTTTCCACTGCAGCTGCTTGCGCTGTTGAAGGGGCAAGCTGCTTTTCAGTGGACATTGTAAACTGTAAACCAAAAAGTGGGTTGCCTCTTCAGCATGTGGTGGAAGTGCCAAATAAACCTTCATCTCCTTATCACATTCAAATAAGCTTCCATTTCATTTTCATTTTCCTGTATTACTTAATTGCAGTTTCAGGGAATCACTCAAAAGTGCTCCAGGGACCACAGTTAAAGAACCCACCGCCCTTCTCAAATATAAGTAATAGCACCATCTTATTTTTTGACATTGACCGGCAACAAATTAGGTAGCCTTACCTTCTTCAACGTTTTGGATGTTTGTAGTCTTCTTGGTCTGAGCAACATGCCCCACCACACCAATGTCCAAAGGGAAAACAATTTCGCAGTCAGGGGGCACCAGGCATTCTTCCATTACGCTCTCCTTATGAACATTGAACAGCCGAGTAGCAAGCTCTGGCGTGCCATTTCGCTGCCTGTACATGAAGAGGCTGCAGCGGTCCGCGCGGATCAGAGCGCTGATTCTTCTTAGGGTCTTGAAGACAACCTTCTCCATGTTGATGCTTTCTTGCATGTCTTGTATCAGCTCCAAAAGCGTTCCGCTGCCCTCCTCCTGGCCCAGCCCTTCAAAGCCCATAAAGTCATCCAACCGTTGACCGGAACTTGCCATGGCACACGAGATCCTGTCCTGCAATTTCCTCTCAAAATATTGCTTAGCAAAATCCGGATTGCTATCCAGGAATGTTTCCACTTCGTCTTCTTTAATACTCATGGTAAGTGATTCTGGAGACTCTGGAATTCTTCTTACAAAAACGTGACTCCAGAAATATTGTCTCAGGATAGAAGAGGGAGACAATGATCCGTGAGGCAATTATCCATCAACAAGCTAATGTCCAGGCTATGTGGGAGGGCAGATCTTCTCAAGCAAACAGATTAGACGACCTGTTCCAAAGCTGTAAATAATTCCCACCTCCTTCTTCTCAGATGTAAGCCCAGCTATTATAATTTCATATTTAGAAGGATCCGTTTCCTGCAATACGCTGCCTACATTCTATTATTCATTTTCAAAGTAGCGTATGTGATTCCATCCACCCACCCATCCACCGCCGCCTGCCCCAGCAGTGGTCCTTAAGAGTGATATAAGCTCCCTGAAGCCTAATTAAACACACACTGCTCAATTCTAATCCTTGGCTAACCAGGTGAATATCTTATTATTCCTGCTCTCCGAAGGAGGATGTATCAAAGCTGAAATAATATGAACTGGTAAATTAATTCTGTAAAGGGGCTGGTACAGGCTGCCCACAAGAGGTTGCATTTACCGTAGCCATGGGTCAGACCTGTCATTAGATGGGATGAGGTGGCTCACCTCAGGTTGCCATATTAGGGGCAATAAATCTAAGGAAGCAAATTGCCAGTTACTTAGTTTATTATTATAATATTTTTTATCATCTCAGGCAGTGCTTGGATTTTCTGCCGACGGCACCAAAACACCCCGGGTCATCTCTGGCCTAGATGTTTGATGCAGTTTGGAGAAGCAGCCACCCAAAGAGCCTGGATGCATGAAAAACCACAAACAAGTCATATTACTTGAAGTACAACTTCCTCAGGACTTATTCAAAATGATGCTTATTGCCTCGGGGGGGAAATAATAAAGCACAAATCACAGAAATTATCAAACATGTTTTTAATACAACACATCTGCCTGATGCCCATCTTAACAATTTATTTATTTTATTTATTATATTTATACCCCGCCTTTTTTCCTTCAAGGAACCCAAGGCGGCTTACATAATCCTCCTCCTCCTCCTCTCCATTTTATCCTCACAACAACCCTGTGAGGTAGGTCAGGCTGAGAGTCAGTGACTGGCCCAAAGTCACCCAGTGAGTTTCATGGCCCAGCGGGGACTAGAACCCGGATCTCCTGAGTCCCGGTCCAACACTCTCACCACTATGCCACACTGGCCACACTATGCCACAACCGGAATATGTGGCTGGTTTTTCTAGTGGCAGGTGACCCTTTCTATGATGAAGATAGAGACCATGATACACCCCATTTCCCTTCCATCTTGTCCTTCCTTTTGTGTTCTGGCTTCTTTTTACAGAAACTTGAAGGCAATCAGTAATGTAGTGGTAAGTGTGCGGGTGCTCCTCATCACAGTCCCCGTAGCCATGCCCCTAAGGAGAGCCCATGTCAGGCAGCTGTGCTGGTCCATATCAACAAACCAGTTCAAGCAGTTTCCCTCTCCACCAGGAAGCAAGTTTTTTGTAAAGCTAATATGTCTTAATTGCCCACTCCCACTCCAGAGACCAAGCCACCCCCAAATACTTTGCATTACAACAGGCAACAATATATAGTTGCTGGGAAAATTCATCCCCACCCCACAGCTGCTTGAGAGCTAAATTCACAGGGAACAGGGAATTCTGGGGAGGGGGGCAGATGACGCCAACATCCCTGCTAATAAAAAAAATACCAAGCACTGGGGCCCTGCGATCTCTGGCTCCAGTACACCATTGAAGGCAATATTGTAGCACTTCCAAAACCTGATTGACTGGGGCAAAAAATCTGGGATCAGCACTGGTTCTCTTATACTGCCGGCCCGTCAGTGGTGGAGTGGAGCCAGAGATTGCAGGGACGCAGCACCGGCACTTTTTTATCAGCAGGGGTGCTGACGTCATCTGCCACCCTCCTCAGAATTCCCCATTCAGGTTTTTTGCCCCAGTTGAACAGGCTTTGCAGGTTTGGGAGCACTACAAAAGCTAAACCCCTCCTATGGGGAGAGCCCACGGAGGGGCAGAAGAGGGAACGTGTGTACTGCGGGCAGCAATGATTTAATCTAAAAGTTGGTATAGTTTTACTTCAGTCCTGATAAGCCCATCCATTTTAAACGAACAGAATGTAAAGAAATCTGTCGTTCAGATTTTGACTTGATGTTTTATTTTGCCTAGAAAATGTGGTGTTTAATTGATTTTTAAAAGGATGGAAGATGGATGATGGCTTTCTAGATAGGCAACTGTTAAGAATGGCCACTTACATATTGCCCCCTCCCCCAAAAGGAAACACATAACCAAAAAAAAAGAGAAAAAAAAGAGGGGGACACACAAATTTGCATGTGCACATTTAGAAATAACAACTATAATTTAAATAGAAATATAATACATCTCACCATTGTGGGCAAGACAGTGACCAGGTCAGCTGTGTGCCTGCTTAGTCTGTTGTCCAGGTGCTGCTGATGGGCAACTTCAAGGCCCCTCCCATCCCTTCTTCTTATGGTCCTTTATCTTTGAAGTGGACTCGGACTGGACAGCCCTTCAAATAGAGGACGGTCCTCTGTAAAGTAGGACACCTGGCCACCCTAATACATGGCTGCCTAGAGTACCAAACGGAAGGGGCTTTGCCTTCCCAGTACTGCTTTGCTGCACATGCACGTACTTCTGTTGCTCATTGGGACAAAAGAAAAATTGAGGTCTTGGGGCTTCATGAGGCTTTTAACCTGCCACTTTACTGAGACTTCTGCTTCTGGATTCTTTGCTGGATTAAGATTGGCTCCTTTACACGTGTTTTTCCCTCCAGGTGTTTTTCTTTCTTTCTCTGCCTTTCTATTTGTTCCATTACACAACCACAAGGTGGCGCTACCTGCGGTATAACAGAATTTGCAAATACACGAGGGTCTCGTTCCTGTTCATTCCGCCATTCACAGATAATAGTGGACTTTTCTCAATCTAAAAAAAGCCGCAGAAATGGCTGCAAAGCACGGGAGAGGCCCTGGAGGATGACGGTGTCAGTGTCATGTAAAGCACCTGCAAACTACTGTGAGTGAGTGAGGAATCAGGAGTGCACAATAAATGCCTCATGTAGAGACGCCCTTGGTTTCACAGGAAGGCACAGAAGATCAATACAGCAGGCAAAGGATCTCACAAAGAGGGGAGCAATTGATTGGTTCCAGAGCTAGATAGATACAAAGCTTGGGTCAGCTGGAGCAGTCCATTGGGTCCAGTTGGGTGGGAGATGCATCTGAGTTCAAAAAGGAAATTATGAGGCAGCCCTGATTTTCTACACAAGAGGCTTCCTTCCTTTATTTTTTGCAGTTCCCACATCTGTCCTGCGACTGTAAAATTGACATCGGCTAGCATGTTCAGTCCATGTACAGTCAATTTTAAAATGATCTGCCCTGTTGTCCGTTCCATGTTGACGCACAAGCAAAACCAACCTCAAAGACTCAAGTACAAACGCTAGCTTAGGAACGTTTCTTCTTGTCACAGTGTTTCACTTCTTGATCAGACCTTTAGGTGGTGCAATAGCACAACGATTGCAATTCAAAAAGCTGTGCGTATGTATCATCTTCCGCAATTTTTTTTCCAACCTTTCTCATTCTATTTGATAGAAAAGAAATTGCTTTCAAAAAGAAATTCAAAGGAGAAGAAAACTTTGGAGAAATTCTGATGGGTTGGACTCAGGGTTCCTGTACTTACCTTATTTATGAGGTGGAGAAGGAATGTGCACGAGTGTCCTGCCTTTCATTGTGCAATAATCTCAGCAGCCTCAGGCCTCCTTATAGATCATAGAGTTGGAAGGGGCCTACAAGGCCATCAAGTCCAACCCCCGCTCAATGCAGGAAACTAGAGGAGGGCTCTCCCATCCAAGTAATAACCAGGCTTGACCCTGCTTAGCTTTCCACGTTCAGACAAGCTGAGCCAGCGTGAGCCACAGGCCTTTGACTTCCCACACTTCAGTTAAAGCCCAGGGGAAGACATTATGAGTAATTCATTCCTCCCATAGGGCCTTTTCAGTTCAAGTGTAAGTATATGCATATAAGTGTAGGTATATAAACTTGCCATAAGGTTTTGCTTACACATAAGACCAGCATAGATAGCATAAGGTAGGTAGTATTGCCCCAACATTATTTGCTATTTTCATCGCCATGAATTTACATCTTGTCGAGGGGAAACTTCCCACTGGTGTGGGAATTATATATCGAACAGATAGAAAGCTTTTTAATCTCAGCAGGCTGAAAGCAAAAAGTAAGGTAATTGCAACCTCCGTTGTGGAACTTCAGTATGCTGATGATAATGTGGTCTCCGCACATTCAGATGATGATCTCCAAACTATCCTAAATGCTTTTGCAGAAGCATACGGAAAACTTGGTCTCTCACTTAACATCAAAAAACCCAAAGTGCTTCATCAGCAAGTGCAAGCTAACCCTTTGGTGATGCCATCTATCCAGCTTGGCGGGACAATACTGGAAACTGTCGATCATTTTCTCTATCTTGGCAGCTATCTTTCTGTTACAGCTAACATCGACAGTGAAATCCAGCATCGTCTGAGCTCCGCAAGTGCCGCGTTTTCATAGAGTGTTCGAGGATCGGGATATTTGTAAGAAGACCAAAACACTGGTTTATGAAGCCATTGTATTACCAACTTTATTGTATGCCTGCGAAACATGGACTATCTATAAATGTCACCTCCAACTCCTTGAAAGATTTAATCAACGTTGCCTCCGGAAAATCCTGCGAATTACTTGGGAAGATACGGTAGGCGAACAAATGTCAGTGTACTGGAAGAAGCAAAGACTACTAGCGTTGAAAAAATGATCCTTCAACGCCAACTTCAGTGGACTGGTCATGTTGTTCGAATGCCTGACTGCCGTCTCCCAAAGCAGTTACGGTACTTTATTCCCAACTCAAGGATGGAAAGCGGAATATCGGTGGTCAATATAAGAGGTTTAAAGATGTTCTTAAGGCTAATCTAAAAAAATGCAATATAAACATCGAAAACTGGGAAGCTCTGGCCCATGAACGGTCTAATTGGAGGTTGGCCTTTCACAAAGGTTCCATGGACTTTGAAGAAGCCCGAGTGCAAGGTGAAAGGGAGAAACATGCTAAGCGAAAAGCACATCAAACGAATCCTTTACAGGACCATCTTCCATCTGGTAACCTGTGTCCTCACTGTGGGAAGCTGTGTGGATCTAGAACAGGCCTCCACAGTCACTTATGGACCCATCGCTAGAGTCTACACAATTTTCTTTAGAATTTTCCTCCTTTTAAAATCTCCTTTTTGTAAATTTTTATCCTGGAAGACAATCTTACTCGGTCACGGAGTGATCGCCTGATTATGATGATGATGGTGATGTGATGATGATGATGATGATGATGATGATGATGATGATGATGATGATTGATAGGTATAGGAGGGATAGCTAAGAGAGCCAAAGAGCTAAGAGGGCCTAGTTTGAGCCAGAGTGAATTTTGGGAAGTAATTATTGGGTAACAGTCATTTGATTTTTCTAAAGAGAGACTTTTACAGGGAAAGCTGTTGGTTGATGCACCTTTTTAAAGACAAGTTGCCAACTGCAGGGAACAGACACAGGATACTTAAGGAGAAGCTGTGGATGTTTTGAGTTTCTTTGGAATAAACAAAGACATCAGAGGTGATATTACTACTCAGTTCTAGAGTATGGGGCTTAGAAGGCGCTAGACCACATTATGATATCCAAACAGCAAGTTCAAAACATAATAGTTACCAATCTAAGCATGAAAAGTACAAGAGTATAAAACAGGGTGTTGCCCTGCCCCTGATGCCATGTTCTGCCTTCATTCAAGATTTCTAGGGTCTTATCCAACCACTTACGAAGAGTCTTTGAAGTAAGATGGATTCCTCACTGGTGAATCTAGTAGGCTAATTCTATTCTTTTTCGATGGCTGTATTAAGTATGAAAGGTGTGTGTGCATATTACTTTTTTCTAATAAAAGCATTCTACAGTATTCTGTTTTAAACGGTTTTCTCTCTGTGTGTAAGGCAGTGCATCTCAGCAGCAAGGCAGCCGCTTCTCCTAGCCCACGCCAAATTTTAGGGACAGAAAATGGGGACCTGTCCTAATTTTAAACAGGTGGTTTGAAGGGAAACCACTCGTAAATTTCATTTCCCTACACAGGAAGCACAAGCAGCCTGGGAGGCTGTACAGCAATGGAGAGATATGTTATATATATATATATATATATATATATATATATATATATACAGATACACAGCACCCTTAGCTATCTTTAAGTGAATAGGTAAGCTCAAAAGCACTACCAAAATCAATTCAAAATTATAAAACTTCCCAAGAATGAAGCAGAAAAGTGGTGGAAGCCCCTTTCATGAACTAGGCTGTGAAATGCATGGGAGGTCAAAAACCTATTCATCGGGTCAGCTGAACCCTCAGTTTTGCACGAGCTTGCACATTAACTGGGTGGGGCAAAGTCACACATGCGCATACGCACCCCACTGCCTACTCACACCCCAATTCAAACACCTCGGTACATCCGCCCGGTGCCGGCTCCAGGTTTTTGAGGGCAAGACACCCTCAGTGGGCCCCCTCCCTCAGCGAGTCTACCTTCTCAGCGCCATTGTCACTTCCTGTGATTGCTCCTCACCTTTGTTCTCATCTTTGCTACAGGGTTTGACAGGCAGTGAGCCTGCAAAGGTGAAGAGGAGGAGCAACTCCAGAGGGCCCCTGCTGGGCTGTGGGCCCTCAACAGGTGCCCAACCATGCCTACCTTTGACACCAGCCCTGCATCCCCCCCCATCCATACTCATCCATCTATCCCTCCAGTCAAACGCTCCCCCTTCACACACATCCATATATACAGATGGCTTCATTTGGACACACACCCCCCCAGTGAAATTCTGCTAATGAGACGGGGCAATGGAAGGATAAAAGCCTCACCTGGAAGTACCCCTAGAGTCAAGAATTACAGAGTTGGAAGGGAACCTGAATGAATCTCCTTGCAATCAGAGGCACTAGACTCCTGAAAGGTCATTCAGACCAACCCCAAACCCATCTCAGACATAGGTCTTCTCTACATGAAGCTTTTCACCTGCCCTTTTGCTTCTGGATTCTTTGCAGGAGTAAGATTGGCTCCTTCACACTTCCCCCCCCCTGGTGGTGGGGTGGCTCTTTCTCTGCCTTTCTATATGTTCCATTACACAACCACAAGGTGGCGCTGAAGTATAGCAGAATTGCGCAAATACACAGGCGTCTCATTGCGGTTCATTCCGCCATTTCCAGCTATTACTACACTTTCCTCGCTCTAAAACAAGCCGCATAAATGCTTGGAAAGCACGGGAGAGGCCCTGGAGGATGGCAATGTCATGTAAAGCACCCACAAACTACCGTGAGTGAGGAATCGAGCGCACAATAAATGCTTTGTGTAGAGAAGCCTGTAGGATTGCCAGCCTTTGCTGGCTGGGCCCATAGACCAGAAATAAATACCGGTACACTGAATAGCTACCAATGAAGATATATCTGCTTGAACAAAGAAGAGGAGGTGAAGTTTGAATCTAAAATGTATTCACTAATATCCAATGGGAACTTCAAAATCTCCCCAAAAGACAAAACAGAACAGGTACCAAAAAATAGGGACTGTACTTGGAAAATAAGGACTATGGGAGTCTTCATTCATGCACACTGTATGAGGAATATTATTCTCCAATTTCAGAAAGATAAAAATTTGGTTTCCCTAACTGGTAGTCTAATTATCTTGCCATGAATAATGTGTACACAAGGGCCAAACTACGTAGTATACCAGGAGATCCTTTAAAACACACACACACACACACACACACACACACACACACAAATTAAATGCAGCAGGTGATATGGTGTATGGGTAAAAAGTATTTAACACCCCCCATTTCATTTCCGAATCTAAATCCCGCCCATGCAGCTATTTGATCAGTGTGCATGGGTGTGGGTGTGGAATGCAGGCACACTAACAGGATCCAAGCCACAGAAGCGATCCAGTACTGCAATAACTGTTAGGTGTAGTTCTGACATGTGTCTCTCTTTCCCTATCGAAGTGGCATTCATTAATGCAAATAGATGTCTGACCAAGGGCAGTTGCGCTCTGGGTGCACAGTGCAGGGTATGGAATTCTTTGGCCTTTGACCATTTGACCCCTTAGCTGTTTAAATCCAACCTCAAGAGAGGCAGGTGATGCTTAGCTTACCCATAAGTGAACAGGCTGATGGCTCGTCGCAGCCCTCTGCAAAGCACTGAGGCACATGGCCTGGGAAGGAGCTGTTATGCCTCTACTTGACTGACCCAAGAGATGCTTGCTGGGCTGAATGAGGACAGCCTGCAGATGGGCTGGATTGCTCTGTATGTTCAGCTGTGCTTTTCCTATGTTTTTCTCTGACCAGGACAGTAACGGAACCGGCTCTTTACATTTTATAAACAAATATGACTGTATTAAGCGGTGCTGCCTCCAGTTTTTTGGTGGGGTCCCTTGGACAAGATGCCCTCAGTGGGTCCACCTCCCCTTCATCACTGTCACTGCTTCCCATTCACTTCTCCTCTCCCTCTGAACTGGGGCTAATAATCCACACAACTGCCCGGGGGGGGGGGCTTCTGCTCCATCTCCTCACTCTTGTCAGCACTTGCATGTTTGGAAAAGGCAGGTGAATAGCAGGACCGGTGCAAGGCAGTTTGGTACCCTAGGCAAGATCAGATATTTAGCGCCCCCCCCTTCCCACTTGAGAGTGCTGTATTTTTTTCCAAGCTTTTTCTGGCACCCTCTTTAGCCCTGCGCCCTAGGCAGCTGCCTAGTTGGCCTAATGGTAGCACCGGCCCTGGTGAATAGGCTGTGGGGGCAAGGGAAAAGAGAGGCAGGCCCAGGAGGCTGCGGGGGGGGGGGGGCAGCAGTGGCCCTCCTGTAGGAATGTAGGCCTTAGCAGGTGCCCAACAACTGCCAACCCCTGACACCAGCCTTAAGATTGGGTATATGAAAAGTGTTCATAACATGATACATTTATAGTAATTTGGGAAGGCTTGGGCCAAACTAGGTATTACGAGGGACGTGCAGCTGTTGCCACAGAGAGCAGCAAATCCATGTTTCCCTGATAACATCTAGTAAAAGCAAAAACATCATATGCTGTCATTGTGTTCAATTTCCCTGCCTCACACAAGTGGCAGCCAGTGAAGTGGAACGGGGCAGAGAAACCCTGCAGGAGGATATCCCATAATGCATCCTCTTTAACAGGAAGTCATGGCGAGGAGACACATGGTTGATGTCCTTGGTGGCAGCCACCCATCCCCTATGATGTGTGTGTGTGATTTGGGCCTCAACCTGGAGAAAGTACTTTTTGAAGAGAGTAAGGGTGGGATATTAGAAGTGCCAGTTCCCACATGGTGTACTCATTCATTTCTTTGATCAAACAGATGTTGCAGGGTTTTGAAGCACCACAAGATGCTTGCAGAAACTGACTGAGCAGGATGACAGTGGAGTGAACACGCACACACACTGCAAATTATCATGCCTCTGTTATATCTCCTTTATCTGTCTCTCCCTCCAGCTGAAGAAAATTAACAGAGTGAGCCAAATTACAATTTGTCTTGTGTTAAGGCAGAGCTGCTGTGCCGCAAAGAATTTGTCCAAGCAAAGCAAATACAATTGCAAAAGAAACAGGGTCCCAATGGATAACCATTAATTTCATATGAATTATGAATTATGACTGCGGGTTAACTGTGATGGATTGAATGAATCAATATTCCTCTGTCAATATAGTGCCATCTATACCACCATTAACCTCATGTCACTTTGAAGCAATTTCACACTGTATTTAAGAATTAAAGTAACTGCACACTCATAACTATGCTGTGGTCACAGCCAGGAAGACCTTTCATGTCCTACTTATTTTGTCCTCATTGACTTGGTGAAGGGCTGGACTGTCCATTATTAGACAGGTCAAAAGGTTAACTATACCAGAGTCTGCATACTCTTGCCTGGATCTCATTGCCAGTGAATACAGACGACCATTTAGCAAGTGAAAACTTCTCAGGGTGGGCATGTAGCCATTTTGTAAGCTGTGGGCCCTTTCGTAAGTTCTGAGGATGACATGAAGCCACTGCAGAAGGGGCCCTTCCCGCGCCACTAGGCTCATGTAAAAATGCCCCAGACCTGTGGGAGGATCCTTCCCACAAAAGTATTGCCTCAGTTACCGGAATGTGGTGAGAGGAATTTTACCACATTTCCCCACTTGAATGAAGATGACAACTTAAGAAGTGGTAACATCACAATGTCCATGTAACCATGTAGTAGGCTGACTACTTGGCCAGTTACAAAAGATTATTTTACCACATGTTTTTGGCACATATCTGCACCTGCTGTGTGGTAAGAATTCTTCTTACCGTTTGGCAGGATGATACAGAAGAGGGCCCTGGGGGAGCTTGATTGTCTGTAGGTCATTCTACCAAGTGATAGACTGAAAAACTCTCCCTCTGGTTCATTGGATTTTTGATAGACATGGAAATGTGGTGAAATCCTCTTCATTGCTTGATAAATGAACTTAAGAGCCCTGCTGGATCAGATGAGAGACCTATTAGTATATATATATATTCACATATAACAAAACATAAATAATAAAAACAGTAACAACTGGTAACACCAGGGTTATATGGGTAAGTTCATTCATGAAGTTATGGTGTGAGAGTTTCCTGAAGTTCATGAGCGGGGAGCTGTGTATTGCCTTTAAGTTGGCTGAAGGTATCTTTCCCCAGTGAACTGTGTGTACTTCATATTACTGTCTCATGTTACTTTCTTTGTCATTTCCATAGCTCATAAGCAATACAAAGTTGGGGGGAAATGTTGTCTGTCTCTTGCTGCTCTGAGTTGTTTTGTTAGTTTTTTCTGCAAGTGCTATATTCCATAGATAAAAATACCACCATTTGGTTGAACATAAAGCTCAACAGTTCTTTATGGGTAAGCCTTTGGTTGGGCCATCATTGCATTCTATAGAATATGTACATTTAGTATTTTACTACATACTGCAAAAATGCTAATCCAGTTTTTTTGGGGGTATGTGGAAGCCATATCTACTCCAGCATTCTGTTCCCACAGTGGCAGGCCAGATACCTCTGGAAAGTGCTTTCCCGCTGCTCCTAACTGTTATTTGGCATAGTGCCTCCGATATATAGCCATCATGACTAGTAGCAATTGATGACAGTGTTATCCTCATGAATTTGCCTAATCCCCTTTTAAAGCCGCCCAAGTTGCCTGTTTTCATCAATAGTCAAGGCTATGGGGGAATTTTAGAAATATTTGGGGGTAGGCAAGGGAAACAAAGGAGGGGCAGTTGTTATCTGGGACAGAAAGGATTACATCCAAGAAGTTAAGAGACAGTTGGGGAATAATACACACTATAGGCCATGTTTAGATAACCCCACACGAAATATAAAAAAAGAGATAGCCTACCGTACTTAATAGATGAAGCCTTCTTACTAGGATATATTTCAAAATCTACTTATGAGTTTTTTTACTGATACGGATGAAAGGATTCCGCAATTCTATCTATTACCAAAAATCCATAAAGGGATTTTCCCTGTACCAGGAAGACCCATAGTCTCCGGCTGTGGATCTATCCTAGAGCCCCTAGCTGTGTATGTAAACCATTTTTTAAAACCATTTATGGAACAAATTAATTCATATATAAAGGATACAACTCACTTTTTGAATTTAATACACAAGCTACAGCTAGAACCAACTGATTCATGGCTAGTCACCTTAGATGTTAATGCCCTCTATACAAACATCCCACAGGAAGAGGCTATACTTGTTATTGAAGAGACACTAAATAAGAGAAAAGTGTTAAATCCACCGACTAACTTTATTATGGCCCTGGCTCAACTAGTCTTAAAGAATTTTTTTTTCCAGTTTGAAAATAATTTTTTTTGGCAAATATCAGGCACAGCCATGGGATGTAGATTTGCCCCTGGAATTGGCTAACCTATACATGCAAACTTTTGAAGAACAGCATATTTTGAATAGGGATAACCCATTCAGACACCATATAACATTCTACAAACGATATCTGGATGATATTTTTGTGGTCTGGCAGGGTTCTGAAAACACTCTTTGAGATTTTGAACATTTCATTAATAATCAACATACCACTATCAAATTTGACATGAAATATGACAAGCGCCAAATTCATTTTTTGGATATATACCTAACTGCATGAGGGATCTCTACAAACATCCACATATAAGAAACCAACAGACGTGAACTCCTACTTGAACTATGAAAGTCACCATACTGTCTCTTTAAAGAGAAATTTACCTTATTCACAATTCTTAAGGATTAGTAGAAATTGTAGTCAAAGCAGTGAATTCCATCTACAAGCTGGACAATTAATGCGACAATTAGAAGACAGAGGCTACCCCCGTAGAATACTAAAACAGGCTCTGTACAAAGCCAAAACAGTAAAAAGGACAGAATTGCTAAAACCCAAAAATAGATTAACACAAAACAATAGAATGATTATCCCCATAACATTTGATAGCTCAACTGTGTATATTAAAAACATTATCCTAAAACATTGGCACCTTTTGAAAGATATCCCCAAGTGTGCACAACCACCCATGTTTGCCTATAAACGTACTGCCAGTTTAAAAGACATTCTGGTTCATTCAAGATTAGGGCATAACATGAATCAGACAACCATCACTGAAAAAATACCTGTGGGACATTACAAATGTGGCAATTGTAGTGTTTGTGACAATTGCTTGACCCTAAAGTCTTTTAGAAACCCTACTAACAATAAAGAATACACCCTAAAAGAATCTTCCAATTGTAATACACCAGGTGTTGTATATGCTATCCAATGTCCCTGCTCTTTACTATACATAGGCATGACGACTAGAAAAATAAAATTAAGAATAGCTGAACACAAAAGTTGCATTAGAACCAAAAAGATTCATGCACCAATGGTCAAACATTATATGGAACATGAGCATGATGAAAACTCTGTCAGGTTTTGGTGCTTAGAAAGAGTGCAAGGTACAGGAAAACAACTAATAGCAAAACTTAAAAACCAAGAGTCCAGATGGATATTTAATCTAAATACAGTGGCTCCATTTGGATTAAATGAGAACATAGATTGGTTATCAACTGGTTTGTAGTATACTATTTTTGCCATGGTTTTGTTGAAATAAATTATGTATAAAGACCAACTTTAGTGTAAGTTCGTTCAGAATACTAGATGTATAGCCATACTATCAGGCAACCTCTAAATGAAGATGACTACCAGGTGTGTGTAAGAGTATCACACCAGATAAATTACTCCATCTGCCAAGCTCTAGAGCACTGCCTCAGGAACTTAGTAGATGAAACCAACTTTGGTGAGTCAATATACTCCTTCTGAAAGGGTTTTCTTATATTTTTATTTTTTCCATCTTTTTAAATTTAAATTTTTTTTATCAATGTATGTGCTAATAAAACAAATGTATATTTTATATAGAATTGGAGAAATACAGAGCAATAGCTTGTAGATTGAACTAAGTGAAAACTACAGGGGTGAGCATGTCATTATTTAATTATGTTTTATATTACTACTAATTTCTTAAGAAAAACTAGCAGACTGTAGTTTGATTCATTGTAAGTTTTGTATTTTTCCTAAGCCACTGAAGAAGGCCTTTGGGCCGAAACGCGTTTGGCTTCTACACAAG
The DNA here is from genome assembly GCA_021292165.1 of Shinisaurus crocodilurus. Taxonomy (NCBI): domain Eukaryota; kingdom Metazoa; phylum Chordata; class Lepidosauria; order Squamata; family Shinisauridae; genus Shinisaurus; species Shinisaurus crocodilurus. The sequence goes on from CM037877.1 coordinate 112,578,075, forward strand.
AGTAAAGAAAGCTTACATGCTGTGAGGACATTTCTCTGGAAGCATCAAACAAAAAAACTTTGGCACTAATAATACTCCATCTAGAGATAGAGGTCCTCAAGTCTGAAAGGACATTATTATCATCTTCAGCCCAAAAGATGTTGTAATTTACAGGTTTAATTGTTTCTGTCTTATACATGTTTTATATATATAATTTTTTTAAAAAAATATTTCTGGAAATTTTTACATTACATTATTAAATTTAATCTATTTTACTATATTTTATGGTTATATTTTATATATACAATTCTTGACTTTTAAGTTTCTACTGCTCAAAACAAGGCCACAAAGACACATTTTCCTTACTGAGCACGTTATATTTCTCAGTGGCAGATGTTGTGGCAACAAACTAAAATCTTGAACTGTATAATAAACTATTATTAGTATGTCTGTAATCTGAATGGGATTAAACGTCATCTGCATCTGACAGGGCAACCTCTAATCAGTTTTGATTAAAAACAACCAACTAAGCTTGAAGAAAACACTTCAAAGACTCTCTCCAAACAGCTTGGCCGTTAATACTAACTCAGTTAGTATTTTTGAGATATTTCCATACGATAACTGGTGGGATCAGTCGTTCACAGTTCTTGCTTACGTTCTTTGTCTCAGTGATGGTCATTTAGCATAAAGACTAGCTCCAATGACACATCTTATTAATTGGTTCCCATATTCCAGTTGGAAAGAGGAGCGAAGAGAAGGATTTTCTGTAACTCATTTCCCCCCTGGAAAAGAACAATTAATTATTTTATGGAGGGAACGATCCTATGGTCCCTAGACATTATCTGGGGAGGGGGCACAAGATAGTTTGGATTCGCAGCTCCAACCTCCCCTCCCCCATCCCCTCACAGCCAGCACGGAAAGAACCTCACCGGCTGTTCTCCATGGTTGGTAAAGTGACCTCAGGGGGGGGGGAGAAGGGGCAGGGAGGGGGCAGGGACAGGAGGAGACTGGAGTGGCCAGAATACAAGGTATCCTGAAGCCGCTTCAGCCTCCTTCCCTCCCCCTCCAAAATACCATTGTTAGATGGCCAGAAATAGCCGTCTAGTGAAAATGCAGAGTGGGAGGAGCGGGGAGGTGAAAATTGCCTCCACAACTCCTCCCACTCTGCATTGGATACCAGTAAACCTCAGAGTCCAGGGTGTTATGGGCATCCCCATAGGATTGCGTCCTTACAGTATTTTTAACCCACTCGTCTTCAGCCCAAGAGGCTCCCAGAGTGGCTTACAAAGATTAATAATAAGGCAGTCCCTGCCCTCAGGCTTACAATCCAAAAAATATGACACAGAAAGAAAAAGGATTCGGAGGGTGGAGGAAAAAAGCAAAAATAAAGTGTGGAGGACCAGCACCCGGATCCTCTGCGTGAGTTCGGCGCTTAACGGGTTAACCGGCACTGAGCTGCAGCCCGTACAAGTGATTGAAATTGACTAGGAGGTTTGCGCAATAAAAGGAAACTCCAGAACCTTTGTATGACCATATAAGGCGTTTATTTACTACAAGTTAAATGGACTTGTAGTAATAGCTTTCTAGGTATACTACAACGTCAACATGACCTGACGTGATCTCCGAGTTTTATCAATGAATGGGTTCCCAGGCTAGCGTATTGGGGAAAACAGTTACCTTAGCTCAGAGACTTTACGCTGGTTAGTTTTCTGCCTGGCTCCGGATCCGCCTGACCCGGGGAAGAGAACAGCTTCGCCCAGCCACAGCTGGAAGACTGACTTGATGAAGCGACCCGTGTTCCCAACAACTCCCAGAAGATGTGCAAGGGGTTTTCTACCCCACCTTTTCCCGCTCTCCCGCCCCTTGCCTGTCAGGTGGGCTTATCCCTGCCCCCTGTGTGGCAGGTGGGCTTATGCCTGCCCGGGAAAAGATGACATATCCTGGTCTCGGGGTGTACTTTACAGCTCATAGTGGCTGCCCTGTCTTCTTGATGGTCCGCAATTCTCCTTTGTGGATTCTGACCGAGAACTTCCTTGTTGGTCTGCAGGTTTCGTCTGGCAGAGCCAGCACCTCCAGTTCCCCTCCCACCCCCTCTGGAGAGGTTTATGCAGACAGAGCTTGGCAGGGAAATGTGTGTGTTCATGTTCCTTTTACAGTTGGGCTTTCTCCACATAAAGCATCAATTTCAAAGTTCTTATAGGTGCTCTTTCTGGCAAAGAAGGGCAAAACAAGCTCCCTGCAGCTGCTCCTTCTCTGGCCAATGTCTGGGGCTATGCTGGCTTTCCCCTTGCCATGATGTTCTTCCTGAGAACATGGGGACCATGGGGTGCAGCTTCCCAGTGGCCCTTGGATCTCTGGCCAATGGATGACTCCCTCACATGTGGATCCATTCTCAATTGCTTCTCAAACAATTTTGCCATTGTTCTTAACTTACACTTTTAAAGTGGGGATAGACAACTGGTGTCCTGGGGGCTTAATTACTAAGGATACCCCCCATATGCTCCTGAGTTGCTGACTCCCATGCAAGTCAAGAAACAGCAAAGGGCTCCAGTCATGTAAAGCGCAAGCAATACTCTGTCATTCTCCTTTCATGCACCTTGGACACATAGGATGGAGAAGATGAAGTTTACAAAGGGAGAACTTTGATCTCATTCTCAACAACGCTGTAAAGCTGGGCCTGGGTTGTACCACTTCAGGTTGCAGATACAGGTTCACATAACTGAGTATCTTCTTCTTCTTCATGATGTAAAACTAGATGTCAGGGAGAATGTCACACTAGAAGCCTTCTCCCTATCATCCAGTTTTCTGGTTGGGGGAGGATTTTTGAAATGGAGAAGCATTCCATTATGTCATACCTTCCAACATCTGATCTCACAGATGAAAATAGGGACACACATGTGAATTTGTCAGAGGTATGGTTAAGCAACATGAAGGTGTGATCAAGAGGTTGTGGCCAGGCAACATGAGGGCGTGGCCAAAGGTATGGCCAGGCAACCAAAGGGCATGGTCAAGTACAAAAGTTATTAGAAGAAAAACACAAAATCTTATAATTATTACATTATTATATTATATATTTTATAATATTTTATATGTGGCTTTTGTAATATTTTTTTACGTTACTTAAACCCTTAATTGTTGATATCTCGTGTTTTTCAGGGGGTGTGTGTCAGTGCTTGCAGGGCAATCTCTTTTTGTTTTAAAATGGTCAGGATTGGCACAAATTCAACAGGTGAAGCTTACCCCCCCACACACACACACCCAAACATGGAGCTTCAGAGAGAAGGGGAAGTTTCTTGCATTTCCTTCTGACACTGCAAACTCACCTGTTAGAGGCACAGAGACAGCTCTGTTAGGAAACAAAATCTTTGGCAATATAAAGATAGGAATCATGTGATAAATTCCCTCATTCACCTCTGGTGCAGCCACTGGGTGCAGCCTCGTTTTCAGCAGGTAGAGCGTGTGTGCACGTGCGCACACACACACACCCTCCCAGCATCTGTCTCTCCATAGGGCTGTTCGAGCCTAAAAAGAGCTACACTTAAAGGGGCCATGCCATGGGCAAAATTGCAGCTAAGCTTGCCGTTTTCGCTTAGCTGCAATTTTGCCCATGGCATTGCCCCTTTAAGGAAAGTTTTAAGTTTAAATTCGGGACTCTGTATGACAAAGTGAGAAGCCGGGACGGCTTAAGGGTTTTCGTGACAGTCCCGGCATTTTCAGGGCAGTTGGAGACTATGTTACGTGAACCCCCACTTGCAGTCTGAAGTGGTACAGGTTTATCACCTCAACGAGAATTTGGCCCATGTTTCAGCTTTCATGGGGGTGAGGCAGTGGGCAGAGCCAATGTTACTGGCCCTTCAGCCTTTGTTCAATTCATAATGCGGCCCTTGTGAAAAATGAGTTGCCAACTTTAGAGGGCCCACTTTTTAAAGAGTCCTATATTATGTTTTCATGAAAAACACCTTGCAGGCCATACAACCATTCAGGGTTGACCAAAGGGTCAGGGATAATAATTCCTGAATGTGGCAATGGCTTATGCAGTACCCTGTGCTTGAACCAAGAGAGCTTATTTGACCCCAGGTCTGGGATAGACGAAGTAGCTGTGAGCTTTTTCCACCCAGGCTGCGCTGATCTCCAAAGTCTGGAACAGTCCGTGACCTTTTAATGACTATCTACTAGTGGGTCATGGATTAGCCCTCAGAGGCAGATGTTTGGTTTCCTTTGAAACCTGCAAAGAAGAGTGGTTCTCAAAGACAATTTTTAATTATCTGCTGAATTTGTATCCCACCTTTCCATTACAAGTAGCACTCAAGGCAGCCATCAAGAATAAAATATAAGATAAAATACAAAATTATACCTAAAACATAAAAGCAAAACAATTAAAACGCCTCAATGAAAATAAGTAAACCAGTTAAAACCTGCCTCAGTAAATGAGTCAGCTTAAAAGCCAAAAGTTGGTCTAAATAATAATTAAAAAAACCCCACCTTTGCCTGCTAGTGGAAGGACAACAAAGATGGCACTAACTGGCCTCCCCTGCAGGGAGTTCGAGAACCAGGGAAGCCTTCACCGGACACTCACTAACTATCTGTTGTTTTCTAGTTGCAAAGGGAAGCGGCAAATGCTGAGCAAAGGTATCGTTCCTATCCCTAAGGATCAAGATAGGGGAATAAGAGTTGTCTATACGGCATATGTACACCGCAGACTTTGGGCAGTGAGGCATTTAACCCACCGCTTCACTGAGGCTTCTTCTTCCATTTTCTTTGTGGGAGGAAGAGTGCATCTTTTGCATGGGTTTTTTATTTCTGGGGTTTGACTTTCTCTGCCTTTCTATGTATTCCATTACCCAAGCACAAGGTGGCACTGTGGTATAGCTGCAGTATGGCGGAATTGCAACAATACAGGAGACTTTCATTTTGGTTTGTTGTTTGTTTCAATCCGGCATTTGAAATTTAAGAGCTGACTGACTTCCCTTGCTCTAAAAAAAAAAAGCCACAAAAATGGTTGCAAAACACGGGAGAGGACCCTGGAGGATGACAACTGTTGCGTAATAGACCACAAATTTCCAGTGAGCGAGGGATCACAAGCACACAATAAATGCCTTGTTTAGAGAAGCCCTTCAGGTGGTGTACCAGTTATTTCCTCTCCCAGGGAACCCTGGGAACTGTCGCTCTGTGAGGGGGCTAGGGATCTTTAATCAAATTCTCAGCACCATGATTGCATGCCATTTCCCAGATCTATTTGCGAGAAGCCATGAAAGTCAAAATGGTATAAAACTGTTAAAGGCTTATTTCTGTACATATTCCTTTTGTATGCAAAGGAAGCAAGCACATGAGCCCAGTCACCAAAACTAGAATTGTTGACATGGACAAAATCTTGTCTGTTCATTTATTTAAAGCATTGCTACTCTGTTCTTCAGATGAAAAAGACTCCTAGAGGGGTTTACAGAGATTAATAATAAGACAGTCCCTGCCTTCATCCTTACAATCTAAAAGACATGACATAAAAGGAAAAGGCATTGGGAAGGAGGAGGAAACCAGCAAACTCAGGCACTAGGCTTGGTTTCAAAGTTCAACCGGTCATGGAGCTGGATCTAAGCACAATGGAAGGGCTACTGCTTCTTCTCTCTCTGATGGCCACACTAGTGGCAGCTGGAGGGTGGGGCGTGCTCTCAGCTGGAGCTGTATGCAGGCACAACTGACTGCTGGTTCCTCTCCTTCTGATGGCCTCAGCCTTATGCAGAGTTCTCATGATCAAGAACTCCATTACTTTTGGGACTTACTTAAACCATTTTTGCTGGTATTCCCACATCAGGCTTTCAAAATAATTGTGCTGGGAATAGTGAACTATTAAACAACGACAACAACATAGTGGCATCAATGCGCTTGGTACTTTGCAAAGAAAATAGGTCTGTGCCCTGAGGAACTTACAGTCTAAATTTCAGCACCCAGGGGGAACAAAGGTGGGGCAGAGCTCTTGACCACTGGGCAAGTAGAGGTGTGTGCATTTAAGGAATATATTATGTATGCATGTTTTACCACCTTTATTATTTCTGGCATCAAGGCATAAAGAATGGCCTGAAGGCACTTGATTCAGTTACTTTGCTAAAGCTAAGCAGGTCTGGGCCAGCCAAGGAATCCTTCTGGAAACTGCATCGTATCGTGCTTTGAGCTTGTGGGAGGAAGGCTGGGATGCCCTGTTCCTTGTATAACATTCATGAAGGCCATCTTAGGATGCATGAGTTTCTAATTTAGCAGGCCACGTGTTTCAGAGGACCCAGAGGGCTGAATGTGGCAATGGTGCTGCTTCACCTGTACAAGCTTTGTTGTTGGGATGCTTTCTTTGATTACGTAAAAGCCGTGTGTGTTTGATAATAGTAGCTAGGTGGTCCAATGTGGGGATTACTGGTGATGGTTTTTACATAATGGATTATCCAGCCTTAAGCATCTTACTCAGGTCCAGGAGACAGCCAATTAGTGCCCCTCCAGACACCTTATTTAAAGGCAGCTAGGGCAGAGCCGTCCACACTCAAGAGACGTCTTCAGAGCAACAAGAATAAATTGCGGGCAATTAATTCTGGAAACTTCAGCAATCCATCAGGTAGGTCTTTCAATAGGCAAGTTCGTGTTATTTTATTCCTGCTTTATTCAGATGTCTTGCTGTTTCATCCACTTAGATGTGGCTGGGTTATTTAGATCGAAAATCACAGGTGTTTTCAGCATCTTTGGCCATTTATTTTTTTTGACTGCGATGCCTGATGAGTAGGCCCAGATGCAATGTAAGGATGCAATGCACACCGATGGTCATCAGTTGCTTTTGCTTGTCTTCCGTAAGATTGGGACTGTAGTGCAGATTAGAAACTTGGATTTCATGGTTAGGTGTTGACTAAAAGGTACTCTTCGTGACTGGCTAGGCCTGGTATGTGTGCTGTGCTGCCTGTGTGGTTGTGGGAGTTGCTGAAATGTAGCTGGTTCCACGCTGCTAATGGTAGCATCTGAAGAACGGTGATGACATGGTGGAGCCGGTGATGTGGTTCCAGTTGTCCCAATGGAAGCCTGAAGTCAGTCCAGGGAAGCGTCATCATTTGATTCTACCGACAGTGTAAACTAGCCCGCTGCAATGCCACATTAATCCTTTGGAAGGATTCCAGGGGACCGTAATGGATTTTACACCCAAACCCGTGCTTGATTGCTTATAGCTTGGATTTGGATTATGGAAATCTGTGTGCTTTAAACTTTAGGTTAGCTTAACCCCCCACCCCCACCCCCACCCCATTAATACTCTAGCTCGATACCACCTGGTGGCTGTCCTTTCTGGTGACCTTAAAGCAAGGGAGGTTGACACACGTGGGTAGCATGCAGATTGCCTTGCTGGATCGGGGAATGCTACAGTGAGCCTGGAACAGATGGAAATGCATATCCAGTCGGCAGCCACCAGAAGCTGGAGAGATCAGGCATGTCCTGAGGCCCAAGGCCGGCAAATGGCCAAGCTCCCCTAGAAGACCTCCATTCTCCTTTTGCACAGAACACCCAGGAAGGGCAGAGGCAGGGTGAGAGAAGTCTTGGGTTGCCTCTTCCAGGCTAAGGGAACCCACTGAGGCCTTGCCTAAACCTCCACCCCCCAGGTATTGAAGCTGGCACTCTTGGCTGCAGTGCTGTGTGCTTCTGGACCTAGATGGGATACAGAAGTACTTCATGAACTGCATGCTACTTTCTAGATGGGCATGCACATTTCTAGCCACTTTGCAATGCAGATGGTTTGGTACGGAGGAGCCTTTGAACATGTGAGCCTCCACTTGCAGTCAGAGATGGTAGAGCCCGGAGGGTGGTTTCTGTGACTTCAGTGAGAACAAGGCCTGGATGCAGCTATCACTGGATTGGGGCTCTGAGTATTGACAGAGAGGGTGTGCAGTAAGGCAGTAATATTATGCCCCCTTTAACCCCGACCAATGGAGTTTTTCTTTCTTAAGCCCCCACATTAAGGGGCAGCAAATTTAGGGGAGGGACATTGACTGTATAACCACCCACCCCGCACTTTCACATGGTGGTCCTGATCCGGATCATGCCCCTGTGCACTTACTCTAGAGTACAACAACATGTTAGGATCACCTAGACACCACGCATTTTACGTAGCATCTAGTTTAGCCCCCAGTGGAACTTTCTTTCAAGTAAACGTGCCCAGAACTGAGCTGCAACCGTTTCAGAAATGTCAGTGCTTTAAGGAGAGGAACAGGTAGCTGGGAAGCGTATGGAAACCAATAAGGCAATGGGCCGATGAGTCATTTGCTGCAGAATCTGCAAAACATAAATGACATCTAAAACCATAAACAGAAATTAACCGGGGAGATGATAATCCTGTTGCCTGATAAATTCAAGCCGTCATCTCTACTAGATAAGTACAAAACTAATGAATGGTGGCAAACGTTTGGACAAAAACATTTCTCCAGGCCTCATTAGATATGCAGTCCTAAATCTGGCCAAAGACTGGCTGAGGGACCACTGGATACAATGTAAGCGCTGCTTCATAGGCAGAGAGGGAGGCCTGCCAGTGGAAAGGCACTTATGTTTCCAGAGGCCCCCAGTACACTCGTGGAAACCTCTGTGGACGTAGATGCCTGTGTTCCACCAATGGGTGGGGGAACAGGGCATGTCAACAGCAGCCGAAGATCCACAGGTTCCCAGGGCCCCCTCAACTACAGTAGTCCTAGACCTGGTATAGTTAATTCCCTCCCATTGACAGCAATGGGAGGAGGGAGGGGAACAAAAAAGGAGGACGTCCCAAAAAATGAAGTAAGAGAAAGCTACCAACACTCTCTCTGGCTGTAGCATGCCGACTAGGCTTAGGAAGTGGTGGCAGCTCTGCCACATAATCTCACCACCACCACCACCACCACCACCACCACCACCACACAGTTGCTCTGTAATAAATAGACAGGCAATTCAACATTTGGCACAATAAAAACTAGCTCATCTGTGCTTTTCTTTTTGCTTTTTCAAAGCAAAACATGAGTGGTACCATACCAGTTTAGCAGGGAACCACGGAAGAATCTAAATTTGTATGCTCTTGTGTTGCTATACTCGAGTATGTTTCTGTGACTGACAGGGGCAGTGCTCATTCCCCTCCTCCCTTTGACAGTGACTAGCATAGTTTATATTTACGTAGGCGGATCTATCTATCGATCTATCTGTCTTGGCGCAGGTAGTTCGAACTCACAGCACAGGTCAAGAACCCCAAGAGTCCCTTAATTCCATGTGTTTGCCAGGACTTGGATGGCTCACTCCAGTGATTACACAAATGTTACGCTGGCTCAGCTTGTCTGAGTGTGGAAAGCTAAGCAGGGTCAGGCCTGGTTATTACTTGGATGGGAGACCCCTCCTCTAGTTTCCTGCATTGAGCAGGGGGTTGGACTTGATGGCCTTGTAGGCTCCTTCCAACTCTATGATCTATGAAATCTATAACGCAGAGAATGAAACCAGTTATGTTCATCTGGATGTGGAGAGCAAGCTTCTAACTGGTGCTGAACAACTGTGTTCCTTCACAGAATGAAATACACACAGTACACGTTCCTGGTGATCCTGATCTCCATTATTGATTACTGCTCGGCGCAGCCTTCCTGTGCAGTGGAATCTTTCTCTGTGAAAGACGACTTTGACCCTAAGCGGGTAACTATGAACACATTATAATGTAAAGGATGATAGGGGCTTCTCTACATGAGGCTTTGAACCTGCCACTTTACCGATGCTTCTGCTTCCGTATTCTTTGAGGGATTAAGATCACGTGTTTTTTTTCTGGGGGTTTTCTTTCGCTGCCATTCGATATGTTCCATGGCACAACCACAAGGTGGCGCTGCGGAATTGTGAAATTACACGACCATTTTGTAGCATTTCATAGCGTGCTAGCCCTTTAATAGCTCATTTCCCTCGTTCTTTAAAAAAAAAGCCACGGAAATGGCTAGAAAACACAACACAGGAGAGGCCCTGGAGGATGACGATGTCGTGTAAAGCACCCCACAAACTACCATGGGTGAGGAATCATGAGAGCACAATATATGCCTCATGGAGAGAAGCCGTAGCTCAGCGCGGGTCATTTGCAGAAGTAAAACCGTAAACAACACTTCGTTCCAGAATCTTCCTGTTTCATTTGTCAGTCATACTGGAGTGCTCAAACGTTTTGAATTCAATCTCTACTTCTAAGCTTATGGTACCTTCTGGGAACCTACTTGCAACCCAGCACCAGCCTCCTGTTGGGTAGGTTAGACTTGGTCTCAAGCCCGTAGTCAGCCTAAAAGTTCTGTGGGTGGAGGCTGCCAAAAAAGTAGGAGGGGCAGTTCATCTGGGTTGCAGGACTTTTAAAGACAAAATTGTGAACTGTTTTTTAATTATTTGTTTGTAAAAAAAAGAAAGAAAAAAAAAGCCTCGGGGCAGAGAAAATTCAGGGCAGGGCAGCCCCCCCCCCCAGCTCCCCTCTGGCTGCATGCAGGCCCGCATGGTATATGTGTTTAATAATAATAATAATAATAATAATAATAATAATAATAATAATAATAATATTTCTTACCCACCTCTCCGTCTAGATCGAGGCGGGGAACAGCAAAAAATATAAAAATATATGTGTTACATGCAGGAGTAGGGGAGGTGCTGTGACGTGGCAGGTTCCCTGCCACTGCTGGTGACATAGGAAGGAATGTGATCACACAGACAGGGCCAGTAATCATAAAACCATAGAGTTTGAGGGGGCCGTGTAGGCCGTCTGATCCATACCACTGCTCGATGCGGGAAGCCTGAGCGAGAGCATCCTAAACACATGGCTCTCTAGCCTTGGCTTGAAGATCTCCAGTGAGGGAGACCCTCTGTCCTGCCCCAACAGGTAATTGGTTCCATAGTTGAACTGCCCTTAGCATCAAGAAGTTTCTCCTAATGTTTATCTGAAATATACCCTCTTGTAACTTAAGCTCATTAGATCTAGTCCTGCCCTGCGGGGGCAGCAGTGACATAATTGCAAGTCTCCCACCCGCAGCGGTACACCCCAGGAAAAGATTTATGAATTGATTCTGTTGATGAACTGGCCCTCAGCAATGCCACATCATTCTTTGGGAAGGATTCCAGGAGACAGTATTAGGCTTTACACTCCAACCAGTGCTTAATTGTTTAAGGTCTGGATTTAGATTATGGAAATCTGTTTGCTTTCAACTTTAGGCAATCGGTCTGCTAGCTAAGTCTCTCCCCCATCCCCCTCAGCTCTAGTTAATACTCAGGTTTGACATGTGGCTGTCCTTCCTGGTAACCTTACACGTCCTTTGCATTTTAGTATGCAGGTAAATGGTATGCACTGGCCAAGAAAGACCCAGAAGGCCTGTTTCTACAGGATAATATCTCAGCCGAATACACTATTGAGGAGGATGGTACTATGATTGCATCTTCCAAAGGCAGAGTGAAGCTTTTTGGGTAAGTTACAAAAGGACGACAAGTTGGCAACTACTGCTCCTATGCATCACTGGTTGCCTGCTCATATGACATTATCAAACATCCATGTGATCAAGGTGGCAAATGAATCCTGTTGTATCGACCACTAGGTTGTAGGCTTGAGCCAAAATAGGAGGAGGGCATTTTGCTAAAAATAAAAATTCCCTCCTGCAAACATAACCTACCATTTCAGCAGTTGCTGGGGGAATTATTTAAAACGGGGCAAAAATGTTCACCCATTCAGAGTGAGGGCAGTGCTTCCTGCCCTCACTCCGATTCGGCTTTGTGATATTAGCTATTTTATATTTTGTATGTTTTAATAATTTTTCTGTAAGTTGCCTTGGGTCTTTTCTAATAGAAAGTTGACTGAGGGTGCAATCCTATGGGGATGCCCATAACCCTCCAAACTCGGAGAACTACAGGCACCCTATGGACAGCGGGAGGACCTTGGAAGTGAAGGTCGTCTCTGCACTCTTCTCCTTCTGCCAAGCATTTAGACTGTCGATTTCAGCTGTTTAAGTGCCGTGCTTTGGAGCGGGAGGGAAGGAGGCTGAGGCATCGCCAGGATATGTTGTATCTTGGTGGCGCTGGCCTCCTCTCCCCACCTCCTGGAACGCCCCCAAAAGCCCTTCTCTCAGGTCGCTATTACAGCCTCTGAGAAGCAGTTGGTGTGGTTCTTTCTGCACAGGCTGCAGGGCGGCGAGGGGAGGAGTATCCGACTGCGGATCCCCATCTACAAGGTCGGAGTGATTTTCCCTTGTAGCTTGGAATCTGAAAAATCCTACGGCTGTCTCTAGACACTGTTTAATGGCCGTAGCATTATTGGGCTTTAGAAAAATTAGCCTGAGTGCTAGCCTACTCAAAAACAGTGTAGGTATTCCACACTCAGCAGCAGAGTTCATCCCCAGCACAGCAGCTCTCCTTAGTCTTCCAGGTAGCTATCACTCCAGGAATCAGAAACCACTCTGTAGACCAAAACAGTTCTAATTCTAACTGTTTATTTTCTTATAACAAAGTATATCTAAAGGCTACATTCTATATACAGAGTCCATGTACAGAGTGTCGTTTCTTCCAGCTCAGTTCAGCAAAGAAAAACCAGCAGAGGCAACTGCACACAGCTGAGCAGTATTACATCATTAGACCAGCAATAGTTCATATGCTGCAGCCTGGCCGCTTGTTATCAGCTTAATTGCAACATGTGACAATCCTCACACCTGGCAAGGCTGGCTCTTTCTGTCTGAAAACATTACAAAATTAAAGGCCATAGCACTTTAACAATAAAACGACACAGCTAGTTCTTTTAGTTCTAGTTCATACACTAACAAGCATTGCACTGTAAGAAATTCAAATCATCATCATCATCACATAGCAAAATCTGATTTGCTACATGGCATAATCAGAAAGCCTATTTAAGTAAGGTCAGTGCTTCCTGACCTCACTGTGATTTGGCTGCATGATGACCAACTACATGATCCCTGGTTGGCTGGCATAATATCAGAAAGAAGTCCTTTTTGTTTTTTTTTGTTTTTTTTAAATAGATAGCACTGATGCTGCAAAGTGAAGAAAGAAGCAGCTGTGAACAGGTGGCAGACAGTGCTAAAAAAGGAACTCAGGGGGTTCATGAAACCTTTCACCTCCAAACTGCCCCCCCCCTGTTGCCCCATTTTTGTTAGTGAAAATTGGGGGCAGGTTGCTTGGCTAAATTTGAGCTGTGACACTTTCCACTGCCTGAGTACTACAGTTAACATATTCAAGGAGGTCTTTTTCAACTGGTACCTTTATTAAGTGTAGATGTGGAATGAAAGAAGCATGCCTTGACCTGCTGAGAGCTGGTTTACATCACCTATGTTTGTTTATCACTTGAGGACTTCAACATCTAATGATGGCACACATACATTGTGTTAGATGTGTAAATGGGCCGTCACAGATTTTTTTAACACTAAAGGTATAACTTTCCTGTCTCTTCACATCATCTCCAACACAATGCTTTTCAGTAAACTCAGTTCACGCTCTCAGCTACCAGTTACCAATCGTTTGCACTAAGGAGGATAGAGAAATTGAGTTAATATGTACAAGTTTGTGTCAATCAGGTCCAAAGAATCCTGGCAAGTGGAGGTCGGTCCTTTTAACCCACTTTTAAGGAGCACGAACACAACCAGAGCAATCTGGCGGTGCAGCTTTTGCTGGTTGTACCATTTCAGACTGGGGGGGGGGGGTTGGTGGTAGGGAAGGATCAAAGGTCTGGGTGTTCCTCTGCAGCAAAACACCTGGAAGGTGGGAAAGTTAGCATGTCAGGAGTTCTAGCTTTTAAAAAAATAATAATAAAAAAATGATATACCATTACCATCCTTCAACCATTTTTCCAGGGCAGTATAGGGGTTCCCAACGTGGCACCTGCAGGCACTTCCAGAGGTGTCCCTGAAGGGGTACCCAATGTGGCACCCACAGGCACCCAATTTTTAAAATGGCTTTGCAGGGGAGGCTGGTGACTCCTATGTCAGTGGGGCTCCCTGTCCATTGCAGCCTTTATTTTGAGCTTTATAGGCACTATCCGTGGTGCAGAACTCCACCCCCAAAATAGGTTCACCACCATGGAGCACCATGGACAGCTCCTATGAAGCTCCGAATAAAAGCTGCAATGGATAAGGAGCCCCACTGAAATAGGCGTCACCAGCCTCCCCTGTGGCTTTGTATGAAATGCATACAACGTTTTAGCATTCATGCATAGGCTCCAACAAAAGCGGACCAAATAATTAAATAAGTATCCATTTGAAGATGGTGTCTATATGTTGCCACCCATTCAAATATTGAAAGCGCTGTAAGGTCCTCAAACCATTGCATTAGAGGAGCTGAGTGTTTATACTTCCAATGTTGTCGTATCAGCCTTTTAGCTGTCAAAAGGGCACGGAGAATCCATTTATGCGGACCATCTGTTAATTTCCATTAATTCGGCCCGTGGGCCTGAGGTTCTGCACCCGTGTCTACAACAGGAGTGGTGTTGGTGGTTGAAATGTAGTCTCTTTGCCTGTGCTCAGGACAGGCGGGCACTTTTGTTTCATGTCGACATGCAGTGTTGAAACTAGAAGGGGACGCGAGTGAATCCCGCATAAGGTAAAATAGCAGCATGCCACCTTGTGTATTGAAATTTGTCTTCCCATTTCAGATTCTGGGTGATCTGTGCTGACATGGCTGCCCAATACTCAGTGCCTGACCCCACCACTCCCGCAAAAATGTTCATGAATTACCAAGGCCTGGCGAGCTATTTGTCAAGTGGAGGTGAGGATTGTAGAGAACGCGGTTGTGTGGTGTGTGTTTTTAAGCCTGGGGATGTTGGAGAGTCCTCCTGTATTTCTGGAACAATGGGTGCTTCCAGGTGGAGGATGGCTCCCAGCACTCCCACTGTGCAGCTGTTCCATCTTTTTCTCCCTCGTGGATTTTTGTGTGGAAGGAAAAAAGATGGAAGCAGTGGTAGGAAAATATGGGAGAGATACAAGTGGAAGCAGATGCCCTCCGGACCCTCAGTAAAATTCTGCAGCAGCATAAGAACAGATTAAGAATGGAACTCAGCGATGGGGCCAAGCCGACCTCCCTGAGAGGCTGTTCAAATCTTGGGCACCACAGCTTGAAAAGGCCCCTGTCTCAGCCTGGTACCCAGCCCCTAATAATGTCAGGAGACCCTGGACACCTGGAGGAGGCCACAGCGTGGCTGGGCTATATATTCTTCTGCTCTTGATCTCCTCAGTGGCGAAATGGCCCTGTTCTTCCTCCTCCCAACTGTTAAGGAAGATTAGCCATGACTCTCACAGAGGAAGAGAGATAATCAGAGAATAAAACAAACAAACGGAAGGGGGGAAATGTGCCTGCTCAGCTGCTGCTGCTGCTCCTCCTCACCAGTCCTGTGAGCAGGGCTCTAAGCCCCTCCCCAGCTTTCTTGCCTGTCAAGAGGGGGCCTCCAGAGTTGTGAACAGGCAGGGCTGGGCTGCTTTTCATGTGGTGACAGCCATGATGTGCAGCCCGAGCTCAGATATTCACATGGGACATTGCACACAGGTGCACCCTGCTTATTCTCCTATAACCCTATGGGCTGGGTGAGTGGGGGGGGGGGAGCCAGACCTGATATTGGAATCCTTTCCCTGACTTTGGGCTCTTGGTGCGATTTCAGGTGACAACTACTGGGTGATCGATACAGACTATGATAACTATGCCATCACCTATGCCTGCCGCAGCCTGAAAGAGGATGGATCCTGCGATGACGGCTACTCCCTGATTTTCTCCCGCAATCCCCGTGGTCTTCCCCCAGCCATTCAGCGCGTCGTGCGCCAGAAGCAAGAAGAAATCTGCATGTCTGGCCAGTTCCAGCCTGTGCTACAGTCAGGTGCGTAGAAATGCATCTTCCTCTTTCCTCCTCTGCTCCTTTCTTGAATGGGGAAAGATTGAATGGGGAAACCCTGTGTGATTTGGCCATGTGGGTTGCTGACCTACAAGAGTATCAGGTGACTTCAGCACAAGGTCAGCTGATCTGCGGAAGCCTCATGTGAGTGCTGGCAGCGGGAAGGTGTATGGCCTATAAAAAGGAGGCATTCCCATGTGAAAACTGACTTGGTGGTTCAGGGAGGAGTTCCATGCCATCCCTGGCTGTTGGCCTTAAGCCCCTGTAAGTTGCCAGGAGGGTCTCAAATGAGGGCCCCCATCAAACAGGCTCTGGCACCTTCCCTCCCGTACCACCACCAGCTTGTTTCCATGGCAAGGCTGGAAGGCTGAGCGCTGCATTTTGAAGCCAACATCTAGGCTGCAACACCAGTCTGCCTGAGCGTTCAGTCTGGTGACTCCAAATGCCGATCCCTGTCCACCAGGCCCTATAAATCCCTCACCTCTGAGCTTGCTCCTCTCAGTCTGAGCGGTTTGTCTCTAGTATGGAGGACATGGTCTGTCTCAGTGCTGCCCTCAACGGCTGCTCATGCTTCTGGCCCCATATGGACTGAGAGCCAGCCAGTTTCCCCGGGTCTTCTAAGTTGTCCATCTAGATCAGGGCTCTCCAACCTTGGGTCCCCAGATGTTGCTGGACTACAGCTGCCAGAATCCCTTGCCATTAGCCATGCTGACTGGGTATGCTGGGAGCTGTAGGCCAGCAACATCTGGGGACTCAACGGTTGGAGAGCCCTGATTTAGAGCCTGACCCTTAGGAAGGCCTGATATTCTCCAGGCAGGCGAAGAAGGAAGGAGATGGATGGCAGTGTTGGAATAACTAGCCTCTCATTCTGTCTCTGAGAGAGAATCTTTGGGGCAAGCTTAAAAAGAAATCTGTTTACACATATGTAAGCTGGCAAGCAGCATGCACTCAAGGATTGTGAGGCCTTCAGGCAAAACCTATCAGTGTTCCAACTTGCAAAACCACTGGTATTCGCCCACTCCTTTCTTTCTCCCTCTTCTCAAGGGTTATGGTGTGCTGGAAGGCTTGGCCAGGGAGAGTGGGGTTTGTGCTGCTCCAAATTTTCTCAGGGAGCTCAGTGGGCACTCCATGAGTCTCTGCATCCCAGGATTTGCCTGATGCAAACAACTCTGGTGCTCAGCCATGTTGAGAAGGCTAGGGATGTGGCACCCAATGATGAGACATGTTCCTTCCAAAGCAACATCAGAGAGCCTGTGTGGTGTAGTGGTTAGAGTGTTGGACTGGGACTTGGGAGATCTGGGTTCTAGTCCCCACTTGGCCATGAAGCTCACCAGCTGATTTGGGCCAGTCACTGACTCTCAGCCTAAGCTACTTCACAGGGTGTTGTGAGGATAAAATGGAGAGGAGGACCACCATGTAAGCTACCTTGGGTTCTTTGCAGGAAAAAAGGAGTGCTATAAATATAATAAATAAATAAGCAAGCAAGCAAGCACAGGCCCTAGACATATCCAGCTTAGACCAGTGATGCTACAAGCTCATTTTTCAGCTGATTTGTTTCACTCATTGCATTGTAAAAGTATACACCTACTATAAATATACACCTCAAAAAACGCCACATAAACTGTGACAAACATGCATGTGCAACTGTGTATTTTACAAAGTATGCACAGGTCAGGGAACTGGAATTGGCTGTTCTTTTCACCCAGAATGCTTTAGGTTTAAGAATGCAGCATTAAATATTACTTTATGGACACTTATAGGATTTGCTCTGTCAAAATATAGTTACCAATTGGCTTCTTCAGGAAAAAATATCATCTGTATGACTTAGCATGGCTTCAGCAATGTCTGGCGATTTACAGTAATACCTTGGATTGCAAGTAACTTGGTCCTGAGAGCATTTTGCAAGACAAGCAAATTTTTCAAATAAATTTTGACTTGATAAACAAGCAACGTCTTGCAATACAAGTAGTGTAGGGATGTAACCGCTCGCCTCGAGCGGGCCAAAATCGGCCCCGCTCATGCCCGCCAGAGGCTTGCTTTGATATAAGAGTGTTTTGGATTACAAGCACGGTTCCAGAACAAATTATGCTTGCAATCCAAGGTATTACTGTACTACTTAACAGTATTTTATAGCCCATGAAGTAGCTGATTTGAGAGACACTTGGAATTTCCTCAGTTGTGTTCCCACTGAAGTTAAGAGGCAACTGTCTAAATATTATGCAGATATCTCTATGCCAGAAGGTTTAATGGCCAAGGCTCCTCAGCTATGTTTATTGTGCAAAATGATTGCCTCCACTGTGGTGTGCACTAGCACAACAATGCAGAGTACTCCATCCAGTGGGAGAGTGTCAGGGCCTCCAGAGCTTCTTCGACTGGGAACTCGGGGCCTAACTACACATTATTGCGCTGTACCTTGGCAGACCCCTCCCCATATTCTCTCTTTTTTAAAAGCCACTTTGGGGAAAACACAATTGGGAGCAGAGGAACAGCAGGGACAGGGGGTGCTGAGCCCATTTCCTGCCCATTGTTCTTCACTTGGACTGGGTTCAGACAACACAATAACCCACACTCAAAGGTTGAGTGTGGGCTGTCGGTGAAACGTGGGTTACCATGTTGTCTGAATCCAGCCGAGATAACAAACCATGGTGAACAACTCGCAGTTCAGAACCCAACAACCATGGGTTCTCTTCTTCATGGGTTGTTCATGGTTAACAAGCCATGGCTTGTTAGTGCAGCTGGGTTCAGACAACACGATAACCCAAGGTTCAGCAACAACCCACACTCAACCCTTGAGTGTGGATTATCGTATTGTCTGAACCCAGTCTTAATATCACTCTTTCAAGTGGGATTTTTCACCCCACAGGGTCCCAAACCTATGTTTGGAAACATGCATAGAACACTACAAAACAGTACAAAGAGTAAATATCATAACATTAAAAGACATTATCCAAAATTACTGCTCCTTACACATACATAAATATACGTTACTTAATAAATAGTAAGTCCATTCTTAATACACAAATTCACATATAGCATTACATATACAACAATTATATTAAATATTAAACCTTAAATATTAGCTATAGTATATTAATAGTACTATATATAGTACGTTATAGTATATGTTGACCCTCCTTTATTACACAGGTGATAAATTAATTTGGTCTGCCAGCTTTTGGCTTTGTTCACTGTGTGCTGTCTTGAAGCTGCAAGGGCTAAACGTTTGCATTTGTGAACTTTGACAATGGGAGACTTTTAGCTAGGGAAGGACAAATCTGTCTGTTTCTTTTTCTCCCACACCCAGATTTTTTAAATCTCAAGTTCTTTCCATCCTTTTAATGAAGAAAAGTGTGAATTTGAGTAAATTCTTATGCAAAAGGGAAATTCTCACCCACCCTACTTTTATAGGAGCATCCTAACGGTCGACTTTATTATCATGTTTGGTTTAAATGCTCAGCCCATTCTGATAACTGAGTTTATGTTTTAAGAACTTCTTATGCGGGGTCAGATCAGATGGTCAATCTAGTCTAGCACTCGCTATCCAACAGCAGCCAAGAAAATGCCCCTGGGAATGCCACAAATTTGGGAGCTTTGGGAGGGATTCGTGAGTCACCATTTTGGACCAAGGACTTGGACTCAAGACTCGGGTCCAAAGACTCGTGACTCAAGACCAAGGACTCTTCAACATCCCTGGTCTAAACATGCATAGGATTGCACCCTAATTCTTTACAAGATGTTCCAATACCTACTTACGATGTTGCAACAACCAATGTATGCTTATTTTGTTATCTCCGCAGGGGCTTGTTAAATCAAAACATCTCCAGTCCTGAGTTGGAACAGAGGCCTGATCTCTGCATCTTGAAGTTGATTTCCACATATAGTTTGGATTAGAGCTTTTTCTCAAACACATCTAAGTGTTGGCTTGTTGTTTTTGTTTTATTTTATCACACTTGGGCACAACACATATCGCTTGTGTGAACTCAAAAGAACCGTATTAATGTAATATTTGCCAATAAATGTTTTTAAGTAATCTTTTAAATTGCTTCTTTGGGCTGTATTCACACCGGTAAAGTTTTGGTGATGGGTACTTCTGCAGGAGATTCAGGAATCTTATGGTTGTAGTCTTCTTTCCCCACACAAAATGGAAGGCAGAACTGTATTCTACAAAGAACACGGGCTGCCACCAAAATGGCAGGCCGTCAAGTTCTGCCCTTCCCCTCTGCTCAACTCATCCCACATCTTGACAATTTTATGATGCTCATTTCCCTGACCCTACCAGTAGCATCCAATGGTATGAGGCAAATATGCAGAAACACACACTGTAATGGGAGGAGAGTGCATAAACTGAACTAGTACATCAGAGGGAAATAGGGGAACACTACATGGAGCTGCCATGTTCTTTGTAACGTGTAGTGTAGTTCCACCCAAACTGGACCATGTTCAGTAAATCAGTCAGGAAGAACCACAGGATTTGTGTGTGGCTGCCCCATGTGGTAAACCATTGAACTGTAGCTGACAGCTTCTCAATGAAGTATCCACCCAGGCAGGAAGGAGGACTTCCAAGAGGGTTTCCTGTTCCAGTTGAACTTTGCTCAAGCAATGAGGTCTTTCTGAGCTCAGGCTTGTTCCTGTGTTCTTGGCTGTTCTTCAGCCCTGACTTGGCTTGCTCTTTGATTCTGCCTCCTAGTTTATCCTTTGGCCCTGACTTACTCTTCTGTCCTGACTACTGGCTGGTCCCAGTGCTCCTGGCTCATCCCAGACTGCTGCTACCACCCAGCCACATGAAGGCTAACAACCATATGAGGGGTCTCAGAAAGTTATCCTCAATTAGAGAGGAATCTCTCTTTTTAGAGATGAACTAGGTTTTTTTTACCCTGTGGCTGAAAGGCCCACAAACCATGACTTTTAACGCCCCCTTTTAAAAAGTACCCCCTCCCCCTTTGTCACGCTAAATTCCTTGTCACAACTTATCCCCTCTACCCGCTTGATGCAGGACATACTTCATGGATGATCCCAAAACGGGAGCACCATTTAGGTAAGGCAATCACCCTCCCCATATTTCTAGGCACATGATATGTTTCCTATGGAGTACATCAGGGCTCTCCATCCTTAGGTCCTCAGATGTTGCTGGCCTACAGCTCCCAGCATACCCAGCCAGCATGGCTAATGGCAAGGGATTCTGGAAGCTGTAGTCCAGCAACATCTGGGGACCCACGGTTGGAGAGCCCTGGAGTACATGTATCTCTAGTTATTATGAAGTACAAAGAAAATAAGAGAATGATTTTCCAATCGTCATGGTAACCTGTGCCAAAGAAAATAGCCATAACACTGGCTGTCACAACAATACACACCTTTTCCCTACACAACTTAATGCAAAATATCTGTAAGAGCAGGCCTATGAACCTTGCTGTGAACCTCCCCTGCCCATCTACTGAAATATCTTTTGCCTCCTTTCTTCCTGAAATGTGGAATGGTGGTTTTGTGATGGGTCTTTAAAACCACGGGTGGCACCTTCTGGCCCTCCAGATGTTTTGCCTACAAGTCCCATCATCTCTTGCCATTGGCTATGCTGCCTAAGGCTGAGAACTGCAGGCCAAAACATCTGGAGGGCCACAAATTGACCACGCCTGGTTTAAATGGTACCCTATCCACATGGGAAATGCTTTTCTATGGGTGGCTTCCATGCAGCTGGGGTACAATTTAACCCGTTATCTCTATTCTGACCAGTTGGCACACTGCCAGAATAGAGATAACTGGAAGACCTGCATGACTAGCCCCTGCACGTATGGTTGGGTCATGTATGTAGTATGTAGCCCAGCTGCAAGGGAACTCCTCATGATGCCCATGAGGCCAGGGTAACATTTAAAGATTAGCTCTGTGAGAGGGACGATTCACACAAATTGCTTAATGACTCTCAGCTGAAGATATGACCCACACACACTCTCTAAAAATACTGCATTTGAAATTATGTTGAAGGGTATAAAAACTACCTGAGTGGCTTGATCAGTGATGGCCATTTCACACTTGATGATGTGGTCACCAAATGATAACTATGCACATGTGAACTCACCCCAAGGCACCAAGGGAAACGCTGGCGAGGACAGAAAATTACAGTTGGCATCCAAGTTGAATTTTTGAATCCCTATAACCAAAATAAGAAACCTATTGCAAAAATAGAAAATACAAGTCTATTTCTGAAAATCCATTGCTGCTTGGTATTCCACTCTCCCATATGGTTTTCCCCAGCATGTCAAATCTTCCAGTCCATTCACTTGTCTTTTTTCCATTCTGTCTCTCCAAGCTGTCAGGTAGTGCAGGGCTTGAACCAGAGCCTATATTGAACGAACGGTTTATTTCAGTCACAGACCAGCACAGAGCCTATATTAGCACCCAGCACTCTTGAGCAGATACTGGGGACCCAGCACCCGGGAGGGGAGTGGGGGAAAGCTGACACCTGCCTTGAACCCCACTTAATTTTTCAAAATTACCTTAAAAAAAAAAAACCCTTGCTTGTGTTCTGGTGCTAGTAGCTTCTGGCCACTATTTTTGGTTGTCCCCAATGCCCCACAAGTTGAGTCATTCCGGGTCGGGGGGGGGAAGGGGCACTACCATCACAAAAACATGGTGGCCACCAATGGCTTGAGAGTGGCTCTCCTAAGGCAAGCCAGTGAATTCATGACTGAGGTAAAATTTGAACTTCGTTTCCTGACTCATCTTCCACCACACCATTTCTCAATAAAACAAAACATGTAGTTTTAGACTTCTCTGTTTTGTTAGTCTAGGACAGGGCCCTCCAACCTTGGAGGGTCCCCAGATGTTGCTGGCCTACAGCTCCCAGCATACCCAGCCAGCATGGCTAATGGCAAGGGATTCTGGCAGCTGTAGTCCAGCAACATCTGGGGACCCAAGGTTGGAGAGCCCTGCTCTAGGATCTACATATGGACAACCAGCTACGTTAGGCACAGCAGTCCATCAGGGAAATGAAACCGGAACAGCACATTCTCAGCACGGATAACACGTGAAGAGAGCCACACACTTTGGAGCATGGCATATCTAAGTATTTTGAGAAATAAAAATTTGGATTCCCCACCCCACCCCCACCCCAGCAAACTTTCCATCATGTGAATAGATATTTACAGATAAACATCATCCCTGTGCCAAAAATGCCACTGCTCAGCAAGGCTGAACCTGCTTCGCAGGGGATTTCCCCCCTTGCACAAACACTTAGCTATGCCGTGTGGTATTTTCGCTGCGTTCCACTCCCAGCGAGGATGGAGTTTTATTGTTCTTGAGGCCCAGGTTCTCAAACTGGGGGCAGCTCCCCTCCCCGATGCAGCACACAACACCTAGCGTGCAGTGTGTGTGTGTGTGTGTGTAAAATTCCAGGAAAAGAACAGATCGTGAGGCAGG
This sequence comes from Shinisaurus crocodilurus, assembly GCA_021292165.1. Lineage (NCBI taxonomy): Eukaryota > Metazoa > Chordata > Lepidosauria > Squamata > Shinisauridae > Shinisaurus > Shinisaurus crocodilurus. Next base: position 112,601,311 of record CM037877.1, read on the forward strand.
AGGAGATTTCCCCCCTCCCTTTCCCAAGCCAAGATATGGGCAGGCTAAATGCTTCCTGAGGGGACCCTCAATGATCCGCACTGGATTTGTGGGAATGACTCTTATCATCCAGGACCAGCCCGTGATGATGTTTCGGCACCTGAGTGGACAAATCTAAATGTGCCCGCACCCTCAGAGCAAACAGGCAGTAATAAATTAAATAGCTAACAAATCTGCTGCCCTTTCTTGGCACCCAAATTCTGCTGCCTGAGGCGACCATTTCACTCTGCTTAATGGTAGGGCTGGCCCTGCCATCATCTCACTCTGATCTGGAAAGAAAGGAGCTACCGCTTAGTTTGAATGTTTCCTCGTGCAGTGATTTCAGAAGTGAGGGTTTGGAGATGTCGCGTGCGAGGATCTCCACATATCACTGGGGGAGGAATGGCTGGGCCGAGGGAGCTTAGAAAAGGAAGTTTAGAAGGAAGCTGGGGCAAGGGAGAGAGAGTTTGTGAAAGGGTAGAATGGCTGCGTATAGGGCTGCAGCTTCCATATTACAAGATGTTCATCTGCAGGCTTAAATTCTGGAACTTCTTGCTCCTTCTTAGGATGCTTCATTGTAGTACGCTGGCAAAGAAAACAGGCCTGTCCTGTCCCAGTAATCCACAGCGCGCACCTTATAAAATCCTGTGACGGTTGTTCCTGTAAAGAAAGCCGAACACATGTTAGGTTAAGGGTCCCCGACCTTTTTGGGTCGGTTGGCAGAGTGGGAATTTTGAGAGAGTGTCACAGGCACTCTCACAAAATGGATGCCCTGGGGGATTTGCTCGTTCATCAAATGGCTGCCATGGTGAGCACTGGCCAGGTCACAAAACACTTATTACCCATGAGTGGCGAGACTAAAAGTGGCAAGCTGGTGAGACTAAAAGAAAAGTGACTTGCCCAAGAACCTAAGTACAAGGCAGAGGTGGGATCTGAGCTCCAAAACACACAACCACTCTTTTGAACCCAAATAAAGATGGCGCTGGAGGGCAGCACTTTGCTTTAGTATGGCAACCTCCCAGTTAATAAAAAAGAAAATCTTAAGAAATTGAAGGAAGGGCAGGGAGTCTGGTGGGCGACAGGAGAGGTGTCCTGTGAGAGACCTCAGATATATACTGAGAACGTCTGGGATCAGCAAGCTGAAATACTTCCACATGTACGTTAGTGTGTACATACATAGGGAGCAATCCTATGGTCCTAGACAGTGTCCGTGGGGCCGTAGGATACTAGGGATTCCCCCTCTGAGGTCGGAGACAGCACTCTAACTTTGGCAAGGGGGAGTCAGAGATCCGCCTCCCCTCCTCCTTGCAGCCGGTGTGGAAATAACTGTGCCAGCTGGCCTCCAAGGTTGGAAAAGTGACCTCAGAGAGGGGGAAAAGGGGGCATTTCGGTGGGTGGGGAGGGGAGGAGACTGGTGAGGCCAGGATATGAGCTATCCTGAGGCCTCTCCAGCATCCTTCCCTCCCACTCCAAAGCGCCCCAGCTAGATGGGAAAAAAGCCCATCCAGCAAAAAATGCAGGGTGGGAGGACAGGGAGGCGAAGATCGCCTCCACGGCTCCTCCTGCCCTGTACTGGATGATTGGAAGCCGCTCTGAATCAGGAGCCTCTGATAATCAAGGGCGCAATCATTAGGTTTTAAAAAATAAAAATGAAGCAGATGCTTCAAGTGTCTACTCAGCTGAACAGTCAGGTATAAGTACAATGCCAATAAAGTTGTGAACCTTCCCATCCTGGATTATCCTTTCCTGAAGTAAATATAGGTTAACTGATCTAAAGTTTAGTCTGTATCATCATCATCATCATCATCATCATCATCATCATCATCATCATTATTATTATTATTATTATTTAAATGATTCCTTTGAGGTAATGTGGGAAATGTGTTAGCGATGAAACATTTGCAAAATTGAATCTATGAATAGTGGAAGGACATCTAGAATTCCACTCTGTTACAATTCCTACAGGGCTGCTTCAAAAAGTGAACCTTCAAATAACAACAACAACAACAACAACAACAACACTGCATGGGAAGTGGTCCTGAATGAGCCTCCAGAGAGCCTTTGTGCCTCCATTTCACCCCTCAAAGATTGCCCTTCAGGAGGTACATTACGGAACCCTCAAACTGCTTATTAATCCACCCTCCCACAGTTCCAAAAGCACCGTGTGGATTTAGCACAAGAGCTTTGAAAAGAGGGTATTGCCAGTTGTGCGCACGCAGAATCTTTCTTCATTTCCCCTTGTAAAAACATTCAAATCGCCAAACTGCTTACAGGACGCCACAGAATTTAAAAAGCAGTTTGTGAGTTCTGTGGGCCACCCTCTGGGGAGTAAAGTTCAGGTGTGCACATATGCCACTCTGTATTAGGGCCCTTGCCTGCAAAATGCTTAGGTGCACAACTGTATGCATGTTTAGTCTGAAAAAGGTCCTACAACTCCCAGCATCCCCCAGCTGGGTGGGGAATGCTGGGAGTTGTAGGATTTTTTTGTCTAAACATGCATAGGATTTGTACCCTAGATCAGTAACTCTTTAGGATGGCAGAAAGACTCTTCTTGAGGAGTTCATTCCCCCTTGTCACAATTTAGAAAAAGATCTCAATCCCTCCAAGATAGAGCTTTCCTTCTAAAAAATGATAAACAACATTCTATACTTTCCAACACAAATCTAACGTCATCGTTAAGGGTGTGAAACTGGAAAAGATCTTTAGCTAACTGAAAATGACCTTAATGTGTATTGGTTCTAAAATTAAAAATAAAGATAGACATTGAGCTTTACCTGAACTGTAGACCAACATTGTAAATATACTGTCTTTGACACTGATCAGGTGGTACGCTTTCCCATCCTGCGAGAACACTACTTCGAATTTTTTCAGACACCTATGAGGAAAACCAACACACACACACACACACACACATCACTATGGTGGCAAATGCATTGCTGTTTTCCTGCAAGGGAAGGGGATTTTCAGGGAAACTTCAGCAGAAAATTAACATATCTGTTCCAAACCCATGCATTTTAAAGCGAGATGAAGCCTAATGAGCCTACGTTGCACTGTATGCTACAGAATCCCCTCCATTGCATCCCATGACAGGTGCCTGCTTGACACCCCATTCTGAACACGTAACGAATGTCCACATAGGATATTATCTGGCATACCTGGACTAAGGACTGCCTGCTATTCTTAGAGAGACACTCCAAACCCCTGGTCGATAACTAGTTTTGCTGGAGGGCTTCTTTGAGCAGGATGATAGTGGCAGACCAAGCCCTCTCAAGGCCTACTGCCTAGTTTTCTTACCACAGATTCTGCTCTTTCCACAACCCTTCTACCTTTGGGTAACTCTTTTAGCTGTGAAGCCCCCCACCCCACCCCGTCCACAGATCCTAACAGCTAAAAGTTGCCAGGAATTGCAGGTGAAAATAGCATGGAGGCACACATTCCTCAACCCCAATCCTGCGTCTCTCTCATACGGCATAAGGAGAGATAAAAATCACCCTTTCTCTATACTGTACTGCTCAGGCTTGGGTAAACTGCACTATAATGCTTGAGGTTATCGTGTAATTTGCCCAGAGAATTGTTTTGCTATTGAGAGAACTAAAAATATAGGTTAGTATCCAATGTCAGTCCTACGTAGAGTAGACCTACTGAAATGAACCAAACTTAAGTTAGTTTTGTAACTAACTTAAGTCTCGTTCATTTCAATGGGTCTACTCTACGTAGGACTGACATTGGATACTACCTATCATATAATATAAATAGCTCTGGGGCTATTCATTTAGCCCCAGAGCGCAGCAGTCTTGGTGGTGGTGGGTATTCATCACAGGACCTCAACATGCAAAAATTGTATAATGAGTATTAAACTAGTTTTACACTGAAAATGAGTAAAATATAACTGAAAACACAGGTTTACATTTCTTTTTGAGAGTTACCTACTTGGAACTCACGCAGCTGTCATCCCACAGAACCAGAACTTGCCCCTTTGTGAGACCGATGAGGCGAACGCCATTCACCTGGAAAGACAAAATAACCTGGGTGACATATTGCATATACAGAAAGTGCGTGCTGAGACTTAGCTCAGGTTATTTAATGTATTTGAGTTAAGATCCATTTCACTAAAGCAAGGCTGAGGAGAACTTGTAAACAAATCAATTTCCAGGGGGTAGCTGAGCTAGTCTGTTCCAACAAAAATATTAAGAGTGCAATCCTATGTACATTTAGACAGAAAAAGGTCCTGGCTGGGGCATGCTGGGAGTTGTAGGATTTTTTTCTGTCTAAACATGCATAGGATTGCAGCCTGAAGAATCTTGTGGCACCTTAATGACTAACAAATCTATTAGAGCATAAGCTTTTGCAGACTAAAGTCCACTTCGTCCGTGCACCTAAACGATGAGGCCGCAAGAGATGGCCGACCAAGTGGGAAAAACAGGAGAGAAACCCAGCCTGACTGGTTTTTGAGCCTCTGGGCCAGTTGCCAGGATTGTTTGCCTTAAGTCCACATTCTGGGTGAGTCGCTGGAATGTTTCTGAGTAAAGATCAGTAGCTTTGTTTTGACTCAGTGCACAACTCACGCATGTGCAATAAGGAGTGAGGCTGTTGTGTTCAGAATTGAAGCACCGTTCCACATACTCGGAAGCTGCCTCGTGCCGAGTCAGACCCCTGGTCCATCTAGTCCAATATTGTTGACACTGACTGCCAGAGGCTCTCCAGGGTTTCAGGAGGCAGGGTTTTTTCCAGCCCTACCTGGAGATGCCGGGGATCGAACCTGGGACCTTCTGCATGCAAAGCAGGTGCTCTATCATACTGAGCCAAAGTTCGTGTTACTGTTAGTGTCGAGGCTGCAGGGTGCATCTTTGTGCTTCCTCCTCAGCTCCCCACTCCCGGATCTCTTAAGCTCAGACAGTGCTGGCAGAGTAGTGTATCGATCTGGAAGTAGCAACTGTGGGCGTTGCTCTTATGCCCACTAGCCACATCCCTGCTTGCAACTTACCGTGATCCTGCGAGCCCCCTCCACCTGCTCCCAGACCCAAGAACTGACCAAGAAATCCCTGGAGAGGGAAAGGCGGCAGGAGCTCCCAGCTGAGTGGCTTTTCCTACCAGGGACTGGGGCCACCAGTGCAAGAATCTCCAGTAGGAAACTGATGCTATGTGCACCGTTTCCACCTGGGAGAAGGCCTCGGAGTCAAAGGCTTGCAAAAAGGCTTGAGCTTCTGCGAGCACTTGATCGGAAATGCTTGCAAAAGCTCAACCCCTCTCGGGGCGAACAGTGGGGTGCTTGTGTACGTATTTCTAACAAGAGCCCAAACACAGACTCGGCCCAATGCAGACTGTAGAAGCAACTTTTGCTATGAGCTCTGCTCCTGCTAGAGTTCACCAGATTCCAACCCAGGCCTTGCTTTGGTGCCAGAACTTTGGAAATCAAGATCTGGCAACGCCACCATTTTGATGAGGGACAGGGAGGCGAGAAAAAGGGCAATAAGATTAGCCTCCTTTAAAAGTGGCAACTGCTACTTCAACAGGGCAATCGTATGCGCATTTACCCAGGAGTAAGTAACTCTGTATTCAATGGGGCTCACTTCCAGGTACCTCTGCATAGCAGGGGTAGGAAACCTTTTTCAGGCCGAGGGCCAAATTGGTTCTCAGCAAGCACGTGGATTGTCTACCCACCCACGCATATTCATTGCTCCTCCCCTCAGAAGCCTGACTGCAGCGGGGGAGGGGTGATTTTTCGAGGAGGGGTCACAGTGTTGGGGAGGCGAGGTTAGCTCTTCCCTCCCTAGCAGCCCCCCCCCCCAAATGCTCTCCTTGCTGCAACTGGGCTTTTAAAAAGCCCCTATTGGAACCAATGGAGGCTCTTAAAAAGCCTACGAAAGGCAATCTGCAGTAGTCTGCTGAACATGAACGTCCTCCTCGCTAGTGAAGCCAGAGAGCAAGGATCTCAGTGCAGAAAGAACTGCAGCAGCCACATCACAGGAGGCAATCCGCAGCATGACGCCCAGTGCAGTCCCTCCCCATCTCTTGACAAAAGTTTTACCAAGAGAGAGGGAGGATGACCATTTGGTTTTTGTTTTTTTTTAGGAAAAGGCATTCATATCTAGCAAAGTGCTACTCTTTTACAGAAAACTGCGCACCCCTATTCTCCCAGTCATGCTGTGGAGATGATTTTTCACAAGACAGCATGCCACCCGGTGCGCCCCCCCACCTGCAGCCAGACATGGCATGACTGAGGCACAAATTTACTTCCTTGGTGAGGACTAAACCTTCGGTTGTGCTTTCAGAGTGGCTGGCAAATGGTGCTTCCCCTTGCAAGCCTCAAATTGTTCTGGCGGATTCTCTGAAGGGGGCACATCTGCAGCAGGATGGGAGAAGAGGGACAGTAGTCTGGTGCACAGCAGAGAAAAGACCCGCTCGGACCAAATAACAGAGCTGTGTTGCAGAGAGGGTTGTTTACAAGAACAAAAGCATTGTGGGAGTTGTCCGAAACACGCCAAGCACCTCTAGCTCCGGGGGTTCTAAGTTGGGCTCAGAAAAACAAGCAAACAAAATAATTGTTTTGAATCGGACTTGCAGTTTCCACAAGTGTAAGCCAACAGTCGATAGGACATAGTGCCCACCTGATTGGGAGGAGAGACAGGCTTTGCACAGATATGGATGAGGAAGACAGCTGGGACAGGGAGCTCTTGTTTCAGCATCAAATGGCCTTTTGCATGAAGTGGAAATGGCCCTTGCATCACGGGGTCCTGCAAAATACAATCGAATACAACAAAATAATGCTTCCCAAGAAGCAGTGTTTCTGTAGTGACTCCACGGCTTTTCTACACTAAGCTATCATTATTAATCATGCAGATACAATAGGTCATATTATCTACAGCCCAGAGGACACATGATACAGTTGCATTGTTACAGTTAAGTGAATCTCAGTCTAAACAGTGCCTGGATGGGAGACCACTCAGTGGCCTAATTATTCTGCATTTTCTGAACAAAGAGAGGGTAAATCAGAAATAAATCAGTCCTGTAAAGGTGGATCAGAATCAGTTTTCTTGTATTTTTTTTCCTTCACAGAGAAAATATATGTGTAGAAAGGAAAACACGCAAAGCTCATTGTGTCGGAATGCAAAACCTACATTGGATTGTTTCTGTGGAGAAAGCCCAAACCCCAGTTACACACACGCACACACATTTCCCCAAGGGAGGGGGCAAGGGAGGAGGGATGAGGTCACCAGGGAGTACCCAGACAAGTCATCAGCCCCAACAAAGGAGGACCTCGGCAGAGATCCACAAACGTCCAGGAAGGACCATCAAGGACCATCAACAAACAGGGCAGTCTCAAAGAGCTGCAAAGTATCGCTACGTCACCGTCTTCCCGGGCAGGAATAAGCCCACATGAACGAAGGGGCAGGCACAAGCCCCCACCTGACCCAGAGGGCGGGGGGAGCGGGAAAACCGGGGTAGAAAAACCCCTCTCCCTTCCGGTAGTGGGTTGTTGGGGACCACGGGGCCATATCCTCCTAAGCAGAAGCCGTCCAGGTGCACCGTTCTCCGCTAGGAAGCGCCGATCGGGAGCTGGGCTGAAACTGACTAGAAGTACTGTCTCTGATGTGAGGATATTGACCTGAATGTAATCTGCTAGCCACGGAGCCCGCTCATTGGGTAAGACGCGGGTCAGCTAAGGTTGTGTTGACTGTAAACGTGTTCTTAGAAGGCTGATAGTTCCGATCTGATTATTGTATAAACAAATAAAAAGCCTTATTTGGGCATACAAAGGGTTGTGGTTTTTCCTATTTCAGGGAGAGATCTGGGGTTAGCATACCTGACTCCTGCACTCAGATCAGTCCTACAATTCCTTACAATCCATGCAGATTCTGCATCCTGACATAGTGTTTTCCTCCACTGAAAAAAATGAGGCGATGTCAGAACCAGCCCTTACACTTAAATGTGGAAAACTAACATGGCCACCTTTCTGGCAGGGGTGATTTTATTCATTTATTTAGCTCTTTCTAAAAATTATGCTCATGAGTTCAGTCGAAGTGTGAGTGGGGAGTACTCGTTGGTGAAGATCTCACCCCACTCACGTTTTCACTGCACACGTGAGTGTAATTTCTGAAGAGGGTTTTTATTACCTTTATACCCTACCCTTCCTCTAATAAACTCAGGAGGGCATACCGTACTTGGTTTTATCTTTATAACAACCCCGTGAGGTAAGTTAGGCTGACCATGTGTGACTGGCCCAAAGTCAGCAATTGAGTTTTGTGGCTGATCGGCGCTTTCAGAAAAACGAAAGGAGAAAACTCCAGATGCTGAAAAAAGATTTATTTGTTGGCCTGGTGCATTTTTTAAAATCCTTCCTATGGGGCACATTTTCAACAATGATTCATCGAGGGTAGGCACACTTCAGTGATGCTGCACCCTTGCAGAAATCCCCCTGTAGGCCCTTTAAATAATTTCCCTCCCAACTGGTCTCCAAAACCAGAAATAAGCCTGGTAAAATTCCCCCAGTATGGAGTTAAGTGTGGTTTGCAGGGGAGAATTGGCAGGCACAGAAGAGGTTAAGCACCCCTTCTGCCCACTGATTCTCCCCTGCATTTCTCCCTGTCCGTACATTAGTGAGCACATGCTTGTTAAGATGACTTACTGTGTTCCACTGTTAGCCAAAACCTTACAAAAAAATTTTTTTTAATGTGAAAATGTCCATTGAGCAGGGTTCAGCTTTTCTGCAAGGGGTACCAGTGGGGCACAGACTCCCCGGCGTTCAGGTATGTGCTTACAGAGGAGCATCAAGAAAGGATCAAAAGTAAAACAAAAGTGGTGGTATTTCTACTGGTCTTGCTTGTTAAGATATTCTTACTACAAATATTTATGTAGTCCTCCTCAGTATACTGTGGAGTCAGCTTGACAGAAAAGGTTGAGCCCGAAGGGAGCAAACATCTGGACAGCATAAAAAGGATGAAATGAGTTTTGAAAACTCCATCTCTTAAGGAACTGGATACTAGAGAGTAGAGACCTAAGTAATGGGTAAGTAGAAAGGAAGGGAAAAGATGGGGGGGGGGGATCATGCTGCTATAGGTTTTTATACCACTTTAACTGTTGTGGCTTTCCCCCAAAGTATCCTGGGAATTGGAATTTGGTGAGGGTGCTGACAATTCTCTGTTAGAGAGCCCTAGCTTGGAACTACAGTTCCCAGAGTTCCCTGGGGAGAGGGAATGAGTATTATGCCAGTTTAAGTCTGGAGTGTAAGTCTTGTCCTGTGATTACAGCACATTTAGTTGAAGAAGAAACTGTTACACAACTTTTACCGCAGGAGAGGGGGAGGATTCCTGAGGTGGGGGTGGGGGTGGGCAGTTCCTGCTATAATCTATCAGGCAAAAACCCACCATAACTATTCCCTTCCTCCCACCCCAAGGCATCATGAAGACATTCAATAAGGGTGAGCAGGAGCCAAGTGATCGGAAGAGGTGTAGGGCAAGAAGGGGAAAATGTTTAGCAGCTGAAGGAAGAAGGCCCAAGAGCGTTGGCTTCCCTCAGGGCCCAAAATGCTTCTGAAGGGAAATATTAACTGTCTCAAGGGACAGAGCAGAAAAACAAGCCCCTTCAAGGGGGTTACAGCACATTTCCTGTGAGGAAAAGTGTTTGGGGCTGTTTAGGCGGGGGGGGGGGGAGAGAAACTGCAATCCTAAGCATCTATACTCCAAAGTAAGTCCCTGTGTGTTCAATGGGACTTATCCTCTAATCCTAGGATCTCCAACATGGTGCCCGTCGGCACCAATGTGCCTGTGGATGCCTCTCTGGGCTCCCCCCAAGCTCCTTGCTCTTCCTGAGTTTTATTTTATTTCTTAGGCTTTTTGTAATTAATTACTTTTTAACTGGGATGGTGGCATGCTGCAAAGTGAAGTTCTCCCCTCCAGTGCCATCTTATTTGGGTTCAAAGGATGGTTTTGTGTTTTGGAGCTCAGACCCCACCTCTGCTTTGTACTTAGGTTCTTGGGCAAGTTACTTATTTTTCCGTCTCACCAGTGTGCCTTCTGGCAAATGAGTGTTTTATGACTAGTCATTTTCTGAATGGGCAAGCCCCACCCCAAGGCAGCCATTTTGTGAGAGTGCCCATGACATTCCCTCAAAATTTGAAATGTGCTTACTGACACAAAAAGGTTGAAGACCCCCTGCTCTAATAAATCAGGGCATGATAGAGGCTTATAAAATTATGAACGTTGTGAGAGAGAGCAGAAAGAGGATTCTTTTTTGTCCCTGTCTAACAGTACTAGAACTTCAGGGTCACCCAATAGATGCTGGAGACAAACAAGAGAAGAGCAGCCTTCAGCGTTATGTCCTGCTTGCGAGCTCCCAGAGGCATCCAGATGGCTGCTACTGGAAAGCAAATGCTGGGTTTGATGGCTCTTGGTCTGATCCGGCAGGCCAGAACTGATGTTCTGTAAGGATGGAGTGCAAAGTCTGTGAGGTAAGGGACCAATACAACACCATCCAGGAGTGTGTGTGGGGAAATGTGTGAGGCAGAAGATGGTCTGACTGGTGAACGCAAAGTGCAAGGGAAGGAGAAATGGTGTTCTGAGGAGACATCACCTCTGCAGCACAGAGAGAAACCCAGCTTTACCATTTTTTTGAACCTTACAATTACAGTGTGAGCTTAGAACAAGTCCCACTGAACACTGTGGGAAGCCTTTTGTTTTGTGTGTGTGTGTGTGTGTGTGTGTGTTTAAAAAAATGCTGCGATAAAGAAGTGTAAATAAATAAATAAATAAACATGCATAAGATAGGGATGCATGGCTGCAATTTTAAGCTCCAATGAACTCAGCTGGGATTTGCTTCTCTGTAAATGTGCACTGGATTGGATTGCATGTATAGCCACTTCACAGACAGATTATACCTCAGCATCTCTCATCTGTTCCAACTGTGTCAGAGATGGAAAATCTGGAGCTCCCAGCTTCTTCCACTGCAAATATGGGTTGGTCAGGTAGTTATCCAAGTAGTACGTTACATACACAAGTTCTTTGGGAAGACAAAGGAAAAATAAACATTTAAAGTTTGTTTTTAGTTCAGCCTTGAGTCAGATACTGTGTCTTTCAAATACGGAACCGGCTTGCATGTTGTAAAATGACCCACAGTTTGTTCACCGTTGTTGTTGTTTTGAACGAGCAGGAGCGAGCCAGCACGCTACCTTTATTTGGGTTCAAAGGAGTGGTTTTGTGTTTTGGAGCTCAGACCCCACCTCTGCCTTGCTGGCTGGGAATTATGGGAGTTGCAGTCCAACACATCTGGAAGGCATCAGGTTGGGGAAGGCTGCATTAGACAAATCCTCACTGTACCAGTCACAGATATAATCTTACCTTTATGTTTGGGGTAGCCGGTTACATTTATTGTTGTGGCACTGATGTTTGGGGACGTCTGGTTATCATTGCTGGAATAGATCAATATAGACGCCTGCCAGCTGTCTGCCAGCTGTAGCTTTTCGGGTCTGTGCAGACTGGCTAGTACTCCAAGAGTACTAGTGTCTTTCAGTTCATGGCTGTAGAGGTTGGCAGAGACTTGTTCGTCCCCTATGCAAGAGGGAGAAAAACTTGAATCAAGAAGCTTTTATATGAGAACTGTGTATTGGAGCATTTGAAGCATTTTATCGTGAGTGGCCAGAGGGGCACCTGGTTTGCATGCAGCACCTGCTTTGCATGCAAAAGGTCCCTGGTTCAATCCCCGGCATCTCCAGGTAGGGCCGGGAAAGGCCCCTTTCTGAAACCCTGCTGGCGAGTGTAGACAACAGTAGCTGTCTGGAGGTAGACCAACGGCTTGACTTAGTATAAAGTCAGCTTCCTATGTTCTATCTGGTTGCAAACTAGGTGGCCACTCAACTCAAAATGGCTAGTGGAGCAATCAAGGCCGGCTAAGGAATTTATCGTTTAGCTACAGTTGGATCCTGGTCATCCTTCAAGAAGTTCAAAGTAGCACTGCAGGTTCACGGCAATCTTCTGAGGTAGGTCAGGCTGAGAAACAGTGACCTGAGTAAGATTGTTTAGGGAGCAGGGAGCTGAATGGAGATTCCCTATATAACCCTAACACTGCGCCTACAGTCACACTATCCAGTGTGTTTCTATCCTGTATTACTCTGTTGCACTGGTAGGTAATAGAAACTGGTGCAAATCTGCAGCCACTCATGCCACGTCTATGGACTAATAATCTAACAACTCAGAAGCCCCTTCGTACGCACCGTTCCAGCTGCTTTGCTTTCAAATTCTGCTTCTGGAAGCAATATACTGTGCACAGGTAAAACGAAGAAATGGATGCTGTTGTTTAGCCTTGCATTGAAAAGGAGGAGCTGGAAGGTGTTCTACATGGCCTAGGACAAGGGTGCAGAACCTCCAGCCCGGGGGCTAAATCCAGACTTCTGGGATTCCCCAGATGGCCACGCCTTGAAATGCCTCTCCTGAGACTTCGTTACTGGCAGTAAGAGCTTTACACTGACATTGCCTGGTATCTTCAGCATTTTTGCCTCATCCCCTTTTGCCTTCAGCCCAATGTACCACAGGAATGCAGCCCCTGTGAGCTTCTCTGAAATTGAATTCAATACCCCTGGCGTAGTGGGAAAAGGCAGAGGACTAGGAAAAGAGAAGGAGGCTTATCACTGGAGCAGCCCGGGTGGGGGTGGGGGTTGAGAGGCTTCAGAATGGATGGTTGGAAGGAGGAGCTGTCCAGAGGAAGGAGGGAAAGAGAAAGGCACAAGAAAGAACCTGTGGAGGGAAAAGGAACACTGAAAGAAGGAAAGAACGGGCAGAGAGAAAAGGTCTGCATGACCGAGACCTGCAGGTGTGAGAAGTGCTGAAGTGTCTGTGATTTCAATACGAACAACTTTGGCTGAAGGCCTCTGGTCTTACTGTACTGGCCCCCCTCTCCGTTCCTCAAAATGTGGCCCTTCAACCTATGTCTTGCCTCTCTCCATGCTGCTATTTCCCTGCTGTTAGGAGTGGATACTAGCACCCCAATCCCAGCCACCATGCTTCTTTCCAAGATATGCATGATAGCATGACATGTGCTAGGTTTTCAGGAAACATGGCTGCGAGGACTAGGTTGTGGGGGAATGATTACCGGCAGCATGTTCAAAGGACGGGTGATGGCCCCTTGGGTAGAGAGTGAGTCGGCTTATACTCTAGTTCAGTTGGATTAACACCAGTTGGCCAATAAATTAAAAAACAACAACACATTCTCCTTCTCTTGTGAATTTGAAAAACTACTTTTATCCCTGTGACTGGCAAGCAGGATCAATGATTTCCAGAACAATTGCTGTACCTAGCAGGGCCAGCAAGCCCATCACCGTGAGCACCGGCTTCCTCACCATCTGGACATGGGGGGGCTTTGTGTCGTTCATCTGAAAGCGTGCCGTCAGCGTCCTTTGGGCGAAGTGATGGGGATGGTAGCTCATGAATGCGTTGTCGTTGCTCAGCAAGGTGTAGTTGATGGTGTTGTTGGCTTGGGCAATCAGTAGATTTTGATGCTGGGCAATAACCTGCAAAGAAAAGGAACGGCATCTCTCACACGGAGCATCAGTTACTGTGTTAGTCCCAGAAAACATGATATGTCAAGGGTGTCGAACCTGTTTCAGCCCAGGGGGCCCAATTCAATTTCGGAGAAGCTCTCGGGGGCTGCATTCCAACGGTGGGCGGGGCCAAAGGCAAGAGGGATGGGGTCAGTGCGAGCATATTTTAGCTTAAAGCTCTTGTGGCCAGTAACTCAGCCTTAGGAGAGGCATTTCGAAATTTTAGAATGGGGGGAAAAACACAAAAAAGCCAGGAAACTGCCAAACAATCGGCAGTCAGAGGAAAGGGGTGGAGCCAGGGAAGGGGGCGTGGCCACCTGGGGGATCCCAGTGAGGTTTAACACCCCTGCGATACATGGTGTGCACTGTACCATATTGGGGAGTTGTTCAGATTCTTGCCAAGCACTTTACAGCAGGACAGAATTATTATTAGGTATTCAGATGTTTCATTTCAAATGATTATATCACGTGACTAGGGCTGACTTCACTTAATCGAAATGCTGCACCAAGGCAACCCGAATTCTGCAACCTGCATAAATTAAGCAGCTTGGCATGATTTCTCTGATTTTGTGTAACTTATTCCAGCCAGTGTGGTGTAGTGGTTAAGAGTATTGGACTGGGACTCGGGAGATCCGGGTTCTAGTCCCCGCTCGACCATGAAACTCACTGGGTGACTTTGGGCCAGTCACTGACTCTCAGCCTAACCTACCTCACAGGGTTGTTGTGAGGATAAAACGGAGAGGAGGAGGAGGATTATGTAAGCCGCCTTGGGTTCCTTTCAGGGAAAAAGCGGGGTATAAATATAAAAAATAAATAAAAAATAAATAAATTCTGCAATTGTACTCTCATTCTGCTTTTGCTAGCAATGGGAAGGGGAGCATATACAGAGCACTGAAGCTACCACCCTTCGAGCAGTGGAACTCTTATTCAACAACCTCTTTGGTTTCCGGGATTTCAGCAGGCACCGAGGAACTAGGTATTTTCTTGCATACCTTTGCCACCATAAGGACTAGAAACCTGTCTGTGGTTTGTTTGTTTGTTTGTTTTTAAAGGAAAGCTCTCAGCTATATTCTGGGCCCAGTATCACATTCTATAGCTTTTCTGTGCTTTCTGCAGGATCATAGACACAGCTCTGAGCACCAACCATTAAGCGCGGGATCACGATTTTGCTTTCTGCTGCCTCATCTCTTCCACCTCCACCCCAGTACAGTTGATAATACACTGATATGTATGTCTGGCTATGGAAGAAATTAAATCCACATGCAGGATGCAAAGCTCTACCGTGGATATCTTGAAAACAATAAATGCACCATCATAATTTAGCATCAGGATCCACTCAGAAGCTCTAGTTGACCTAATTCTTCAGCCTTGCTAAAATTAGGAACTTAAGAGGAGGATTGCAGTGGTGTAACTAATCAGATGTAAAAGGATTAATGCTCCATGCCAAAATACACAGAGCAGCAGGTTAGTTTTTAAAGAATGTCCAGCTCTGCATAATGGAGTTCTGCAAAAATGCTTTTAAAATCAGGAACGGAGGAGTACAAGCAGCACTGAATGAAGACCAGGGTTGCACAACAAGGATGACTATCGCCAACTTTGACCATTTTTAGCACTCTTAGGGTGCAATCCTATGCATGTTTAGACAGAAAAAGTCCTCCAGCATTGCCCAGCCAGTCTTGCTGGTGGCAGAGGCATGCTTGGAGTTGTAGGACTTTTTTCTGTCTAAGCATGCAGAGGATTGCACCTTTAATTTACTACATGTATGTATAAGTGAAATAAACACCCATTCTTCACCTATGTAGCCTTCCCTTCATTTCCTCCCATTCTCTGAGACAACATAGGGTTTGAATTATTGATTGCAAGCTCCTTGAGGAAGGGACCTGCCCTCTTATACTTTGTAAAGTGCCACGCACACAGATGACTTACATACCTAACCAAGCAATAGTAGCAAAATAACTCTCATGACAGTTGGGAGGGGTGACAATGGAGGGCTTGAATATTACAAGAACCTGGCTGGAGGGGGCAGGATGCACTGTGGAGACAGACGTATTATTAAATCCTCTGACAGGTTCCTGAGCAGATGGGATTCAGGCCCTTGCATCAGCGATGGAGGGCAGATTTTGCTTCATTCAAAATGCGTGCCAAAAGTGCAGGGCTTTTCTTTGCTCTATAGCAGGGGTGGGCAACTCTGGGAGATCTGAGGGCCATTTCTGACCCATGGACTCCCCCATGGGCTGCACCTCCTCTCCCTATGTTGCCCAAAAAATATATTTTAAAAAATAAATTTTTTAAAAAATAATTTTTTAAAAAGGTATCCAGAGGCGCTATGGAGCAGTCAAAGGGCCAAAAATGTTTCAAAACATCTGGAGCAAAATGGCTGCTCCAGATGCCATTTTGTTTTTCAAGAAATATTTTTTACAATTTGGGGGGGGAGGGGGCCGCATGCAGCCCACTGAGCTGCACGTTGCCCACCCGTTCCATAGGGATGAATGAGTCACTGATATGAAAGAAAAGGGGCACATTCTGGACTGGGATGGGAGCACCTTCTCAGCTATGTCTTACATTTCAGTCTATTTTATCCCATGGAACTTAATGGGGACTACTGAGAATCAAGTGTGCTCCTTCCCTTTATCTGCATAGCACTGTCCTGAATTCTGTTTCTTGGTCGGGCTAGAGTACAGGTGGGCAACCTATGGCCCGTGGCTACATGCAACCACTGAGTACAGCCTGCCATGGGTGACCAAGCCCCCCAATTCTCCCCCACAAGTCCACTGCTCAGCTGCTTGGTAGGCTGGGGGCGGCGGCGAGTGGGATTGTGATGGGGAGGAGGCACATGAGAACAGCCCTTGCCACATGCCTTCCTCCCCATTCCAACGGTCACTAGCCAGCTTGCCAAACAGCTGCTTGGCAGGCTGGCCAAAGTGCAGTTTAGCTGGGGAAGAAGGCGTGTGTGTGTGTGTGTGTGTGTGTGTGTGTGTGTGATCCCCATGCACCACCCTCCCCATTTCAATTGTGTTTCTTCCCTCTACCAGCTGATGGTCACTGGGAAAAGTACCTATGATCTGGACAGCAGGGAGTGGGAGAAGCATGCTGGGATCTCAGCACATGGCAAGGGGAGGTTTAAGCCATCCCATTCCCACATGCTGAGACTGGGATGAAGTGGGAATGCACACGTGTGTGTTTGTGTCTGGGTGTGGGGAAAGGGTGTGTGTGTGTGTGTGTGTGTGTGAGAGAGAGAGAGAGAGGTGGAGGGAGGGAGGGAGGGAGGGACAGAAGGGAAGGCTGTGTATGTGAGTGAGAGAGGGGGAGGGGGACACTGCCCCCTGGCCACGCCCACCACCTATCACCGCATGCGGCTATTGGGCACAAAAAGGTTGCCCACCCCTCGGCTCGAGTGTGATAAAATCTTGGGAACTAGTTTTTATGGATAGGCAAGTGGGGATCCACCATAACCACATGTTGCAGTGTACCCCCAGCCCCTAGCCAGGTCTGCTTCTGTACAGGGATCAAGTGTGTCGGGACCAGAAAGGGGGTTGATTTCAGAAGGGAAGGAGGGGGAAATGAAACCTTTTTTTTTTTCTTTCCCACCTCCTGAAATCTTCCCCCGCTGTGCTATAAAGTGCTAAAAGGCTCAAGCTCAGGGCTGGTTGCCAACCCCCAAATCTAAGCACTTCATTGGTATATAGTATATATGTATGTATTATTATTGGCATTTTATCTAGCTATACAGATGAAAAGAGCTCCCAAAGAAGCTTACGAAGATCGATACTAGAAAAATAAAACAACAAACCATGAAAGGCTTTAGAAAAATCTGTTTACAGTGCTCTGTGGATCATGGTCTACCTTCTACCCACCACTGCTCTAAGAGGATACAGGGAGCATCGGCAGAGGCACGTGAAGCATTTCCAGGATTCTGATAATCCTGCTGCTGGACTTCCACAGATAACTGGTTCCATGGGCCAGGTAACTTTGGAGGGAGCTACTGCAGTGCAGGGCCTAGCTAACATCTATGTACACAATAGCTAGTGTTCTCTCTGGCTCAGAGCACATCCCAGAAGCTCACTGCCTCTCCCCACCACCTAAGGACCCAGCTGGAGAGGAGAACAGCTAAATGTATCTCCAGTCCTTCTTTTCATTTGGCAGAACAGCGAGTAGCATAGCATATAGTACCATGAACATTGTTCAATATCTGTGTAGGTTTCAAAGATCAATAATATAGTGTGGGCGTGTTGTGGGGAAACTAGGGGAATTGTCCTTTTCCCTTTCCTCTCTCCTGAAACCTCCCCTAATAATACTGGCTCACGCAACAGGGAGCTGAGATTGACTGTGGCTCCTAGCTGCAGGTGAATGCAGAGTCAAACACATTTGATGTTATAGAATATACAAAGGGACCTTCTCAGTAGCTACATTTTTTCTTTCTCTGAGCTAGCTCTATAAAGACTCCTGTCAATACCTGGTGTTACGAGCCTGGCAGCAGCGCTGCCCGTCAACATGGGAAACAATGCCATCTTGTGTTATTACACAGCAAGTCTGGATTTCCAGGGCTACATTTTTTGTTTGTAACATCAAGCAACCATTTCCATAGCTGGTGGCCTACATACAGTTATAATCTTCATTGTGGTCATTTCATAGCCTCATGTTATGAAACTTTGATGTACATGGAACTTTTCTTTCTTTTTTTAACATGGCAAAACATTCCATTTTGCAGTCTCCCCCCTGCAGCCCGAAGCAGTACAGCCCAGCAAGAAATGGATCATATGAGGCTGCTGATCATGTGTTTCCCCCCATAAGCTGCTACCTGATAATGCTCATGACATCATTAGTAACAAGCAACACAACTTCTCCACTCATCTGTGTGCGCACAATTTTGGAACTCTGAGTGAGTGAGTGAGTGAGTGTGTGTGTGTAAAATTCCTATTTTATTTCATTTCCTCCCCCAGAAGTTGAGAACTCTCCGACTGTGCTACTCAAATGCAGAAGTGCTCAGGTAGCCCTTTAAGAAAACAACTGTGGCAAGCGCAAACTAAGTCATCCCCTTGCCCTACAGCAGGGGTTCAGCCCAAGGGCCAAATTCCATTTTGGAGCAGCTCTCGGGGGAGGGGGGCTGCGTTCCAGTGGCAAAAGGGACGGAGCCAATAGCAAAATGGGTGAGGCAAAAATACAAAAAACCAGCCTATTTGAGCATAAAGGTCTTACTGCCTTAGGAGAGGCAGTTCGACCTCTTTTAGAATGGCAGAAAAAACTGCACAAAAGCCAGGAAGCCACCAAATAATCGGTGATTGGGGTAAAGAGGGCAGGGGCAGGGGAAGTGGGTGTGGCCAATCTGAGGAACCCCGGAGGGCCGGATTGAGATTCCAGGTGGGCTGGATTTGGTCCCGTCATTTGTACGATACAAAACGAACAAACCAAGATGCCCCTCCAGTGCTAGAGTGAGCATTCCCTCAATTTCAAAGCGGTGGTGAACCTGATCTACCCTGCAGCAAGGTTATCTGCACGTACTCTTTTCCCCCTGACATGGTCTGGATATTATATGACTGCCATATATTAACAAGGGCTATATAGTTTTTAAAGGATCAATATCAAATAGAATAAAATGGTAAAGGAAGAAACCTACAGAGGGGGAGGGGGGATTTTGTTTTTAAAAGCCTGATCTCCCCTCCCCTCAGGACAAGGTGGTCTTTGAGTGGCCCTGCAGTGGCACTTGGGGCACAAAGTTCTGCCTAGGCCTAATTCCCTATTTTCAGGAGCTTGAAGTCAGTAAGGGCGCAATCCTCTGCATGTTTAGACAGAAAAAAGTCCTACAGCTCCCAGCATTCCCCAGCCAGCCATGCTGGCTGGGGAATGCTAGGAGCTGTAGGACTTTTTTCTGTCTAAACATGCAGAGGATTGCACCAACTCAATTTACCCTTGATACAATTTTTACTGACAATGTCAATAAATTAAAGATTTTTTTAAAAGGGTGCTTCCTGTGACAGGCCTGCAAAATTGGTTTCTTGCCCAGCTGAACACAATCCTCCCTGCTATTATGGTGTGCCAGGTATTTTGAAGGCCCACACTTGCCCCAGCGGAAAGTAAAAATAGGAAGATTTTTGAGGCTCTCGTGGGCCACTATACAGAGCTAGTGGACTGGCTTGGTGGGTCACAAGTTGTAAAGGCCTACCTTATAACCTACCAAAGAAAGATTTGCTCATTCAGGACAGCCTTCCCTAAGCTGGTCCCCTTCAGATGTGTTGGACTACAATTCCCAGCATCCTGCAGCCAGCATGGCCTAATCCTGATTGCCTACTCCTCTCTCCCTGGCCTAGAGGCTACTGGGAACTTGTAGATGAGGTGGGGAGAATAATTGAGAGCCAGCACAGTATAGTGATTAAAGTGTTGGATTGGGACTCGGGAGATCCGGGTTCTAGCCCCCACTTGGCCATGAAGCTTACTGGGTGACTCTGGGCCACTCACGGACTCTCAGCCTAACCTACCTCACAGGGTTGTTGTGATGATAAAATAGAGAGGAGGAGGAGGATCATGTAAACAGCCTTGGGTTCCTTCCAAGAGGGAAAAAGGCAGATATAAATGTAACAAACAAACAAACAAACAAACAAACAAACAAATAAAATCCCTTTGGTATCTCCGATCTGAGATAATGAAGAGATCCCCCTGTGTGCTGCACCTCTCCCAACTGAGAGGGCAGACAGCACACAGAGGAATGAGGGGGAAGGGTGTGCCAAGTGTTTCGCCTGCCCTGCATGATCCCCAATGGGATCCAGTCAGTGGTTCGACCAAAAAGCTTTGCCATCCCACATCATCCCCAGTAGGGGAAGCTGCAGGGTATCTGAAGCTAGTCCCTGGCTGAAGCACTGTCAAAACTGCAAGCTGCAATGTGGCTTCCTCCATTAGGGGGTGCACAGCACAAGTCATACGTTGCTGTGACTGAAGAGCAGCTGGTAGGTCCATATAGCACTCATCAGGCCAACTCCAATTTAGTGGCAATTAAGCTTTATCCAATAAGACTTCTCAGCCTCTTTATGTGGCATTTCCTGGGACCTTCACAGGGATTTTTCAAAATAGTTCAAGTTTATAAGGCAACAAATTGGTCCAAGAAATTCATGAGGTTTTGCAAAGGATCGAGTTCAGTGTTGACCTTGATAGGAGAGTTGCTGTACTAAATAAACCATGGCTATGTTTAAACAGAGGAATACCTATGCAGGGACAACACCAGGTTTGAGAGGGCCCTGGCAAGGAGCCTTCTGCTCCCCCCCCCCCACGCCTCCTTTGTGCTCTCCCCAAAGCTTACCAGAGGGTGGATGAGGATGGGGATGTGGTGACAGTAGCACTGAAAGCACACAACTCTACCCACCTGCTATTCGCTTAGCCCAGCACTGTAAAGAGACGTGCTTGAGAGGAGGCTGGTGTCAGCTGCAGTGGGCCCTCTGGGGCCCCAGCATTTGCCCCACCATGCTGGGTATTGATGCCAGGCCCGTACTTATGTGGGTTCATGCAGTAAGAGGCTGCTAGAACAAGAAATAGAGCAAAGAAACTTTCGCTGCAAGCTTCCTCATTGTGACTGCCCCAATACAGTAAGCACCAATATTGAGAGAGTCGTTATCTTTATTTATGTTCATCAGGGTCTTTGTAGTGTCAGGGACTTTGATGATTTAACAGTCTGAGGCTTGGATCAAGCCTAGACTGGGACTAGCCAAGATGTCTGCCATACGAACATCTAACCTGGGATAGTTTTTCTTTTAAAAATAGCAGCGGGGACGGGGGGGGGGGAATGCAATCTGGATCAGAACTGCAGTGCACAGGGACAGGGCACTTGACCATTCCCCTGTGATGATTCCCTACCAAAAATCGCCTTCCCCAAACTGAGATTTACCCCCCAAAGGTGCCATTTGCTGCGGTGGTACCTTTGGGGTGGCTTGGTAGGAAAACGGCACAGGAGGAAGAGTCCCCCTCCTGCCGCCGCTTCCCCATCTGCTGCGATCTCAATCTCAATCTGGATCCCCCCCCCACTCCTCCCACGGCTGCCATCACCAAAAGAAAACTAAGCCAAGGATAGACACACCACAAACCGATAGTCTAGTCCCAGTTCTAGGGAGATAAATGTGGAGTTTTTGTACGCAGGCGACAGAGCATTCCTGAGTCACAGAAGACATTAAAGGGTGTGTTTCACCGGCCCCTGCAAGTGGCAAGCAGTATAAAGCATCTGGATATGAAGCCTGATCTAAATGCTAGGAGCTCGGCTTTCTGCCTTTGCCTGATCAACAAACTGGTACCTTCAGCTTGCTGCACTCAGGCGTCAGCTTCTGGCTGATCTTCCATTTATCTCCAGGACCCGGCACTGGAGAACACACCCACCAGGTCAAGATCCGGGTCTGCACACTCACAGCCCCAGCCTAGCCCCGACTGCTTGGACGTTTGTCCAAGCAAGCAGAGAGAACTGAGCAGGAGTGTCAGGCTAGGTTCCCCCCTGCCCCTGCTTTGAGCGGCCATTATCCAATGAAAACAGGAAAGAGATGATGCCCTGCACTTCTACCAGCATTTGAAGATCAAGCCCGGCCTTACCTTTGCCACCATAGCCGCATAGGTTACGTCAGCTCTCCATGGCTGCGGCACTGACCATCCTACCAGTGGATCTGCCTCATCGTTGTATACGGGCACAGAAGCGAACCTGGGGAAGAGCTTCTGGATCTGTCCCACGGCCTCAGTTTCCTGTTCTAAGATGTGAAGTGAACTCCCAGCTCCCTGTGGTAGGAAATATTGTGATGACTGTTCTTATTTATTAGATTTATAGCCTGGTTCTATCCCACATTACAAGGCTATCTTACAGATTGCGACAAGATAATGCTGGGGTCTCCAAAGTGGTTCCTGTGGGTGCCAATGTGGCCATGGACACCTCTCTTGGCACCTGCCAGATTCCCTGCCCCTCCTGATTTTTATTTTTGTTTCTTAAGATTTAATAACAACAACAACAACAACAACAACAACAACAACAACTATTATTATTATTATTATTATTATTATTATTATTATTAAAATAGTGAGGTTGGCTGGCTGCAAAGCACAGTGCTGTCCTCCAGTGCCATCTTTATTTGGGTTCAAAAGAGTGTTTTTGTGTTTTGGACCCCACTTAAGTCCTTGGGCAAGCTACTTTTCTTTCAGTCTCACCAGTTTGGCTTCTGGGAAATGAGTGTCCTGTGACCAGCCATGCTGAACCATTTTATGAATGGGCAAGTCGTGCCATTTTGTGAGAGTGCCCACGACACACTCTCAAATTCCAAATGTGCCCACAGACCCAAAGATCTGATCTGATCATGTATATGAAGCATTTTAAACACTCCAATGCAAAATACGGAGATGCTACATGGTATGAAAATATTAATCTCTGCAAGATGTGATCGCCACTTTTTCAATTCACTCCAGAACTTTTGTACCATATAGCAACTTTTTTAGTGCGCGAAGACAAATAAACACGAGCATTTAACTGGGAACAGGAACTTTTAAATTGCTGAATTTGACAGCAATTAAAAACAGAGAGCTGACCTTCTTATGCATGGCGATGTAGTCCAGCCGGACGCCAGTCTCTCCAGTGAAGAAATTGGTTCCATTGTAGCAGTGACTGAGGAGGCTCCAACACATTGGGGACTTTGGGAATGGGTGGAAGGAGTCTCCGGGGCCTCCCAGTTTCAGCTGAGAACTCGCTTGTCTTAATCCTTCAGAGCAAGCATCATAGTAGTTGAGAAATCCTAGGAGCAAAATGGAAGAATCATCTTGCCTTTTGACAGCAATATCTTGCCATTAAGAGAGAAAAATGTTTCACCCTTCAGGGCATACTGGAATGAAACACAGTGCGTCCTGAAGGAAGGCAGAAGAGAAGCCCAGGTCGGGGAGACTGTACCAGCAGCTGCAGAAGAAACCTTCAGTTGGCCTGAGAGAACTGGTGTTTGCTTGGTTTGGGGGGGGTAACGTTTGTTTGTTTGAGTATTTAAACATTGTAAACCGCTTTGGGTGCCTTAGCAGAAAGGCGGTATAGAAATGTATTAAATAAATAAATAAATACAACCTGAGCTTCAGCTACCAGTAACTGCAGCATAACCCTGACACACACATTTTTTAAAAGCATGTTTCTCGCCCTCCTACTTGCGGAGAGCCTTGATATACGTACCAGAGGGCAGCGGTGTTAGTCTTTTACAGCAAACACAAAGTAGAGTATTGTGGCACCTACAAGATGAACAGACTTATTGTGGTATAAGCTTTTGTGGACTAGAGCCCACTTCATCAGATGCAGGACGACGTGTCAGCCTCACTTGGCTTCAATTACAGGGCGCCTAATAGCAGGGGTGTTGTGAGGTCCGTGAAAGAACTGGGGCATGGGCCCAGAGACACCAATTTGCATGAAGTCTGCATACATGCTAATTTATAGGTATAGATACACATTCAGAAATAATTACTAGAATTTAAATATCACAGAAGGCAAGCACACTTTCCCATTCAAATCACCCCAGCTACCAGCACTTCCCCAAATTATGATCATCAGATCATCATATGGTGTTGAACACAGCAGTCTTTATTAATCCTTTTCCACTGTGCCAGCCTCATGGCTTTCTTTTCCAGGTACAATTTTGCAGATTAACAACAAAAAAAACAAATGCTGTATAAACACTCAGGGTTGGATCTGGATCTAGTCATAGTTGAGTTCCATTGATTTCAATGGGTCTACTACTTTAAGGATGACTAAATCTGGATCCAACCCGCAGTTCCCCATTTTTCCTTGATGCTTGCAAGTGGTAATATCCACTTGATTGCCTCTTCAAATGTGCTCAACTTTAAAAACAAACACCATAAACTTTAATGAAATAGAATCTCTTCTTCCACTGCTAGTAGGTACATCTCCTTTGGCATAATCCCTATTTTATGCAGAGGGACTTCTGCTACTTGTGACTTGGACCTGATGATGGCAGCAGCATATCAGCGTTTACCTTGGAGTGAGTATTCATACCGGCCATGCCGTTTCAACTTTTATTGTATTAACATTGGGGTTTTTTTTAGCCTGTTTTACTGTGTGAGCTGCCCTGAGAATGTCTTATTATGCAGGGGTGGCCCTCCAGATGTTTCAGCTTGCAACTCCCATCAGCCCTAGCCAGCATAGCCAATGGTGAGGGATTGTGGGAGTTGCAGGCCAAAACATCTGGAGGGCCAGAAGTTGCCCACCCCTGTGTTACAGGGTGGCACAGAAATATCATAAATAAAAAAGATGCACACACTCTCAACCAGGGTGCACGTGCACACACACGAATGCACGCACACGCACACACACTCTTCAATGAAAAAAACAAACAAACATTTGCAGCTCTCTCCATCCACCCTCCCTCCCGGCTACCAGCACTTCCCCAATTGATGATCCTCAGACTGTCATCAGAGTACGCACATTCTAAAACAGGGTCGGCTTGGGGCAGTATCCAACAGCGCACTACTGCTAATGTAAATGACGTTGCGCTGCTGTAAACTATCCCTAACACAATGCCAGGATGTCCGGCAATTAATATTAGGCGCCCCCCCTCGTGCCGTGGGGGGGGCCTCCGGAGCAAAGCAGCCCTGCTTTGCAACACCCCCCGCGCGTGCGCGACCGCGCCCCGTCCGCCACCACCTACCTTCCCACTGCCCACCGCTGCTGGCTGCTGCTGCCGCCGCCTCCTCCTCCGACGCATGGACGAAGGTAGGTAGATGGTTGGCGGGCGCGCGCGCGCGCGCGCGGGGGGGGGGCAGTTGCTGCGGCGGCGGCAGCGGCCGGCAAGCGGGCGGGGAGGAGCGGCGGAGGCGGCAGGCAGGGCAGGCGCGCCGGAGGCGAGGAAGGGGCGCAGAGTTTGCGCCCTCTTCCGCCACGCGCCCTAGGCAGCCGCCTGGGTCTGCCTAGCGGTAGCGCCGGCCCTGCCTGGCATGCCGAGTTTTCCAGGGAAACCCATGGCACCAGCAAGCACTATTGGTGTGGGTTTGTTTGTTTAATTAATTTTTTATCATGAAATTTCAACAGAACAGAGGAAAAGAAAAATGTAGCAACATAGATTTGAATACATCAATTTCAATGCATACATATAAAATGAGTGTGTGTATGAAAATACGGCTTTCTAAGAATTATATATAAACTTCAACAAAAGGGCTATTGGGGTTGCACTAGGGAGTTTACAGCAGCGCAACGTCATTTACATTGGCGGTAGTACAGCACTGAATTATATATTGATTATATGTAAGCTGCTCCTTGAGGCTTTTTGGCTTTTTTTTTTTTTTGAAGTATAATAATACTTCAAATAGACAGTAAACAAATGATAATACAGTCATGCCTTGGATTGAGAGCATAATTCGTTCCGGAAAGGTGCTTGTAATCCAAAACACTCTTATATCAAAACAAATCCCCCCAAAAAATTTGTACAGAGATTTTTAATTTAAGCCGTACTACAGTACTTGTATTGCAAGACAACGCTTGTATATCAAGTCAAAAAATTTAAATAAATATTAAAAATTCTCAAACCAAGTTACTTGTAATCCAAGGTATTACTGTACTGTAGCAGGCCCAACACAAATTATTTGTAGCTGTCTACCCAGCCACCCCCACCCCACTGCAAATCTTTGAGATTCCTCACCATAGCATTCTCGTTGGGGGAGGGCAGTGTGGAAAATAGGTGTGGGTTTTCCCATAGGTTTGGAGAAAGAAGATCCTTTTTCTTTTAGCTTTTAAAAAGCCAAATTGAGGCTTGGCCGAGGCACTGATGGCAGTTCGCACGAGGAATGAAACCTAGCCCCCAGACACCCAGCTGCAGCATCATAAACCAGCCTTCCCCCATCTGGTGCCCTCAAGATGTTTTGGACTGCCCCTTCCAATGGCCATGCTGGCTGGGAATTATGGGAGTGGCAGTCCAACAGATGATCTGGAGGGTCCCAGGTTGGGGTTAGCTGCTACTATAAACCAAAGTTTGCTATTTGTCACTGAAAATGCCTTCTTCTTCCTTATCCACCAGCTAAGGACTGAACCAGGCAAGCTACTAGGAGCCCAGGCATTGTGTGTGTGCAAGCAATGGCTGCAGGCGCCCGGCAGCAGATCCTGCCTTTTGAGGTAGATTTTAGGCTTTTAAAAAGTCAAGTTAAGGCTTGGTTGAATGTCACGGGCTACCGCATTTTTTCAAAATGGGACTGCAGTGCCCCTGGGCATGATGGTACATGATAGTGTATTGTCATCATTTGCAGGGAATTCTCCAAGGGAAAAACAATGACTGCCCCCATGGGATACATATTGTTTCTGCCCTTCTTGGCTTGCTTGATACACCCAAATTCCCTTTCTCAACAACAAAGTAGGTCACAAGATGGTTTTAAAAACAGGCTAGGCAAGAAATATCAATACTGTCCATCATTAACATTGTTAATGTTAATTAACACTAAGCCAGTGTTGGACTGGGACTCGGGAGATCTGGGTTCTAGTCCCCGCTCGGCCATGAAACTCACTGGGTGACTTTGGGCCAGTCACTGACTCTCAGCCTAACCTACCTCACAGGGTTGTTGTGAGGATAAAACGGAGAGGAGGAGGAGGAGGATTATGTAAGCCGCCTTGGGTTCCTTTCAGGAAAAAAGGCGGGGTATAAATATAATAAATAAATAAATAAATTATAACACACTTCATTTACAGTATACAATTTACCCAGTTACATCAAATAATATTCCTGGAGTAACCCTTATGCCCTATTTGGTTATTTATATGTGTTGACTTGGCTTTTAAGAGTTTGAATGGTGAAGGCATACCACCCTGAACATGCCCAATCTCATCTGATCTTGGAAGCTAAACAGGGTCAGGCCTGCTTAGTACTTGGATGGGTGACCGCCTTGGAATACCAGGTGCTGTAGGGAGGGACCATAGCTCAGTGTGACAGAGCACATGCTTTGCATGCAGAAGGTCCCAGGTTCGATCCCCGGCCTCTCCAGGTAGGGCTAGGAAAGAATCCTGCTTGAAACCCTGGAGAGCCACTGCTGCCAGTCAGTGTCGACAATACTGGGCTAGAGGGACCAGTGGCCTGACTCAGTATAAGGCAGCTTCCTATGTTCCTAAGGCAATATTTGGGTGAGAGGAGAATTGTATTCAGCTTTTAGGATCTAAAATGGATCATTTCTTTATCTTGTTGACATCATGCTCAACCTCCATCAGCCCCCACTCCATTCGCAGTTAAAATCGGGAAGGACTTAAAATGCAGCTTACCGTTGACGGTCATTGATACATTGTCAAAGTCATGGTGATCCGGCTCATTCCAAGTCTCAAAATTCCACTTAGAAACGTGTCTCAATCCGTACTGCTCTGGAAAGCAAACTTGCATTAATTATAGTGATATTATACAGTGCTCTTTCATTTGGCCGCAAACAAAAGCCTCAGTTGAAGGACTGCTGTGCCAAACCATCTCTTGTTTGAGTGGAACAAACTTGTCTTCACATACACTACAAACCCAGGACAGGTGTGCAGTCACAGATAATTATTCTATGGCAGGGACCAGCATTCAGCTGGATCTTGCTGTAGGGCAAGGATGCTAAAAATTTTCAGCCCGAGGGCCAGATTTCGTTTTGAAGAAGCTCTGGGTTCCATATTCCAGTGGTGGGCAGGGCTGAAGGCAAAAGGGGCGGGGCTAAAATACCAGCATATTCTAGCTTAAAGCTCTTACTGCCAATAATTAAGCCTCAGGAGAGGCATTTCAACTTTTTAGAATGGGAAAAAACGGCAAAACCTGGGAAACTACCAAATGACTGGTGGTCGGGAGGGAAAGGGATGTGGTCATCTGAGTTGCCCCAGCGGGTTGGACTGGTACCCCAGCAGGGCTAGATTAGGCCTGTGGCCTGAGGTTCTGCACCCCTGCTATACAGCATCCTTAATATACGAGTTGTCCTATATGCTAAAGCCTGGCCTAGGGGTTCCATATGCTAAAGTCTGTTGCTTATGGAATTCCCTTCTGATATTCTCTCCACCACCCAACTGCTACCATACACAGTTTAGTAAACTATAAGCCACAAACCGCCCAAACTGAGGGTCAATTACAAAATGGTTCAATGATTAAAAAAACAAATGAATTTTTCTTTGGACATTGCTTGTAAGATGTTTTGGTGCCAACGTCGAATTGACAAATGACTTTCTGTAACTCACCTATATATCTCTTGGCCAACTGTGTAATCAAGTTCTTCCACTCTATCACCTGTTTTTTATCTTCAAAGTCCGTGAAGTATCCTGAAGGACTTCCCATCAATTCGAATCCTTAGTTTAGTACAAACAAACACAGACTGTTCAGTCATGTATTAGGTATGTTTGAGTTCACAGTTGCCAAACCTGCTTTAGCACCACTTGGGCACCATACCTCAGGTCCAAGGAACCATGTGAACAGTTCCATGAACCAAAGGGGACTCTGGATGTGTGCAAGGGGATCATAGAATCATAGAAAAGTAGAGTTGGAAGGGACCTATAAGGCCATCAAGTCCAACCCCCTGCTCAATCCAGGAATCCAAGTCAAAGCATCCCTGACAGATGGCTGTCCAGCTGCACCTTGAATGACTCCAGAGTGGGAGAGCCCACCACCTCCCTAGGTAGTTGATTCCATTGTCTTATTGCTCTAACAGTCAGGAAATTTTTCCTGATGTTTAGGTGGAATCTGGGTTCCTGTAACTTGAGCCCATTATTCCGTGTCCTGCAAACTGGGATGGTCGAGAAAAGATCCTGGCCCTACTCTGTGTGACAACCTTTCAAGTACTTGAAGAGTGCTATCATATCTCCCCTCAGTCTCCTCTTCTGAAGGCTAAACATGCCCTCAGTCTCTCTTCATAGGGCCTTGTTTCCAGTACCTTTATCATCTTTGTTGCCCTCCTCTGAACCCTTTCCAGTTTCTCTACATCCTTCTTAAAGTGTGGTGCCCAGAACTGGACGCAGTACTCAAGATAAGGCCTAACCAGTGCTGAGTAAAGGGGATGGTGGGATCAAACAGGGGTCTATGGCACCAGGGCCCAGGCAAATACCTTATTCCCACTGACAGCTTGCAGATGGAGAAGAGAATTAAAGCACACATGCACACACTTTGTGATAATAGCACAGAGGTGGGTTCGGCAATTCAAATTTGTAAAAGCTCAAAAAATCCACTGAGCACATCTAAAATGGCCCCTTGGGTCCATATATATAGCTACATGCCACCTTATTACTCTCTCATGTAAACATTTTAAGTTTAGCTTTTATTCTTGGTGTTCACGTGGTACGAACACCAGGGAGGCCGCAGAGGGCACGCAGTCAATGATCACAGTAATAACAATACTTAGGCCGCAATCCTATACACACTTACCTGGGAGTAAGCTCCACTGAACATAATGACACTTACTTCTAAGTAGACACATATAGGATTGCACTGTTAGAGCTTTACAGAGAGCTTTTCCTAAGTGCTTTGCATACATTCCCAAAATCCTAACAAAAACTCTGTAGGATACACATACCAGGACAATTATCCTTTTATTACAGATGGGTGGGGGAACTGAAAGAAAGAGGGAGGGAAAGGGGGGGAAAGAGAGAGAGAGAGAGAGAGAATGACCGGGTTCGCAGGATTACGGAGGGAAATTGAGCCATGGTGGCTCATTTTCCCTTCCTGTGCATGTCAGTTGTGAGCCGCCTTTTTAGCATAATTACCCTCAATGGGTGTAGGTTGTTGTGACGTCCGAACCTGGCAAAGGTGGGTGGCTACAAACCACCCTGAAACCCTAGAACAGTGATGGCGAACCTACGGCATACGTGCCACAGCTGGCACGCAGGGACCTCTCTGTGGGCACTCGAGCCATTGGTCGCCAGATCGCAAAAAGACCGTCCCCTTCTGCATTCAGCGTCGGGTTTCCATAGTAACTCCTCTCCACTCATTCCTCGCTGGCCTCCACAGGCAGGCACACTCCAACATCTCCACCCCCAGAAGCGGACTGCGCAGGCACCCAGCCCTCCTTCTAACTGAACAGACAGCTCAGAAGCACAGCGCGCGCGCGCCCGAATCTTTGCGTGCCCAGTGAAGAGCCATGCCTTGAGACAGAGCGGGGTGTGATTAGCTAGTGCCCCCTCCTCCTTCCTGCCAAATTTAAGGCACTTTGAAATAAATAAGTTGGTTTTGTGTTGCAGTTTGGGCACTCGGGCTCAAAAAGGTTTGCCATCACTGCCCTAGAACAAGCCATGGATTTCAAGGTGGTTTGTAAACCACTATAGCCACCCAGCCTTGCCAGGTCTGGACGTCACAACAACCTGCACCCAGCAAGGGTAATTATACTAATTAGGCAGCTCGCCGGCACACTCGGTGAGGGAAAATAAGCCACTGTGGTTCATTTTCCCTCTGTGATCACAACCTGCCCAGAGTAGTTTGCTATTCATGCCTGAAATGAGAATTTAACTGGGGGCTTCCCATTCTTTTTATCAGAACGCAATACTACCACTGCATTTTTTTCTTACTTGCTTTCTGAATATGCCTGTAAGGAATTGAGACAGAAAATAATTTGGTGGGTTTTTTTTCTTTTTGGTAAAGTGCTAGTAGCGAGGCGCTAATGTGAGATACACATCTGGCAAAGTTTCCAGATGTGTATGACACTAATCAGAAGAGGGGGTGTAGTTCATTGGAAGAGTACATGCTTTGCATGCAGAAGCTCCCATGTTTGACCCCCAGCATCTCCAGATATGGCTGGGAAAACTCCTGTTCAAAAACCTGGACAGCTGCTGCCAGTCAGTGTCAACAATACTGGGCTAGATGGACCAATGGTCTGACTCAGTATAAGGCAACTTCCTGTGTTCCAAAGGCTCATCCACAGTTATGTGTCTCAGGCCTAGTGCTCAGTGAGTGGTAAACTTGGGTCTAAACTTTAGAAACTGCAGGTGGGGGCTCACATTCTGGTATGCTCCTCCATATATATTTTTGAACCCTTCCACATAAAAAACAAGCTGTCAGGGAGAAGTTTAGGCTAGAACCATTCTTCAGTCAGTTTTTTGTTTTTTTTTAAATGTGGGGAAAACACATTTTTTAAAAAGTCAGGTTTTTTTAAATATGGGGAGATATATACCGTACATATTTTTGGTATGGAGTAACATCCAGTCATGCAAGTCCCCACCTTCAGTCTGAAGTGGTACAGTGCAGACACAAGGTTTACTCACTCAGTGAGAGCTAGAGCTCATTCTTGCCTCTTTTTGGGGATAGTATTATGAAGACATTAATCTGTGGCCATTTCCTGACTACTTATCGACATGGGTCTTGAGGGCAGTACGAGGGAGCCTCAGCTCTGCACTAAGGCACATGCTTTGCATGGTGAAGATCCCACATTCATCTTCTGCCGTCTTCAGTTAAAGGACTTTGGTAGCAGTGGTGGGAAGAACTTTGGCTTGGGAGAGCGCCTGCCAGATGGAGTCGACAGCAGAAGGCTAGACTTGACCTGACCTGATGTATAATGAGAAATATATGACAACAGGAATAGTGAGGAAAAAGCGCCACATTGAACAAAGTGCAGAGGCAGGGCTCTCTGACATCAAAGAGCACAACACCTCCAGAGATAAGACATTGCCACAGCAGTTCATGTAAAATCATGCAAAAAGGTTCTCATTCTTTCACAGTTGTCCAACCTCCATTGATAATACTTCCAGTGATACATAGGGAACAGACTGGGCAGATTACACGTTCCTCCCCACATCTGCCCACAAAAATGAGGTTCTTAGACAATGCCAAGCGCATTGCACCTCTGTTCTAGGCACAGCATGCAGCCGTGGGATCTCTGCTTCTCACATCAGGATCCTGAGCAAACATGGAAAGCCCACACACTCACTGTCACTTGAAAAGCTGTTCATGTGACCATGCCTCTTTCTGGTATGAGCTATGGATTTTCTTGGGTTCTGAAGTAAAAGCTGGGAGTAAACTGTTCAATTCTAACATTATTGCAAAGTCTGCTGAGCCTTGCAACTTTCCCTTGGCCTTGAGGCATGACAAACATTCCATTAGAGTTGGTGTAAGTTTAACTTGAAGTGAATTGCAACACTGGCTTGTTAAGTTCCTGTAATTCTTGATGTAAGCAAACCACTGTTCAGAATTCCAAAGATCTTTAGCTAAAAATTGTACAATAGGGCTTGATGGGCAGATTTTTAAAAAAGAAAATTCTAGATTAACCTGGATGCAGTTTATTTTCCCAGAGAAGATCCATGAAGTTATCCAGGTTGGTGAAATTGTAGTGAAGTGTCCCATTTGCCACCCTGAAGAATAAAACAGTATAGATTAGATCCACTGAAAACTAAGTCAATTTCCCATCAAATACTAAGACTATGGGCTGGTTCAGACATGCATTTTCATCACTTGATGAATGACAACCTGCATGTGCGAATGAGCCATCAGAGCACCAACAACATAGATAGAACTCTCATGTCACCTACACCACCTTAAATACAGTATTTTTCTAATGAGTCTGTTCATACAGCCATCTGTTGAGTATTCAAGAAATGTACAGGTATCAACTGTCCCTGAGAAATGCAAAAGTAGCCACTTAACATGCATCAGTATCTATGCAGTTGTATCATACTGGTGGACTTTCACGTATACAAAGTCAGTTGGGTGTAACTTTTTTATTTTGCTTGCTCTCTACAGGAACATCAGTCCCTCTTCTTATTATCTTAGAGATACACACACCTTTCCAGATACAAACCCTAAGCTTTCTCTTACTATTTCCATGAACTCAAAACATCTGCCCCAAGCTTAATGAAGGGTCTTATAGGTAAGCAAAAATCAGGCGATTCAGTGCCCTAGATTTCCAGACCAAGAATGAATTATTATAAGTATGGAACTACTTTTGGCTATTAAGCAAAAAGTCAAGTTTCATAGATTTCATAGATCACAGAGTTGGAAGGAGCCTACAAGGCTATTGAGTCCAACTTCCCTGCTCAATACAGGAAACTGGAGGAGGGGTCTCCCATCCAAGTAATAACCAGGCTTGACCCTGCTTAGCTTTCCACGCTCAGACAAGCTGAACCAGCGTGAGCCACAGGCGGCAGAGTACACCTTTGGAAAATGCATTTCTGTGCACTTAGGCTAGTTAACTGCATCCCTGCCAGGTGTTCTATTGTGTACTATTGACATTTTTGCCTGCACAATGAACAAGCATAGGAATAATTAACTATAGTTTGAAGCAACTGAATACAGGACAGACAACATGCTTACTCCGAAATCAAACATTCTTCAGTTTGTACTGGCAACACAAAGAATATATTGTGAGAAGACTTTCTTACATCATTATTTAGACAAAGGGCTGTAATGTGCAATGGGATTGCAGGCACATTATGCTTTTGTGCATGTTAGCAACAGTGGGTTAAATCCAGACTTAGTTATGCCTAGAGTAGACCCATAGAAATCAATGGGACAAGTTAATCAAGTCCCGTTGAGTACTCTAAGCATGACCAA
Organism: Shinisaurus crocodilurus; assembly: GCA_021292165.1. NCBI lineage: Eukaryota > Metazoa > Chordata > Lepidosauria > Squamata > Shinisauridae > Shinisaurus > Shinisaurus crocodilurus. The sequence goes on from CM037877.1 coordinate 112,635,307, forward strand.
GTCTAGATCCAACCCAACATCTTCTCAATGTAATGGAACTATATATGTGGACCAGCTCACAAATTGTATGTGCCATTTACAGCACATCCTGTTCCAGCCAGACATGATTCTGTGGGGTGCTGGAAAGCCCCAAATCATACAATAGTGATATGCAAATAGCAAATCAAATCAATAGCAGTAGGAGGAGGAGGGCTTCCAGGACCTAGGATAACTCCCTCAAAAGGATGAACGTTGCTTCAATGGCCAAACTGAATTTGGTCGGTCAGCCAATTTTATTGCATATAACCATAGGTTTTTATGATTTTAGCCAGAAAAGAATCACAATCACACACCCCACACACACATACACAAAGGCTGAACAAACCAATCAAATCAATTCATCACAGTGCACAACTTACAGCAACAGTTTTTAGCACCTTTGCTCTATTTATTTTGGAAGCCACTGCGAATAAGGCTACTCAATTAGTTACATAAAGATCCGTATCTACAAGTAGTTTGCACATTTGCTCAACCAAAGTTCTGTCAGACATTCCTCCCAACAAAGGTGCAAGACATCTTTTCCTGGGGCTGGCATGCAGTTCACAGAATACATAATGTATAATATCCTCTATTTGTGGAGCCCCACATATACAAAGATGCTGAAATATGGAAACATCTGCATATCTTCTATCCAATTATTCAGAGGACATAGTCTGGAAGCGCGATTCCGTAAATGCCTTCCTTAGCTCTGAGCGAGTCAAGGAATTAAAATAACAAGAGAGAAATTGCTCATCCTTATAAAGGTGGTACAACCTGCTAATTCCTGTTTGTTGAATAGTTTTCACATCTTTATTAGCATCCTGCAAGCATAACCCATCTCTAATTTTAACCTTTGATTCACTAACATGAAAGGAAGCCAGTGAAAGAGGAAAATGGGCCAGTCTTTCAACAAGGACCAGACCCCAGCAAGCTACCGGTATGTAGCAGTACTGGCCAGTTGAATGTTAAAGCCCCTCCTGCTCCTTGAATGACAGCTGGCAGGAACTTAAAAAGTCAGTGCCCTAACTGGGAGCCATGTGCACTCCAGGGTGGCTTGATAGCCTCTCCAGGCACATTTTATGCAGATTGTACTATATTAAGCAGTGTTGCCAACCAACCTGCATTTTACTGGTCAGATCAGTAAACGATATTCTCTCAGATAACCAGTATTAGGGCCTGAAAAGTCAGTCAACTCCAGCTCCTGTCAGGCTCAACTCCCATTTTCCAGTGGCCACCAGCTTTTGTCCCTGGCTCTGCCCACTTGGCTCTTTCCTAGGTTAGGGCCTGGGCGCCAATATTTTTTTAAATAAGAAGCTGGTCTTTGGCTGAATCAAGCCTCAGGGTTAGAATCAGCAGGTCTTAGGGCAGAAGGAAGAGGAGATTGCTGTGATAAGCAAGGATCATAATAAGCAGGTAGGTTTTTGCTCGTGCTGTACTGCAACCAGACTGATTGGACAGCTTGTCCAAGCCACCCACGCCCAAGGCAAGAGCAACCACTTTGACAGCAGGAAGTGCAAGCTAGACACAAAAAGCTAGACCACAATGAATACTTCTTGCACCTGTTAGCGTTCAAGCATTGTTTTAAAAGTAAGACGTATAGCAAACGTCAAGCTACACAGGAAAGGTCTCGCACATACCGTACATTTAACCTTAAGCTGCAAGGGGAAGGCTTCGATTTAAATTTCATAGATATTTGCATCATTTCCCCTCTCCCCTTAAAAAGAAGCATGTTCCAGACCACTGAAAGCCAGTAATCTTGTAAATCATCATTGTGATATGCCTATGAATAAACAGGGCATATTCAAGATGCGGAACTGAGAGCAAACAATGAGAGCCTTCAAGCTGATAAAACTACGGCCTGCAATTTCCCACTTCTCCGTCAGCCTCCCTCTGTTAGCTGTTAGCTCCCCGTGCTCCCCCTCAGCAATGCGTGTGCTGCAGGAATGAGGCTGAGCAAGAGACAGGCAAAAGAAGAGAGATGCAAACAAAGAAGCATTTGCTCCTGACGGAGGTGAGTGTGTTTTTGAGGACATTAAATGTATTTCATCGTGGCTGAATGTTCCAAGCCACCGATTACAGTAATTTTCAAAGAGAAAGACAGACAATTGGAAACAAAGCAAATCTGTCTCATAGCCTTTCTAACACACACAAACCTAAAGCAGATAACATCCATATTTGGAGGGCACATAACAGAAGGAAGCATCAGGACAATTCAAACTGTGCCACAGGAAACAATGAACTTCACACTGACAGGTTTCGATAGTAAGCTTATAAAGTAATTCCAGTTTCAACCTGAACATCATTCTGAAATTTTTACTGCAGACTAGCACAGGATCGAGGGAAATGGATACTTCTTCCTCCAGCTGCATATAATGACACATTATTGTCTAGTAAATTCTATTTTCAGCTTCAGAGATGGGATTTAGGGTATATCAAGAAAAACAGAAAGAGGGGAAAGGGTTAAACATTCCCTTTCCCCCAGTGCCACTGCTTTGGTCTAATTTGGAGAGCCAGAATGCTGCGGCATTTACATAAAAACAAAAACATCAGAAGTTTCATGGGATACACACTCACATAGGTACATGGAAACAGATTTTTAGAAATGGGGAACTAAAGTAATTACTAAACATCTATATTTCTTGCAAAGCTCAAATGTATGCAAATAAGAACGGTGACAATTCACAATGATAATAAGAGGTGATGACATAATCCTCCTAACTTTGGTATGCTAATTTAGCACCTGTATTATCCATTTAAAATAAAATTCCCAAAGTAGGTGTTTAATTAATAACATGCATTAATGAATAAGAGTTGATGATCCATTGTGGGTTTATCAGATATTCTTCAATAATCCAAAGTTTGGAATTAGCATTTTTATGGCTGACCTGAGGTGAACTTGTCCTACCCTCTATGACACCATTTCCTATTTAATACTGTCAATCGGCTTGCGTGGCACACAATGGCAAGTTGAATAGGTGATAAATGTATAAAACTCAGCAGTAGAAAGCATTTTACACAATATTTTGAAAAACAAAAGCAGCCGTGTTTATTTCAATAAGATTGCAATCCTATGTCAACTTACTAGGAGTAAGTCACACTAAACACAGAGGGACTTACTTCTGAGCAATCATGTGCTGTCAAGAGGCAAAAATGGAAGAGGGACATTTGTGACCCCATGTCTGTTTCACTGTATTTTCTGAGCCAGTCCAGTTACTTCTATAACAGGGTTGGGCAAAGAAGATTTGGGTCAGTCCGGTCAGTCAAATATTGTCAAATAACAGTCAAGAGCCTAGTCGACCTTCTATCAGGGATGCTGCACAAAGTGGAGAAAGTGGATAGGGAGATATCTTTCTCCCTCTCTCATAGTTCCACAAGATGTACTGATGGCCACCACTTGGATGGCTTTAAAAGAGGATTAGACAAATTCATGGGGGATAGGGCTATCAGTGGCTACTAGTTCTGATGGCCATATGCTACCTCCAATATCAGAGGATGTTCCTATGTACACATGGGGAAAATGGTGGGAACATGGGTGGGAGGGTGCTGCTGCACTCATGTCCTTGCTTGGCAGCTGGTTGGCCACCGTGTGAACAGAATGCTGGACTAGATGGACCCTTGGTCTGATCCAGCATGGCTCTTCTTATGTTCTTACGCTGTAGCATCAAATTTCCTGCATTGGCAGGGAGTTGGATTAGAGGACCTTCAAAGTCCCTTCCAGCCCTTTGATTTTGAGGATGCAATCCTATGCATGGTTAGACAGAAAAAAGGTCCTACAATTCCCAGCATTCCCCAGCCAGCCATGATGGCTGTGGAATGCTGGGACTTGTAGGACTTTTTTCTCTCTTCACGCACATAGGATTGTACCCTATTTTTTATTTAATTTTTTTTTACAAATTACTTTATTAGAACAAAAAAGAGACTTTAAGCATCAACAGGTCAGATGCTGATGTGAATTACAAAAATAAATTAGATGTTATTGTGAAACAATAACAGCAACATCTCTGTAATTACTTTATTACATTTATTGCTAAAATGTATATACTGACACTCAGTGGCATCCCCAAGGCAGCTTCCAAGAGAGTAAAAAAAATATAAATATAAAAACAATAAAGTAGCACAACATGGGAAAAAACCTCCAATCAATAAGAACCCATTGCAGCTTAAAAGAATTACAAACTTATATGGAGACATGGGAGGTACAAACAGGGACCTTTGCTCTGTGGACTGCTTGTGTTCCTGTTTCAAGAAGCCGATAGTTACAGCAGGTGGCCATCAGTAGCAGAAGCTTTACTGTGCTGCAAGGTTTGCCCCTGACTGCTGCAGGGCTAGGAGACAAGCGTCCCTGTCTCCTGCCCTTGCTAACAAATGGAACCATCTATAATAGTAAAAGAGGATGTGTGTGTGTGTGTGTGTGTGTGTGTGTGTGTGTGTGTCCGTCCGTCCTTCCATCCATCAGAGCCATAGTGCCATGACTGTGAAACCTGGATACTTGAAATTTGGCATGCATATTACGGGAGTCCCTAGGGGTGAGCACCATGGGGTTATTTTGTTTTTAAAATGCAATAATTAATTTTAATTAATTTAAACGTGTCCATGTGGTTGAAGTTGAAGTCTGCAGTGACATCATCAGCCACTAGAGGTAAACTTCCCTAACCAGTACATAGCTTTGCAGTCCGTACAGTATGAAGCCAGGGGAGATTAGGACTGAGTTATACACCTGCCCTCCCCCCAGGGAAATGGAGTGGACAGACCCCCTCCCTCAGAGGTCTATAGGGGTGCACCATGGCAGGGGCCATGCCTAGAGGTGCCAGTGGGCATGGCTTCACTCAGACCAGGCAGTCACAATGTGTCCAACTCTGACAGCTACATAGGTTTGCTTGAAGGCAAACAATGGCTTATTCTAACCCATGCAAAGCCGGGTCTGTTTGCTAGTTACAAAATAAGGAGAGGCTGCAGTCTTGGCTCCACTGAATAATTTGACAATATTTGACCACAGCTGAATAATAGGTAGTCAAGTGATAATATTTGACAAGACAGTAGACCAGTGTGCCAACCCTATTCTTCATTGAAAACCAAAGCCAGTTGTTGAAAGGATGGTTTCGCAAGTTAAACACTAACCGCCCATTACTGGGTCAAATGTTATTTGTATGCAGTATGAGGAGAAACTGCCACTGGTCCCAGGATTATAAATTCCATTGATTACAGGTCATAAGGAACAAAATGGTGACACTCCTAATATTCTGGAACAAAAGATTGATATGAGGGTGAAAGAAAGAGAGCTTCGGCTATTGGGTGGTATAGAATTATTATTATTATTATAATTATTATTTCTCTATAAACCACCTGCTAGCTGCCTTCCCCACCCCGGGAACAGTGCAAAGTTAGAATAGGCTGCTTCAAAGTTACAGTATTTTTCCATGTATAAGACTATACTTTTTCCTAAAATTTTAAGACTAAAAATTGAGGGTCGTCTTATACACGGAAGTAAGCCAAGGAGAGAACCGTGCGGTTGCAAAACTGCCCAGTGGGGGGCGTCTTATACATGGGGGCGTCTTATAGACGGAAAAATACGGTAGTCATCTGGAACATGCAAATTTGAGTGATTTGCATGATTTAGTCGAACAGCAGAATTTGGGTTTTATGGTTGCAAAACTTCTAATAGCTTAAAAGGCTTCCCCCCTAATGAATCCAGTGTTCTTGCCCATTGTATCACCTGCAAAACTGGAATCAATTATGCAAAATATAAACTGTGCACCCTACCCCCCAAAGCATACCTTCAGAATGTCTTAGGTCCCTTCCTCATGATTTATCCAAACCAGATTCAAAGTTCTCGCCTCAAATAGCATGTGGTTTTTAATGTGCAACAAGCCCAAGAAATGCTTTCCAAGTTTACCAGGGATTTTGAAGCAGCAGTGTGAAAATGGCAACTAGCAATGAAAGCAGTGTCATGCTACTGTCTACCACCAGGCCACGCAAGTACAGCAGTGGCATGGAAATGGCGAGCCACGCGCTGTGTGGCTCACTGGTTCATCATATGCCAGCCGGCCAGTCTCATTCCTAGAGGAGGTCTGACTCTGAGTATTCCCTGTCGGGCCACATGGCAGCAGCATTTGTAGAGTTAGTATAATTATAGATCATTCGAGACAGCAGGCTGGCTATGTGCTCAGAGTGTGAAGTCTAGCTGGTTATTTGGATGGAGACCCTCCTCTATTCTGCATTGCAGGGTGGACTCGTAGCCTGTAGGCTCCTTCCACCAGACTTGAATTATGAACCCCAGCCCCTTAAAAAGACCATGTATACAATTCCTCACACTTGGGACAGCTTTGCAAATAAAACAGGTGAGTAGCTGTTAGTACAGCAAGGATGGCAAGCCCCAGTCTGGGCTGCCACATCATCATCATCATACCACCTAACAGCCCATTGTGTAATTATTTCATCTGTTTTGTTTTAATTACAATGCTTTACTTTACTGTTATGTGCCACTTTCAGGGCCCTTTTGGGATAGAAGTGAGTAAACAAACAAACCTGGGCCCTGGCAAAGCTCTTCTTCATTTCAGCAGGACTCATGCTGTGGCTCTGTCCACTTGAACTTGCAACCTGCTGGGGGGGTTGCTTTTACCCGTATTAGAGTTGCTGTCTGAAAGTATAGGTAGGGAGGTTTTCTTAGTGCTCTGGGCATGTCTTGTTTTTTTTAAGAGTTTTAATTGTTTCTAACTGTTTTTTAAACAATTTTAAACTGTTTTCATTTTTAATTCCCAAGTTTGCCCCAGGCATGTTTTGTTTTTAACTATTTTTAGCTTTTAATTTTATTTTATTTATTTATTTAATACATTCTTATACCGTCCAATAGCCAAAGCTCTCTGGCCGGTTTACAACAGTTAAAACCATAAAATGCAATACAGTATAATATAAATATAAGATTTAAAACCACAGATTTAAAAACAAACAGCAAAGCTGGCAGCAGCAGTTCAAATTACAATAACAAGAGTTAAAAACAACTACCAGATTAAAATGATTAAAATGCCTGGCTCCGAAACTCTGGAGCTATGATATAGGTGGTTGACTGTGAGTGGCTCCTACTGCTTTTGATTTGGACATTAGCTCTGAGCCTTAGCAGGCTACAAGGAGTCCTTGTTTCAAAGCCTTCTTTGGAAGGAAACCAAACCCACCCACCCCAAACCTAAGGAGTTACCTCTGCCACTGGATTCCACTTAGAAAGGGGAGCAGCAACCCTTGTGTATCGCGCGAGAGAGGAAATTTTTACCTGCCGCTTCTAGTTTACAATTCATAAGATTCGGGGGCGTGTTCTCAAGCCTCCAAGCCTTCGATAGCTGCTTGCACTCCGATCTACACAAGCAAGTTTGATTTGATGTAACTGCAAACATAAATTTTGCCAGGATCGTGAGTACCCTTTTAAACCATTATTTAAGGGTTTATAACTGATTGCATTCACAAAAACGATTCTTACCAGAAAAGGCTATTCGTGTAGGGAATTTCCCTTTAAATGAACGGAAGAAACAGCCTAACATTACTCAGTTCTTTACAACCAAAACCAGAACTAGAATTAGAACAGATGCAAAAGAGGTTGAAGACGTGATTATACACTCCCCAAATTCCATACGTGACTGGTCTTTAGACCTTAAAGGGAATATGGCAGACCTCAATGAGGATCCCTGTTCTGTGCATCTTGCAATAGAGCTGGCACTAGCGGGGGAAACAGCCGTTTCAGGGTTAATACAGGCTACAGAAGATGACGCCCAGCTGAAGGAATTGATGTTTAGACAGGCTACAGAGCTTAATAGTGATGTAAACAAGAAAGAGCTCTCGAAACATGAGAAATTTAAAGGAGACAAATGGGGATAGCACTCTAACCGTACCAATGGAAGTCTGGTTCCTTATTATGATGGAAGGTCCTTGAACATATTAAATCTTTTCTTTCAGAATCTTTTCTTGGAATCAAATTTATATTTCAGTGATTTCATGAAATTAAGGCAAGGTATAATGCAAGCTGCTGATATAAATTCAGCTTTATTGTTATTCCTGCAATTGGTGGGATTTATTCAAACCCTTCTTTTTTAAAAAAAGGTTTCTGCTCCCAAGAAGTAAGTATCATTCCAACTGGGGAAATGGCTGGTTTGATGAGGACTGTAAAAGGCTGAAAAGGCAGATGAAAAAAGTATTTAGACGCTATCAGAATAGCTACTCATTATTAATTCCCGCTTCCTTCTATGAGTTACAAAGATCTTATAAGAAATTAGTTAAACAAAAGAAAAGAAGTTATTATAATGAACGATGGAGGGAAATGGGTTTGACCCTTTCTAAAAAAACAACAACACCCAACCCTGTAAAGTTCTGGGCTTTAGTATCTAAGATGGAAGGGAGGTCAGCCCCAATTTTTGATGGCTATATTGCCATGACCAAATGGGAAAGTTACTTTAGGAAGGTATTTAACTATTTGAGCAAACAAGAAACAGGATTAAATGTTGCCCCTGACTCTAACTGGGTTCCTCATTGGGATTCTGTTACGACAGAGGGGGCCAAATCATTGATCTTAGGTCTAGGGAATGGAAAGGCTCTGGGTGAGAATGGTCTCCCCCCAGAATTATTCACCACCTTCCCAGATTGGTGGGCACCCATATTTGCATCCCTGTTCTCCCTCATTGATCAATCTGGTATTTCTCCACCTAGCTGGCTTTCAGCTGTGGTAGTTCCCATCTATAAGAAGGGTCCTAAGGGTGACCCAGCAAATTATAGACCTACTTGTCTACTTGATGTGGTGGGGGAAATTTATGCCAGACATCTTTTGGAGAAACTGGAGGACTTGGTTGAGGAAAAGGCTCTGCTCGCTCCAGAGCAGGCTGGTTTTTGTACAGGGCGATCAACACTTGACCATTGCCTCTGCTTAAGCACATTATAAATACCTGATGGGTCTTACCAAACAGATTTTTGTCGCTTTTGTTGATTTAAAAGCCGCTTTTGATTCCATTTCTGGGGAACGTCTGTGGATTGTGTTACAAACCCTGGGAATTGACCCCCAATTATTAAACTGTATTATGGGTTTGCACTTGGGGAGCTCTCTAAAAATCAGAGTAGGCCAAGAGGGTCAACTATCTAATATGGTGCCAGTCACAAATTGAGTTAGACAAGGACGCCTACTTGCTCCACTTCTTTTTAACCTTTTTAAAAATGATGATGTAGAGTTTTTAAAGGGTGATGGTTATTTTCCAGTTAAAGTTGGTCAAAATAAGATTTCAATCCTTCTTTATGCAGACCGTGCCATTCTCATATCCCACGCTCAGGTAGGATTGCATAGACTGTTAAGGCAGTTCAGCCAATATTGCCAAAATGAACAGCTCTCTATTATAATAAAACCAAGATAATGGTGTTTGGTAAATCTAGACACGTTTACAAATGGAAAAAGGATGGGAATAATCTAGAACAAGTTCCTTCAAGTATCTTGGAAGCATATTCCAGCAATCAGGGACTTGGTCCCTTCAGATACAAACCAATGGTCTGCTGGCTGATAAGATTCTCAATGGGCTGTTATGTTTTTATCATACTAAAGGTGGTAAACTAGTACAACTGGCTTTAGAATTATATCAGGCTAGGGTCTTGCCACAAATACTATATGGGGCCCCACTGTGGGCAGTGGTCAAATTGGACCCAATTGAAAGAGCCTAGAATAAATTTCTGTGGAAACTTCTCTCTGTCCCAGTTTCTATTAAATTGGCAGCAATCTGTGCTGAATTGGGACTGATGTCAATAAAAGCCGAAGCCCTTAAATTAGTTTTGTTTTTTGGCTAAAGGTGATACTTAAACAGACATCTGATTTTGTTGAGGAAATGGGCTCTATCTCTTGGAAACAAAAGATTCTCCTTACTATTGCAAATATGGGGTTCTCTATACCCTTTTTATTGTCACTGGGCTATGACAGAGCCAAGTTAGTACTGTTGCAACGTGTTAAAGATATTGAAATACAGTCTCAAATGGCTGAAATTCCAAGTTGCTTATCCAATAAGATATATGTGCACCTAGCCCCTTCTTTTCTTAACCCTCCAAAATATTTGGCAGATCTACCCTCTAGTATGATGAGAACAGATTTTTCTTGGGCAAGGTTAAATGTACTTCCCTTGGCAAACTGCACAGGGCGCCTGCAGAGTATCCCTAAGGAAGGTAGAGTTTGTTTTTGTAACCCTTTAAGTCTGGAAGACATTACCCATTTTATTTTAGAATGTGACGTCTATTCTGACATTAGGAACATTTATATTTTTCCTCTGTTGGTTTGAATGAAAGGTCAGTCATCCATCGAAAAAGTTGTGTTTTTTTATTGAGTGATTTTTAATAAATATGTAACTTTTAGAACAGCTAAATTTCTTGTATCAGCCCTGCATTTGCAAGCAAAGGCCAAGGGGATGAATGTTATACATTTACATGAGATTGTATAATCATCATCATCATCAGGCGATCACTCGTGACCGAATAAGATTGTCTTCTGGGATAAAAGGAGGAAATTCTAAAGAAGATTGTGTAGACTCTAGCGATGGGTCCGTAAGTGACTGTGGAGGCCAATTCTAGATCCACACAGCTTCCCACAGTGAGGACACAGGTTACCAGATAGAAGATGGTCCTGTAAAGGATTCATTTGACGTGCTTTTCGCTTAGCACGTTTCTCCCTTTCACCTTGCACTCGGGCTTCTTCAAAGTCCATCGAACCTTTGTGAAAGGCCAACCTCCATTTAGATCGTTCATGGGCCAGAGCTTCCCAGTTTTCGATGTTTATATTGCATTTTCTAAGATTAGCCCTATGAACATCTTTAAACCTCTTATATTGACCACCGATATTCTGCTTTCCATCCTTGAGTTGGGAGTAAAGTAACTGCTTTGGGAGGCGGCAGTCAGGCATTCGAACAACATGACCGGTCCACTGAAGTTGGCGTTGAAGGATCATTTTTTCAATGCTGGTAGTCTTTGCTTCTTCCAGTACACTGACATTTGTTCGCCTATCTTCCCAAGTAATTCGCAGGATTTTCCGGAGGCAACGTTGATGAAACCTTTCAAGGAGGTGGAAGTGACGTTTATAGATAGTCCATGTTTCGCAGGCATACAATAAAGTTGGTAATACAATGGCTTCATAAACCAGTGTTTTGGTCTTCTTACAAATATCCCGATCCTCGAACACTCTATGTTTCATTCGAGAAAATGCAGCACTTGCGGAGCTCAGACGATGCTGGATTTCACTGTCGATGTTAGCTGTAACAGAAAGATAGCTGCCAAGATAGAGAAAATGATCGACAGTTTCCAGTATTGTCCCGCCAAGCTGGATAGATGGCATCACCAAAGGGTTAGCTTGCACTTGCTGATGAAGCACTTTGGGTTTTTTGATGTAAGTGAGAGACCAATGTTTTTCGTATGCTTCTGCAAAAGCATTTAGGATAGTTTGGAGATCATCCTCTGAATGTGTGGAGACCACATTATCATCAGCATACTGAAGTTCCACAACGGAGGTTGTAATTACCTTACTTTTTGCTTTCAGCCTGCTGAGATTAAAAAGCTTTCCATCTGTTCGATATATAATTCCCACACCAGTGGGAAGTTTCCCCTTGACAAGATGTAAAACCATGGCGATGAAAATGGCAAATAATGTTGGGGCGATAACACATCCCTGTTTAACACCTGATCCCACTTTAAATGGAGCACCATGAGAGCCGTTGTTGTCCAAAACCGTTGCCGTCATGTTGTCATGGAGAAGTCGCAAGATATTCACAAATTTATTGGGGCATCCAATTTTCATAAGGATAGTCCAGAGAGCTGTATGGTCTACAGTATCAAAGGCCTTAGCCAAATCGATAAATGCCATATAAAGGGGTTGATTTTGCTCCCGGCGGCATTTTTCTTGGAGCTGACGTGCAGTAAAAATCATGTCTACTGTCCCTCTAGAGCAGTGATGGCGAACCTATGGCACGCGTGCCACAGCTGGCACGCAGGGACCTCTCTGTGGGCACTTGAGCCATTGGTCGCCAGATTGCGAAAAGACCGTCCCCTTCTGCATTCAGCGTCGGGTTTCCATAGTAACTCCTCTCCACTCATTCCTCGCTGGCCTCCACAGGCAGGCAAACTCCAACATCTCCACCCCCAGAAGCGGATTGCGCAGGCGCCCAGCCCTCCTTCTAACGGAACAGACAGCTCAGAAGCATAGCACGTGCGCGCCCGAATCTTTGCGCGCCTGGTGAAGAGCCATGCCCTGAGACAGAGCAGGGCGCGATTAGCTAGTGCCCCCTCCTCCTTCCTGCCAAAATTTAAGGCATTTTGAAATAAATAAGTTGGTTTTGTGTTGCAAATTGGGCACTCGGGCTCAAAAAGGTTCGCCATCACTGCTCTAGAGGGGCGGAAACCATATTGAGTTTCAGGGAGGATCTCTTCTGAAATAGATAGAAGACGGTTTGCGAGAATCCTAGCAAATATTTTACCTGCGGTTGCTAAGAGAGAAAAGCCCCGATAGTTTCCACAGTCTGTTCTATCACCCTTCTTAAAGAGGGTGATAATTATGGCATCCCTGAAGTCTTCTGGGATCTCTTCTCTTATCCAGATTTTTTCGATGAGTTTATGAAGATGTTGTACAAGTTCGGGGGCCCCTTCTTTAAAGATTTCAGCAGGAATCCCATCTGGTCCACTAGCTTTGTTGTTCTTCATTTGATTAATGGCTTTTTTTACTTCATCCAAAATGGGGGGGATTGCAAGTTCCTCTTTAATTTGTTTTTGCGGGATTTGCGAAAAAATCTCATTATCCACCTTAGATTTACGATTTAAAAGGTCATAATAATGCTCTTTCCAACGCAGTGCAATAGACTCTTTGTCTTTTAAGAGTTTGGTGCCATATTTTGATTGTAAAGGGTTTGTACCATAGGTTTTTGGTCCATAAATGGCCCTTGTGGCCTTAAAAAAGCCCCGTGCATCATGAGATTCTGCAAGTTGTTGAATTTCTTCAGCTTTCTTTTTCCACCAAGCGTTCTTAAGTTCTCTTGTTCTTGTTTGGACCTCAGCCTTTGCGCTAGCGTAGGTTTTTTTCTTGGCAGCGCAGTTAATATCATTTTGCCATATTTGGAAGGCTTTCCTTTTTTGGTCAATTATATATTTAATCTCATTATCATTTTCATCAAACCAATCCTGATGTTTCTTAGTTTCATATCCAATAGTTTGTTCACAAGCTGCAGTAATGGAGGTTTTCAGCTTAGACCAATGGTCCTCAATGTTGTCAGGAGGTTCCGTAGGTAGATGTTCCTTAAGAAGTGATTGAAGACGAGTTTGCTTAATAGGATCTTGAAGGACTTGGATGTTCATTTTTCGCCTTGGTTTCCTTCCTTGAAGCCTACGTTGGGGAGCAATGTTGATAACCATTGTGGACCGGATTAGTCAGTGGTCTGTCCGGCAGTCGTCGGCACTCACCATGGCCCTAGTAAGAAGTGTTAGGTTTTGCATAGGCAGAACGAGATTACCACCTGACATCAGGATTATCACCTGACATGGAGGTTGTCTCTTGAGATGAAGTACACAAGGCTCCGGTCACCAGACTTAGTCTCAAGGTGATATGACTCAGCAGCCTTGGACAGATTTGGAGTAAACATGTTGATGAATAGGTTATACAACTGGGGTGAGTAATATCCTATTTATAGGTGCAGGGTCTGTGGTATAAAGCTAACACACTTGTTGATAGTTTCACTTCTCCTTCTCCTCTCGTCTCGACTTGTTCTGGACTTCACTTCATCTAGCCTTACCACTGGGGTATTGGATTTGTATCTGCAATGATGTAGTGAGTAAGAGATGCATTGCTTGCCTTAATCCCATGTAATTGGGTCTTACAAATAAACTCTTTAATCTTTATTAACTGCTGTTATCTCCTCCTTCCGCCTGCGTGACTGGGACTGAGGGTCATTGGCTAGGGAAGCTTTTGAACCCAGGGTCAGTCCAGCTCTCACATCTGGTTATGGGCCCAGATAATCAACAGAGATAAGATTGTTATCTCAGATGGGGCAGATAAGCCCAGAGAGACGCAGTACGGAGAAATTCGGCAGTTATATAGTTAAAGGATTTGTTTACTATTTGTAAGAACGGTTTGTAAACAAACCGGGAAGGCGATGTATGTTGCTAAAGCTGGATGCTGATAACAGCGGCTTGGAATGCAGCACAACTGAAGAATGCAGGACAGAGAGACGAAGGATTTTTCGTTTTGGAAGCAGCTGGAACGGAGGTGCCAGGCTTGGCAATTCCAAGGCTACAGACTGTGAAAAGAAGCTGGAACGTGGGTGCCGGTTCGGGCAGCTACTAGGCTGAAAAGTGAACAACGCTGGACACAAGGATTTCGTTTTCCACAGCTTGCTGGAGTGATTGTCAAGGAGCTGTATCGGGCAAGGAAATATCTCCAGGAGGCTCTGTGTCTACTCATTTGAGTCAAGGCTACAGCAGGAGGATCATATTTCTTTTACAGTTTGCTTCTTCGCTCAGCAGCGGATCAGCTATCTTTTGCATTGTATCAACAAGTGGCTTGGATTACAAACGACGTGGATTACGTCTGACGTGGGCAAAGCGTCTGAAGCATGTGTCGCACTCGCAGCAAAGTCACGTGTGACAGGAACGTATCTTGGGAAACTTGATACTACACGAGAGGCTGTATCAAACCAGCGGAGGCGTGGTTTTAAAACAGCAGGGGAAAACAGCGTGGCAGTTTTGAACAGAGAAAGCTGTGCTTAAAATGTGAAGCTGTTCTTCATTTTCTTCATGTGGGATCACAGAAGAAGGAGCTTGAAATCAGCAGGGGTGCTGCTGATGGGAAAACCATTGTGTTTTAACCCAGGACATAACAAAATGCACATTATTTTGTGTGTGAGCAGAAAACAGTGGATTGTTTAAACGAAGCTTTCTGTGTTGGACATAAATAAGCAGAAAGAGGACTATGCAAATGGTCAGAGGTTTAACAGTCATGTTTTTTGGAAATGTATTTCTTGAAAGTTTGAATAACTTGGATTCAAGAAAGTGTAATATATGCTCTGAAAATGTCAGGAAATGTACTGAATGTATATATGACTTGAGTATATTGTGGATTTTTCTGTAGCAAAATGTAAAATACTGAATAATTAGTAGGTATGTTTATATGGCAAAGCTAAGAGATGGATTATTTCTTTCATACTGTACTGATGTAATAAAGAAATGGAAAGTTGTACTGATGCAACTATAAAAAGGTTAAATGCTTATATGTATGACATGTACATGCATGCATATCACATGATGTTTGGTCATTTAGATTCACAGGCCTGTGAAAGAAAATGCAAACTGTGTTGGGGAAAGCATTTGGAAATTGTAATTTTCACATGAAAGGTAATTTTGTGCACATAAACAAGGGATGCTAGCTTCAACAGGTAAACTGGAAGGCAAGCTGAAAAACCAGTTCATTTCATTAAATTTGTTCCTGGTAATCTTGTGGATACTCTGATGGTTTTTAGAGGAGAGGCACGTTATTTCATGATGTTAATTGATCAATACACGAAGTACAGGTTGTGTACATGTTAGATAGAAAGCTGGAGTATTGAACAAAGTCAAGGTGTTTTGTGCTTGGGTGAGAAACAAGCATATTACCCATGTTACCTATTTTCTTTTGAGATATGGGGGAAGTTCAATTCAGTGCATGTTTTGATGCATTTCTAACAGGATGTGATATTGAACACATGGATTGTGTGGAAGAGTAAACAAACACTCAGAAGAGGTGATACTAATTTGGATAATGAGGTTTGGGTAGAAGCTCTTAAATGTTTTGATTATGTACATGATAGAAGTTTTAGTTCTGTGTGTTGAACTGTACACCTTATAGAAAGTAGTGTAGAAGGAGGAATCTTCTGGAGAAACATTTCAGGATCTTGGATCTGATATGTAGGTACATACACCTCAAAGTTAGAAGAAATCTGTAAGGGAGCTTACATGAGATTTTTCTAGAAATGAGAATATTGTGTTTCACATGAATAACACTTGGATAGTGAGATTATCTAGAAGTGTTGAGTATAATGCTGAATGAAAATGTGAGATCATTTTTCAAAATTAATTCTGTTAATGCAGGGGATGCATCAAGGTCAGAGTCACAGAATAGAAAAGCATTTGCTGAAAGACAGTCAGGTAAATTTGACAACTCTGATACACATTTGGTTTAGTGGAGACTAAACAAATGATTGTTCATCATTGGTGCAAATTTATTGGAACAAGAACCCTGATAACTGATGAGGTAAGGAACAGGTGAGTCAAACAACCTGTGAGATATCAGGATGAATTTGCAGGAAAAGCCATTTGAAACTTCAAAATTTCAAAGAGGTGAAAAAATTATCTGTTAAGGAAGCTAAACCATAGCTTCAGGCTATGCAAGCTGAGTTGAATTCTTTGGATAAAGAACAAAACATGGAAACTGGTGAAACAAACAGCAGTCCATGGAACTCATTGTTACCAGATAGATTTTTTAAATGAAAAATAGCAAGATTGGTTGCTTGTGATTTTGCTCAAGTTAAAAAGGAGCTGGATAATCAAAAGGTGAGTGCAACAACAATTTGCTTTGGAAACAGTTAGACTGATGTTTAAGAATGTGGAGAAATGTATGAATATTTCACAGTTGGAAATATTGGAACATAAGCATTTTAAATGAGAGGAAGTCTTTAAATGGAAAACTATCTGAGAATATTTTTCTGTAGGAAAAGCTAGAATCAGCTGGAGGCTGGAATTCTGTTTTGAACTCAAACATTGCTGATTTGAGATTTGCACAGAGAGGCAGATCAATGTTTGTCTGTTAAACAGGAGGAACAGGGACATAGACTGTATGTACCTTGTTAGTTGGATGATCTATTGTTTTTTCTGGACAGATAAAAGCAATATGATATAATTGATCCAGGGTTTGGAATTTCATTGAATTGAAACTGCTTGGTGGTGGATCAACTGTTTATTTGTAAATAGAGGTTGAGGGAAAGAAAACCAAGAGGGCAGTATCTTACTGCAACAAACCAGAGAAATATCATGGATGTGATTGAGAATTTTGGAGATAGTTAACTCAGTGAGAGACTCCAAATAATTGAGGATTTTCAAGCACATGCTGATGGAAAAGCAGTTTGAATGCTACACAGGAGCATTGGGCTGTTGAGCTTCATTGTACAAGCAACAAGGCCGGATATTGCTGTCAGTGTAATGGGCAGACTGTTAGACCAACAGGACATGCTTGGAGAACTCTGAAAAGGAGTTGAGTATTATCTGGAGGGAACATCACACTTCAGACTAAGATTTATAAGTCAGAGCACAGGTGGCTTACAGATTCACAGAAATGCCAGTTGTGGTTGTGATAGTAAGAACAACAAGAACACACCTGAAGTTTGTTATTTTTATAACCATACTTTGTTTGATTGATTTTGTAAGAAACAATCATTTAGAGGTTAGAGTTCAACTGAAGCTGAACTGAATGCATTGTATTATGTATTGTGCTATTATGCTATTGTAAAGCTTGAATAGTGAATGCATTTGTTTAAATAGTTTAAATTGTAAAAAATGTTTAAATGATGCTGGGATTGATGTGAAAAACCTATTACAGTTTTTTCAGGAAACCAAAGCCAGGATTGCTATGCTGCAGGCAGATAGTAATACACAACGTTTTGGGTTTGCAAATAAAACTGTGTCATAAGGAGGAATACATCAGAAGTGATTTGATGGTGGTTCAAATTTCTGGCAGGTAAAGTCATTCCTGCAAAAAGTTTTTTTTATCAAAGTCCATAGATGAAGAAACAGCATCAGATGTCAACAAAGCTGTTGCTGTTGTATGAAGTAAATAACCATGTTCTGCGACAAATGCAAAAAGCAGGGGGATGTTAGGTTTTGCATAGGCAGAACGAGATTACCACCTGACATCAGGATTATCACCTGACATGGAGGTTGTCTCTTGAGATGAAGTACACAAGGCTCCGGTCACCAGACTTAGTCTCAAGGTGATATGACTCAGCAGCCTTGGACAGATTTGGAGTAAACATGTTGATGAATAGGTTATACAACTGGGGTGAGTAATATCCTATTTATAGGTGCAGGGTCTGTGGTATAAAGCTAACACACTTGTTGATAGTTTCACTTCTCCTTCTCCTCTCGTCTCGACTTGTTCTGGACTTCACTTCATCTAGCCTTACCACTGGGGTATTGGATTTGTATCTGCAATGATGTAGTGAGTAAGAGATGCATTGCTTGCCTTAATCCCATGTAATTGGGTCTTACAAATAAACTCTTTAATCTTTATTAACTGCTGTTATCTCCTCCTTCCGCCTGCGTGACTGGGACTGAGGGTCATTGGCTAGGGAAGCTTTTGAACCCGGGTCAGTCCAGCTCTCACAAGAAGTACATCGCGGCGATCTCTAACACGGACAATTACATAATCCAGAAGATGCCAGTGCTTTGACCGTGGGTGCTGCCATGATGTTTTAAACTTATTCTTTTGTCGAAAGAGCGTGTTTGTAATAGTGAGATTATGCTCTGCACATATAGACAAAAGTAAGAGTCCGTTCGGGTTGCTATTACCAACTCCGTCTTTTCCAATAGTTTCTGGCCATAAATCAAAGTCACGCCCGACTCTTGCGTTAAAATCGCCCAGGAGGATAATTTTATCCTCCTTAGGTATCTCTGACAGGAGAGTGTCCAACTGGCTATAAAAATTTTCCTTGATGTCATCATCAGCATCTAATGTTGGTGCATAAGCGCTCAGAATAGTTACCTGTTGGTTATTGGCGAGCTTTAATCGAAGAGTTATCAGGCGTTCGTTAATGCCAGTAGGAACTTCTGACAAAGAGTTCACTAGTTCATTTTTGATGGCAAAGCCTACTCCATGTATTCGTCGGTCCTGCTCAGGTAGTCCTTTCCAGAAGAAGGTATAACCTCCTTTTTCTTCTTTCAACTGTCCCTCTCCTGCCCTTCGAGTTTCTTGAAGTGCTGCTATGTCAATTTTAAACCGTCTCAGCTCCCTTGCAATAATAGCAGTCCTACGCTCAGGGCATTCACTATCTATGTTATCCAGCAATGTCCGTATATTCCATGTTCCAAAATTCAAATGTCTTTTTCGACCGCTAAAATGGTGACCCCCACTGGACGCGGTAATCCAGTCAGGGGAGAAAGAGGTAGACTATGTTTAGGGCACCTTTTCTAGCCCCCTCCCCATACGGGGTGAGCAGAGTGGATCCTAAATAGGGCTGCTCAGTCATGGATACAGCTGCCAAGCTGCTCGACTACCTCGTTCCTTGAACAGGGCGACTGAGTCTGCATCCACCGCCCATGTGCTGGTCCATGACTAGGGGCTTCCAGATTCACAGTCCTGCCCCCGTTGCCATTTGCCAGTTGCCATGGGACTTTTTTGTTTGTTTGTTTGGTTGTTTGGGTTGGGTTGGATTGGGTTGGAAGACACCTGTGCGTGAAACTGTTTTATGTGGGGAGATCGGTGCACAACGAATCACCACACAAACTTCACAGAGTACGGCAGAGATCCAATGGCACGGTTACCCTGACGATTGGAAAACCATTCTCTGCTGCAGCCTTCATCCGCCTTCACAGCCGTTGTAATTTAGGTTTAATTATCTTCCGCCTGTTCTGCGGTTGAGGACTTTATGTTTTGGATCGTTCTTTGTCTGGTTCCTCTCCCCGGACCTTACCGCCATGGGTGACCCTGCTGGGAGTACATAGCTCCCGACGGCATTGCTCACAGTGGGCTTGCGTGTATAATGGCTGGTTGCTGATTACAATAAACTTTCTGTCTGGCTTTTACCTGTTATCTGTGGCTTGCAAGGTGATAGGTTATTTATTTTATTTATTAATTATATTTATACCCCGCCTTTTTTCCTTCAAGGAACCCAAGGCGGCTTACATAATCCTCCTCCTTCTCTCCATTTAGACGTCTACTCAGAAGTATACCCTATTGAGTTCAATGGAATTTAATCTCAGGTCAGTCAGTACAGAACTGAACAGTACAGAATCGCAGCCTAAAGCGGCTGCCTGAACAACCTGGGAGCAATGTCCATGCATTTGCAGCTGTAAATGGGAAAGGTGAGCCAGTATGTGGAATGCTGGGAAGTGTAGGACTTTTTTCTGTCTAAATGGGCCTTAGGTCTGATCCAGCACAGTAGGGCTGGCTGGGGAATGCTGGGAATTGTAGGACTTCTCTGTCTAAACATGCATAGGATTGCACCCTTAGCCTTTATTTAAATGGCACTGCTTAGATAGCTTACTTGGGCTTCCACATATCAAAAAGAACATGAATGACAAAGAAGTGGTATATGCAATTATTACATTAACTGGTATGCAAAGTAAAATTTTAATTTTATTTTCCTTTCAGTTATTCTGATAGGCAAAGATGTTAAGTGTTTTAGGGTATTTTCCAGGTAAGTTCTTTGGTTTTTGTTAGCATGCTGCTCATGGCACAATATATAACTAGTTGCATTTGTGTAGCATACACAATGACTTGTCATCTCATCCTGTCTCATCTCAGTATTACCTGTTTCACTACGTGGTACTGCCTTCTAGGATAGTTCTCCAAGAAAGAATAGCTGGAAAACTAAACCCAAGGCCTTTGAATCAAATTACTTAATAATGAGTTGTGCTTTGATAACTAAATACTGTTAACTGGCTCAGGATGTTAAAGAATCCTACTTTGTCAGTAGGTGTTAAACATATGAAGCTGCTAAAAAAAAAGGCCAATCTAGGCCAGTGTTGTTAGCCCTGACTGGCACTGACCTTTCCCAGGTCTGCTATGGCTGTCCTTCTTCTTCCAGCTAAACTGATGTCAACAGAGCAGAACATCCAGAGAAGGTGGCTTGCTGTTCTGTTCATATTGGAAACATATTACCAAGCAAAAGCTCCCCAGAAGTACGTCTGGTCAACTTACCAGAATAAGTTTGATGAGCCGTTTGCTTAAGGTTTTCTTAAAAACAATACACGGTAGAATTTACAAGAAATGTGAAGAGGGGGCAGGAGACACACAATTTGGAACACAAACAAAATTTGACACACAACCTCTGGTAGGAGAGGAACAACAAGAAGACAACGGTCTAGATGAATAATATGTGTATGCCACAACTAGAAATTCAGCCCAGGCTTTGCTAGACAATATCTCATGGATGGGTAGGGATCTTGTCTGATATCATTCAATGAGCTAATGTTTTTGCTGTTCATCTTGTTACACAAGCTGTCAGCCTAGCAATTATAATGTTGATGAGCTAGAAAACAAATGTTGATCCAATGGCAGGAAAAATACTTGAGACAGAAAATAGACGCATACTTACCTGGCAGGGGAGACACCATGATCACGAAGGTGGTTTTCCCAGGATGAGGCTCCTCCATTGCACTCCGGGTGTGCTGACCCCTGCGATTTCCCCAAATGCGGGAAACTCGACTGCATAATTTGTGGTAATGATGAATTTGAAGAGGTGACCTCGAAGGTGGGGTGGAACAATATATGGGATAGATGGATTGTGAAAATGATGTCAATTAGGATAAAGGAAAATTTTTATAAACTAATTTGGAGATGGTATTTAACTCCAGTAAGATTAAATAGAATAGATAATAATTGTTCTGCATTATGTTGGAGAGGATGTCAGGAAAAAGGGACATATGCTCATATGTGGTGGAGTTGTAAAAATGTATTGGTGTTTTGGCGAGAGGTTTTTACAGAAATATCGAAAATTATTGGTACTAATTTAGAGGTCTGTCCAAAATTAGCATTGTTATCAATAACTGAGAAACTTATTTGTGATCAAAATACGAAGGAGTTAATTGTAAACTTGTTAACTGCGGCCAGGCTAATGATAGCGAGAAATTGGAAACTACAACATGTTTTCCTAATAACAGACTGGTATAAGGAAGTTTGGGACATAGCCCTAAATGATAAACTAACTAGTAGTATCAAATGCAAAAAAGGATTGCTAAAGAAGAATAATTTTATGGAGATATGGAATCAATTACTAGACTATGTATTAATAAAGGGGAAGGGTAACATGCCTTGTCAGGATATGTTATATTTTTGGAATTTAGACTTTATTTGATCAAGAGGATAGAAGTATATTAATTGGTCCCTTGGAGGGTGGGGGGAGCACTTTATGATTTATTGTATGTTGATTATGTTATATTTGTGTGATAATTTTGTATTTTGTTAAATATATTTTTTTTGTTATAATTTGTTTTGAAAAAATAAATAAAATATTAAATAATAATAATAATAATAATAATAATAATAATAATAATAATAATAGACGTGAGCCTGTGTGTTCACAGCAGTGTGGTTAACACAGGTATATCGTTCCAAAAGCTTAAATTAGTGGTTCTTAAACTTCATGATATTGAGGACCACTGGCTTGAAACTAAACAGATGACAGTCCTATTTAAAACTCAACTGTGGCACTTTTCCTCCATGGCTGCAATTCAGCATAGGCTACATGAACGCATGGGGGAAAGCCATGCATGCAGCCAGGGGGTTCTATAAATGGCTGCTGTAGCCACTTGCACTGGTGAAGAGGCAAGCTGTTTTTCAGAATAGATATTAATATTTAAACTGAAATGTGGGGTTTTTTTCACCAGCATGTGGTGGAAACGTCAAAGAAATCTCCGTCTCGCCAATGTTTTCCTTTATTACTTTCATCAGAGACCACTTGAAAGTGGACCCAGTGCTGCCTGTCTGCCAGCAGGATCCACCACCCATGCAACAGGAACCTACTGCTTTCTAAAGCAACCAGAAATGAGCTGAAATGCTCGTTTCCAGAATGGAACAGCTCAGCAGAGCTCCCAGAAGGGAGCTCAGCTGACCTGTCCTGTTCTGGAAACAAGCATTTCAGCTTGTTTCCAGGGTTGCTCTAGGGAACACTAGCTTTCTGTTATGCCAGCAGTGGGTCTCGCTGGCGTAACACACACAGTGGAGGTTCAGGGGCAACATTGGATACTGCCCAGGAACCACAGCTTGAAAATCACCAATGTATATTTAAAGCAGTGAACAAAAAACAAGATAGAAATCCTGCAGTGGGCAGGTTCACATGTTAATGTCTTCGCAACCTTTGCAGAACACATACATCCATCTTCCTGCAACCAGTCAGACCTTGCCCAGTCTTTATTAATTTAGACATGCAGTGAAATTAGCCTTGGATGTGATGTATGCTGGATTACTTTTTTAATGTGCAAAAGTGTGTTAACTTGACTATTTATTATTTATTTTATTTATTATATTTATACCCCGCCTTTTTTCCTGCAAGGAACCCAAGGTGGCTTACATAATCCTCCTCTCCATTTTATCCTCACAACAACCCTGTGAGGTAGGTTAGGCTGAGAGTTAGGTAGGTTAACTATTCTGCAGCTTAGCGCTTACAGTAAGTGAAGCCTTAACTTGGCATTTAGCATGTCCGGTTTTGTACTGTAGCCTGCATTAACAATATGAACAATATCATCCCTACAATTTAAATATGTCAGAGCTTCCAACTGATCCAGTTATGCATAGAACCAACTGTGTGCATTGTTTTTTTTTAAAAAAAGAGTAGAGTTGGATTTTGCAAAAAGCTCCAGTGCCAAACAAAAACTAGCTGACCTGAATCCTCTTTAAATTATTACTTCTGCCAGAGACAGATCTCTTGGATCAATTATTATACAGGCTATACTTTAAAGGATTACTGCTTAACATTTGCCACTGAAGATTGAACAAGTCAACAACTGAAGTCAAATGGTTTATAGTTGGGAACAAGGCATGTGGAAACACAGGAAAGGTTTTAGATTGTGCTTTGTGGTCCCTTGCTCATGCTCTTCTTCAATATTTACCTAGCACAGTCTATTGCTACATTATGGGACTGCCCACAAGTATTAAAGCATATCCACTTCAGTCTTTAGCATCGACCTACCTGGATGCACCTGGATGCAAAGGTTGTGGAATGCCAGTGGGATCTTCATTTGTAACTTATGACACACATTACAGAAGACAATAGGTAAGAGTGGATTTTTCTTTCACTTTGCAAGGGGTTACCGTACATTTCCACAATGATATCAGAGATTAAGAGAAGAACAGCATAAATCAAAATGCAGCTGCAGCAGCAACAAGAAAACAGATCCACTGGAGCAAGAAATAGTTTTTATTCAGAAGTGTATCATGGATCCAAACATGTTTCAAGTGCTCATGGCCGTCTACAGTTTATTGCAGCATCTGTAGCTTAGCTTTTTTTTTGAGAGCATGAAGTGTACCTTTGAAATGAGAGAATATTCCTCTGATTAAGCCATCATACACATCTCTGTAAAAAATGATTTCCTGCATCCATTTGGGCAATTTTTTAAAAATTGCAGTAAGTTTCTATGCAACAAGGTGCTCATTCCATTTTCTCTCCGCAACAAACTTTTGACACTCTCCTTGTGATAGGAAACCAGTACGAAAACCAATCCTGATACTACTACTAATAACGTATGTGTTTCAAATATGAATGCTTCAAATATATTATCTCAACGTTACTTACATTGTTACTTACAATAACCTCGTACGGTAAGACAGTCTTATGCTCAAATTATATCACTATTAAGGGCCCAGCTTTGTGTTCCTTCAACATGGAAGGTGAAGCCATATGTAACAAGGTGCAGGGCCTTTTCAGACGTGGTGACATCCCACAAGAAGTGCAGTCCATCTGCCTTGGGGGCCCTTAAGTGATTGTGTAACACCCACTCATTGAGCCAAGCTTTGGGGCATTAAGAACTGCTGGCTGTTGTTGTCTACTTGGAGACATGGGGAGGTTTAGAATGGTTTTATAACTACTATTTTTATGTATTTATATTTCCATTATGCTTTTAATCTTGGCTCGTAAGCCACCTAAAGCTTTTCAAAAGGCAAGGTTCAAATGTTTAAAATAAATATTACGGTATATAGCGGATGTGGATGTTGAGGCTGAGGGAACAGTAGCTTGCCTAAAGGATTAGTGAGCTCATGGGTGAGAGGAGATTCTGAACTGGATACTTCCTGGCCCGCTATTCACTCACTGTTAACCATCATGCCACACCTGCTCTCAATGGGTTCATGATGTGCCCAAATGAAAATCAGACTGGTTAAGCCTATATAACAGAGCTTCGAGACGAGGTGACAACTAAAAGTCGCTTTGTGATGAGAAAATAACAATACAAAATATTTGTCTTTGCTGAAAATAGGATATTTGAAAAATGTGCTTTGCTACACTGCTCATTATTAAGGCACCTCTATTCATTTGCAAACGGATAATTGCATTATTGTAACAACACTGTTAGTATTCTAATCACTATCAGGAAGGTGTCGCTGCCAAGAGGTCTTTCTTTGAAAGAAATTTCCGTCAGCTGGGATGCTGTTACATTTTACCAGTTGATGGGCACTTTGTTTAGAGATTACTGTTAAGGCTAAGGTGTTGGCAGCTGAGCAGGATAATTTCTCTGGTTTTGGTTCTGTGGTGTTCGGCATTTTAATTACCCTATTCTTTTCCTTAACTTGGAACCTTAGGGTATTTTAAGAAACTTGTTGTGCAATGCTCTTTCGCGGAAAGCTATACATATCATTTATGGCTAAACAAAGCAATGCATGGGTTGTTTAAAGTGGGAGTTTAAAAACTATGCTACAAAACCGGTACTCTATTACCTTGAACAACTTTAGTCTTACTCAGAGTCTAAATCTCTGATTTACTGAAAGAATGTTGCATCTACCTGTGCAATCAAGATGCATTATGGGAGCTGTGTTAATAGTTAAAATTCCTGAATTATATTTACTTTAAAAGAAATTATTTCCCTCTAACTTCCCTCTTCCGTGACTCACAGCCATATGCATATTTGCTCAGAAGAAAGTCTCACTGAGTCCAATGGGACACTCCCAAGTAAACATGTACAGCCTTAGTTTACAGATGACTGAGACATGGCTGTCTGACAACAATTAAACGGAAAGCCAGCCTATTCAAATAATGTTCATTCAGAAAAGATTCATTCTTATGGCACCACTGAAAAGATGATGTGAACTGTTCTGGTGACCCTTAAAAGAAGAGACATCCCTCACTCCAAAACACCACAGTGACAGGGGAATAATGAAATATGTATCATAAGGCACAACAATACTTTTGATTGGTTGTTGTTTTTTATTTTATCCCGACAACCCTAGTGTACACATAATACAGCAGTAATTGCCGGCGAGACTAGTGAAAGAGAGATTTGCACGTTAAATATCTCCTGCTTCTGTATATCCACCAGTGTGGTAATTACGCAGTATCCATGTTCCCAACCCGAGATGCATTATGCTTGATCCAGCCCCCTGCAACAGGGGGAGGATAGCAGGGGTACAGGATATCCAGTGAACTTATCAGCCCTCCCAAACCTGATTTCCTCCAGATGTGCTTGGGGGAATGGGCGTGGCCACCTGGGGAACCCGGGAGGGCTGGATTTCGCCTGTGGGCCTGAGGTTCAACACCCCTGCTGTATGCACTCAGCCCAGAAGGGGAGCGGGAGAAAATACAACCAGAAAATCACAACACACTGCAAAAAAAGGCAGCCGTGCTCCCAGCAGCTGTAGGAACACTGCCAGCCTGCACAAAGCAGGCCTGTGCTTGCAACTACAGCAATGCCCACAATACTGCCCACACACAACCCACTGTGAAAGATGGGAGGGCCCCCCACAACCAGGCCCAGCTGAGCCAACAGCCTAGTTCCCACATGGGCTAATCTGCCCTTTTGACCCTCCTCTCCCCCTGGCAACCCATGTGATTAATCCCACCCCCCACCCCTTGGGTTAAGGAGCAGCTCTGTGGTGTCTGCAGGAGGATTCGAGTCCCAGGAGCTCCCTTTCTTTTCTGCCTGATATGACATCATTTTGCCAGGAGGCATGCAAAAGGTGAGTGGGGCAGGTTCCCACCCCAGCTTCCTGGTGGGGGAAGGAAGTCCCATCTCCTCCTTCCTAGTTCCACGCCCTAGGGCTTGAGCCATTGGAGGTTGCTGTTACCCGTGTGCAGCTCTGGCTCCCCTTGTTGCGTGTCACTTGATTGGTTGGCAAAAGGGTCTTCCCCTCCCTGGGTGGATCTGGAACCCTTGTCCCAGGAGGGCTGTGCATGCTCTCTGCCTTATCCTTCCTCCCTTTTGTGTGTGTGTGTTTGTGTGTTTATTTATTTGCAGCATTTTTACCCCGCTCTTCAGCCAAAAAAGGCTCCCAGAGTCGCTTACAAAGATTAATATTAGACAGTCCCTGCCCTGTGAGGAGCATAAGTGCTTGTGAGGAGCGTAAGGGGATTCAAACCCCTGCTTGGAGGGACGCCTGGGGTCTGGCAGTAGTAGTGGGGTTGTTGCTGGCTGTGCTATTGAGGCTGATAAAGTGTGTGTGTGTGGGGGTGCTCTGGCATATTCTTACATGTTGTGTGTGTGGTGATACAGGGGTGTGCATGCTCGGAGTGTGTTCTGGCTATTGTAGTTTAATTGGCTGCAGTGCTAGCTCCAGGTTTTTGAGGGCCCTTGGGCAAGACACTCTCAATTGGCCCTCCTTCCTCAGTGGTCAACTTTCTCACCACCATTGTCACCAGCTGCTATTGGTCCTCATCCTCTTTCTCATCATTGCTACCACTTGCCTGCTTGACAGGCAGAGAGCCAGTAAACACTGCTCCTCCTTCTTCCCACCACCACTGTCTGGGCCAGAGTGAGAGGCAGGTAAACAAGTAGGTTGCAATAGGGGGGAGGAGGAACAACTCCAAGGGGCTCTTGTCAGTAGGCCCTACTGGGGTGTTGGCCTTCAGCAAGTGCCCAACAATGGAAGTGCCCTTGACACCGGCCCCGATTGGCTGCCCAGCGTGGGTGGCATGTAGGCACTGTTCCCAGGCATTTACAGTGTTTCCAGGGTTGCTAGGGGCTGTGTGTCATTTTCCCCGCCATCTCTGTATTTTCCCCGCCATCTTCCCCCTCCCGGGATGAGCACGCACTGGAAATGGTGCATGTTCTGCCAGTGTAATGGCAGCATATCTCCAGTCACGGAGTTCTGTGAGTATAGGATTGCTTTGCTCATTCCATATATGTTCTGAAGCTGAATAACTAAGCATTCCCACAAGATGCTTGCTGTTTATAATGACCAACAAATCATTGTTTACCACAGTGTTTACAATATGTTGTTATAATAATGAAAGTAAAAGTGTGTATTATATATCATGAATGTGCTACCCTTGTTATTACAGAATAATTAGGGGTAATTATTTTTTTTCAATTTAATGGAAAATTGTAAACATTTTTTTAAAGTTGCCTAGAGTCATTGGGATGGAGTGAGATATAAACTGAATAAATAAAAAGAATAATGAATTTTCAAACAAAAACCATGCTAATCTATAAATTAGCTTGGGTTCCAATACAGGAGAGGGGCAACATATCCATCATGGTCAAACCAGTTCAAATGGTAATCTAATTTTGTTACATTGTAGGAACTGATTAAAGCAGACCCAGAATGGAAAAGGAAACGGAGAGAGCCAGAACAGAAAATGGATCCCCTTTCCAGTTTTATATGGAAAGGAAGACTCCCACTAAGATAAGCAAAACAGCAATGGTCAAGAGCCAACTGAGGAAAGACTGCTCCTGCACCACAAAAAGAATGAAAGAGACACTCGTGAACTTCTTCCCTGTGTTACGATGGCTGCCCAAATACAACTGCAAAGAATACTTCTGGGGGGACATTATGTCTGGCCTGGTCATTGGGATCATTTTAGTTCCTCAAGCAATAGCCTACTCACTGCTAGCAGGTCTGAAGCCCATTTACAGCCTCTACACATCCTTCTTTGCCAATATCATCTACTTTCTTATGGGCACCTCCCGACATGTCTCAGTGGGCATTTTCAGCTTATTAAGCTTAATGGTTGGACAGGTTGTGGACAGAGAACTGCTCTTGGCAGGGTTTGACCTCAGTGATGATGCTCAGGAAGCCATGGATGGCAGAGGCCCTTTGAATGTCACCGTCTACAATTTTACCGTTGGCATACTGAGTGCTGAATGTGGGAAAGATTGCTATGCCATTGGGATAGCTACGGCGTTGACCTTCTTGGCTGGGGTTTATCAGGTAACATCTTCCTCTACCCTTTTGGTTACATATTTCCAATTTATCTATTATCTATTTGTTTATGTAAAATTCTTCATATCTCCCTTATAAAACAGAAATTTCTCCAAAGCGGCAGACAAAAATCAGAATAAACACCACATTTAAATTAAACTATCAAAGGGAGTAAAAACACAGCAGAAATCATTGATTAAAAGGCTTCCAGAATAAAAAGGTTGCATCCAACATTATGTGAATGGATGCCCATTCATGCAACAGGAGTTTCCCTCCTGCCCCGCCACCTTGCAGCCACCTGCATGCCCCCAAAACTGTTCCAGAGTCCCCTAACCTTCAGATCAGATGGGGGGGCACAAAGGGAGGGGGGAATCTGTTCCACTACTGGTTACACACAATTGAATAAAACCTGGGGTTTCCAGAATCCAACTAAAAATGGGAGGGGGGGGCTTGGTGGATCTCCCCAAGCAGGAAATTCAGTTTGATCTAGACAATGTTACATATAAAGAAAACCAAGAAAGAAAGGGGTCTTTTTTCATTATTATTCATTCAATTTTAGAAAAGCGAGAGACAAGGGTAACAACAAACAGAAAGTGGCAGAATGGGAAAGGCACAGGGCTTTACCTATATAAAGCCTACACATGGTGAGAGATTGGGGTTGCACCTTCTTCACCTTGCCTCCCTTCTGATATTTGCTGGATCTCACACTGGTATATAGGCTTACACCTGGGCCTAGGGATAACTACAGTGTGGATTTGGCCTCTGCACATAAATCTCTATTCCAATGCAACATCCAACACAAGGACATCAGGCAGGTTCAAAACCGGGGCATCCTTAGGATGAGTTACTTGAATGGCAGGACATTTCTGAAGGGAGAGAGAGACCTGCTATACTTTTTTCTTCGTTACTTTTAAAAAAACTATTAGATGTGGAGATATGAAGATAAACACTCATCCCGCTTACATTTAAATTTGCTAATATCAGATGGTCTGGAAGAGCTCTCGACTTGCCATCTCAGCTTGCTTGGAGAGCTGCATCTTTATTTTCTGTACAAGAAAAATATAAAGGAATAGAAGAAATTCTAGGAAGCCACAAAGGCAGAGGCAACCTCCTACGGCTAGCTGAAGCACACTTATATTCCACTCTTACTCTTGTGCTTGCTTTTCTTACAGGTTCTTATGGGAATTTTTCGCCTCGGCTTTGTGTCGATGTACCTTTCCGAGCCTGTGCTGGACTGGCTTTGCAACGGGGGCTTCGCTAACCATTTTGACCGCGCAAGTGAAGTACCTCATTGGAATAAGAATCCCTCGTGCCCAGGGATATGGGATCTTAATCACGACCTGGGTTAACATTTTCCACAACATTTCCCAGACCAATATCTGCGACGTGATTACGAGTGCCATCTGCATCGCTGTGCTAGTGACTGCCAAGGAACTGGGCGACAGATATAAGCATAAGCTCAAGGTCCCCCTTCCGACAGAGCTGGTGGTGATTGTGATGGCCACACTGGTTTCCCATTATGGGAAGCTGAATGAGGTTTATGCCTCCAGCGTGTCAGGGGACATTCCCACCGGATTCATCCCTCCCCAAGTGCCCAGCTTTAGCCTAATGCAGAGAGTTGCCGTCGATGCTCTGCCACTCGCCATTGTTGGCTTTGCCTTCACGGTCTCACTCTCAGAAATGTTTGCCAAGAAGTATGCCTACACGGTCAAGGCCAATCAGGAAATGTTTGCCATTGGCTTCTGCAACATCATTCCGGCTTTCTTCCACTGCTTTGCCACCAGCGCAGCTCTGGCCAAGAGTCTGGTCAAAGCATCGACAGGCTGCCAGACCCAGGTGTCCAGTCTGGTGAGTGCTATGGTGGTGCTTCTGGTGCTGCTGTTCTTTGCGCCCCTCTTTTTCAGCTTGCAGAAGTGTGTGTTGGCCTGCATCATCATCGTCAGCCTAAGGGGAGCCCTTCGGAAATTCAAAGACATCCCCCAGCGCTTCCGCCTAGACAAAACGGATGCGCTGGTGTGGTGCGTCACCATGCTCTCGTCCGCCTTGATCAGCACTGAAATGGGGCTCCTGGTGGGGGTTGTGTTTTCAGTCCTGTGCATTGTTGGCCGCACCCAGCGCCCCCATGCGGCCTTGCTAGGGCAAATCGGGAACACTGCCTTCTACGAAGACGACGAGCGGTACAAAAACCTTCTGCCCGTTCCAAAGATCAAAATCTTCCGCTTTGAAGCGCCACTTTATTATGCAAATAAGGACTTTTTCCTGAAGCGCCTCCATGACAGGACAGGGCTGGACCCTGCTGTGATAATGGCCAAGAGGAAAGGGCAACAGAGTCTTGAGAGGGGAGACACAACTTCATGCCTGGTCACTAAACATAGCGACTGTCAGGCCATCATCATAGACTGCTCTTCCATCCCATTTCTGGACACAGCTGGTGTGAGCACCTTAAAAGAAACACTCAAAGATCATCAGGAACTGAAGATCATTTTTCTTCTGGCTTGCTGCAACCCCTCCGTGATAGCTTCCCTGGAAAGAGGGGGCTACTTGGGGAGTGCAAACAAAGACATGCATGAGTTGCTGTTTCATAGCATACACAGTGCTGTCCAGTTTGTAAGAGAGAGGGAGATTACAGGAGATGAATCTGCTGTATAGTCCAAGGTATAGTCAAATTATGCCCCAGTGCCTGGCAGTTGTTCTTACATTCCCTGCATCGAGATTGCAGTCTTCAACATGTCCAGATCTGGGACACTCCTTGGACCCCAACTGGCAACGTGGGATCCACTTCCAAAGTGTTTTAACTTTTATGGATACTTAGTAGTACAAATACAACACAAGATAATTTAAAATCTAGGTCAGGTCCAATGTACAATACACATAGACCCAGTTCAGACATAACACTAAAGGCACAATCCTATGCATGCTTAGACAGAAAAAAGTCCTACAACTCTCAGCATTCCCCAGCTAGCATAGCTGGCTGGGGTATGCTGGGAGTTGTAGGACTTTTTTCTGTCTGTTGCCGGCACAAAAAAACAGTGCCTCTCCGGCAAAGTGTGATTCGTGCCTCAGTGTGCCTTGCCCAATAAACACACTGAGTTGGAGAAGGGAAACCAACTTTATTTGAGGCCTCAAGTAGGCTCTAGGAGTCTGGGACACAAATCAAGAGCCCCGTTTCAAGTTCTTCTTGGATCTTTTATACAACATGGGATCAGATACAGGATTGCATCACATACAGTCATATTACATACAGTTGCGTAGAAAAACATTCTTATGACCTCTTTCACATACATTCAACGACTTCCTCTATCCTTCTTTGCAACATACGTACATTTCTTTCTGTTCCTTTCTAAAGTACAACTCTATTTTGTTCTTTCTCTCAGGACAAACATCAGGCTGACGCTTGCATTTCCCCCCCACTTCCCCCTTGCCTCCGCCTTTCTACTTACTGCACACACATTCCTTTTGCAATTCTCTTATCCGTGTCCTTTGACATTCTCTGCCTTTCTCCGGCCTTTTCCCTCCCTTTCCATTTACTGCAGCTGTAAACAAAGCAGCTTGCAACCTTACTTTTTCTTTCTTACATCTCAATCCACATACACTTTGCAACTTTAGCAAGCAGTTTCACAGAACAGCAAGAAAGCAAGAATGCAAGATTCTCTAGTCAGGCCTAACTAAACATTAGAACAGGGGTACAAATTCACATGGTCTCCAACATGTCTAAGTATGCATAGGATTGTGCCCTAAATTTGTGTTTAATTTTACAAGAACCTGCAGTGGCAAGACCCCAGGCTTGTATGTTCCCCCACCCCTCCTTTCCATGCAAGGGGAGGGGATTGAAAGCTTCCATCTTCAATTCTGAACAAACCACAGTTTCCTGTTATGTTCAGGACTCGGGAAACACTGGTTTATTCGAAGCATTAGTTCAAACATATCAGGATCCAAGTGTGGTTTCAGTTTCTAGTTTAACTCACCATGACTCATTCTCATAACACTAAACCAGGGGTGTTGAACCTGAGCCCTGTAAGCCAAATCCAGTCTACTTGGGGGGCCCTTCTGCTCCACCTGGCTTTTCCTCATTTCCTGCCTTCTAAAAGGTCAAAATGCCTCTCCTAAGGCTTAGTTACTGACAATGGCCAGGTTCGCACAATCATCGGGTAAAGAAGCCATGCTGGCTTCTTTTCCCCGCCCCTGCATGTGCCAGATGTGCGCTATGTGATTGGCTTAATAACCCTTGTGGCGCACGGCTTCCCATGTCATCCAAACCCAGCAAGGTGCGCAACGGGTGGCTTCGAAACCACCCCAGAACCCATGGCTTGTTGTAAGGTTCTGGGGTAGTTTCAAAGCCACCTCCCACCGCGCACCTCGCCGGGTTTGGACAACATGGCAAGCCGCGCACCGTGAGGGTAATTAGGCAAATCGTGCGGCAGCAGGGAAAAGAAGCCACCATGGCTGCTTTTCCCGATAATCCTGCAAACCTGGCCTATAAGTGCTTCAAGCTAAAATACACAGATATTTTTGCCCCTGACCCTGCCCAGCACTGGAATGCAGCCTGAGGCTGAGAGCTTCTCTGAAATTGAATTCAGCCTTCAGGCTGAAAGAGGTTTGACATCCCTGCTCTAAACCATTATTTACTATTACATCTGACCCAGGCCAGAGTGTCCCTGTTCTCTTACTAGAAAATCATTACCTTTTTTTTTTTTTTAAGGAAGACCAGGAGGTGCCCATTTTAACCTTTATCTCTTCAAGATTTCATTCAGGCAAGGGATTATATTAAAAAGGCTCATTTGCAAGTCTGTTTCTTGCTTTTGTTTTGAGGGCAATCAATTGCTGAGAAATTCTGCTCAAAGGGGGCAGGGTTTATCAAACAGCAGCAGAGAGACCATAGCTTTACTTGCTTATGCTGGGTAGTCTTTTCTCCCTGAGCTACAAAAGCCTGAGCTGCAGAAAATGGACATTTTAAACATGTGCCTCTTCAAGCAGAGCAGGCCCCAAGGCATGTTGAGGTAAGAGACAAAAATCCAAATGATGCTCACTCACTCCTGCTGTGGTGTGCGCACAGAAGATAACTGAAACCAAATGAATACACTTGGTCTTACCAATGCAACAGTACCCAACTAGCATGATTAACAAGTAGTAATATCCTAGTCCCCACATCTGCCTCTTTTATGCATGCCTATGGATGAAATGAGGATTTTATTCTGCAAAATAATGAACGAGGAGGGGTATAAGTATTCCAGTTCAACAGATTGTGCCCCACCATATTTGGAGCACCTAAGGAACCACAATATATATAAAAATAATTTCTGGAGCATTTGAGACAATTGCAGAGAAGAGAACTCTCATTGAAATAATCTTGAAATAATTAGAACTAGAGGGAAACGTGTAAAATCGTCATATTTTAGGGTGCAATCCAATGCATGTTTTGACAGAAAAAGGTCCTACAACTCCCAGGATTTCCTAGCCAGCTATGGTGGCTGGAGGATGTTGGCAGCTGTAGGACATTTTTTCTGTCTAAACATGCATAGGATTTGCACCCTAAATCTAATTTTTGAAAACAAAAAAAGATAATTACACTTTGATTTTAGGGGGGAAAGCAGCACCGAGCTCTGAAATATGTGGTTCATCTCTGCTGAACCATTCCATTGCATCCTATCCCCAAAAGTCCCTCTGAGCATGGGCAAAGTGCCTTCTCCTCACTACCAAGTTACTGCAGCCTATACAATGAAGAACCAGGACAGACAGTACAATAAAGGAGAAATAGTACAGCTTGAACCTCAGTACTTCTTTGTAGAAATGAAATCCTTGATCAGAAGGGGTTAAATGCCTGCAATTCACTCTCTCTCCAGTGATGACTTCTTTTTTTTTACATTCTGCCCTTAGTCAATATTCAAGTCGGCTCCACTGTGCTTTGCCCACTACCCTCCTTTTACTGGTCCCAACCCTTCTCTCTAGTTTCTTGCAGCATTCATATGAAGTATTACTTAATCCCACTTGTGGGCATTTACAAAACACAGACGTATCCTTCAACAATGGATTATCAGGGACGTTGAGGCACCCCTCCCCATAGCAGTCTCACTCACACTCCACAGAAACGGTACTTTCATATTTTTTTTCTTTAGCCAAAGCCAAAATGGGGGGAAACCCCCCACTTTTATTTCTGCTTCCCACAATCTGTTTCCCCCCCAGGCCTTCACATCACTGCTGATCCATTCCACTGCATCCTCCTATCTGCATTTCTTCCCCTCCCCCACTCTATCGTCTTTTCACAACTACAAATTATTAAAGTCACATGCACAAACGATTACAAAGTGTCCCATTCTGGTACTTTTATTTCCCTCCATAGCTATATTTTCAACTGCAGATGGAGGAAACCTCTCTGATAAAGAGAAGGGGCTGCAACAGAAATCCCTGACCAAGTTGAATGTGCAAGTTAGCAAACTGGTACCTCCTCTGAAAAAGACTGTGGGTGCATGCACACATACACTCAAGAACAGACTCTCTAAGCTGATCCTTCCTGATGCTCACAGAAATTGCTGCTTAACACACACACACACACACACACACACACACACGGTAGCAGCAGTTCCACCACTCAGCTGAAATTGGATCACCAACTGAAGACCTCTGGATTGGAACATATAATAGCTTCTTCACATGAGGCCTAGAGAAGATGGAGCACAGGACAGAAACAGCTAGTCTCTCATTTCCATTTCTAACTACTGATTCAGGGGAGATGAGGGGACATAACTGATTTACTATGTAGTCCAGGGATGTTGAACCCCTTTCAGCTCAAGGGTCATTTTTTTTTATTTTGGAGAAGCTCTAGGGGGCCAGGCCACATTCCAGTGCTAGGGCTGAAGACAGAAAGGGCAGGGCCAAAGACAAAGGGGTGAACCCAAAAAATACCAACATATTTTCGTTTAAAGCTCTTACTGCCAGTAAATACCATAAGTCTTAGGAGAGGCATTTCAACCTGGAGGGCCATATTGGGACCCCAGGCGGGCCGAATTTGACCCCCAAGCCTGAGCTCCTGCAATTTTGACGTAGTCCTTAACTACCTCTTGAAAAATGTACATGGAAACTCCACAGAACAATCTGCACGAATTTACCAACGCGCTCACTGGCTTGTTAGTAGTGAGCAGGTCTTTTATTTTGGAGAGCACATTTGAGCCCCTGGCAGTGTCTCACTTTGGGTTGGGGCAGATGCCACGTCTCCAAACCTCATCCTGGGCTTCGGAGGCGGTGAGCTGTCTCACTGCTTCCATGTTCCTCCGAAGCTCAGTGCGAAGTCAGGGACAAGCCCTGCCTACCTATCTCCCGAGCCTGGAAGCTGGGAGAAGGGTGGGTGCTACCAAGGCTGGCAAAAATTTGTGGACTCCGAACAGGCCTGTGGCTCACGCTGGCTCAGCTTGTCTGAGTGTGGAAAGCTAAGCAGGGTCAGGCCTGGTTATTACTTGGATGGGAGACCCCTCCTCTAGTTTCCTGCATTGAGCAGGGGTTGGACTCGATAGCCTTATAGGCCCCTTCCAACTCTATAATCTATCAAATCTATGAAACAATCTGTATGTGTATGTTCTACCTGCCTTGTACAAGCCGCTGAAAAGCCTTCTCACTGACTTAGCAGCACCTCTCCAGGCCAGACCAGGCTGGGGTCGTAGGGCAGCTGTACCTGAATTTAGAACTGTAGTGCGTGTTCTCCAACCCAGAGTCTCCGAGGTCAGTTGCTGGAGCTGGAACTTGAGGTGAAGCCTGAAGGGCAGCCAGCAGATGGCACAGCTCTGTTGACCAGGTGAGGGCAGAAGAAGGCCAGGCCTCTAGTATTTCTATCATACCTGGCCAATACCAAGGGCTGATGCACCACATTAGTGCTTGACGAGAGCTCCAAAGTCTAAGAACACACAGCCCCAGGAAGCTTACTAACTTCCAGCACCAGCTGTGGCAGCCCTGACAGGGCCTTCATAGACACTTAATCAGGGGCACATAGGGTGCATCCAGTCAATGCTTTTATTGTGCTACCACCCTGCCTCGTTCATGGAAGTTTATGGGGGTCATCTGCTTGTAACCCTCCCGTGTTTCCCTGACACTTGTGCCGTCTTTTTCTTTATCGCAGAAAGTCTGTTAAGGAAGAAAAGACGGAACAGCTCCACGGTGCCTTCTGGTTACTAGCACAACGAGCCCTCCCTCTGGAAGCACTCACAGTTGTTATCAAGAAGAAACACTGTGTCTGCTCCTAAAAGGGTGGGTACATATATGACATGGTGGGGAGCCTGTGCCACTCCAGATGTTGTTAGGACTCCAACTCCCATCAGCCCCAGCCAGAATGGACAATGTTCAGGCATAATGCAAGTTGTAGTACTACAGTGTCTGGAAGGCCATGGATTCCCCACTCATGATATATAGAAATGTACAAAGCTGGGTGCCTTTTGTTCCATGGATGCAACGTGGTCCAGTTCCTGACTCTGAGTGAGGTTCTCTTCAGAATGTGAGGATATCAGAGCACTGCCTGAAGCACAACTCTGTAAACCCGTAACAGAGCAACACTTTCATCTGCCAATGAAATAAATTGATGGGGGGAACATCTCAAGCATATTCTCTATGCTCAAAAGTTTCTTCCAAACATTCAGAACTGTATTATGGATGCTGATGGATTTGGGATTATAGAATTAAAAAACAGGCACTGAATGTTGTCAAACTGATACTAACATAATTGCCTTATCATTCATTGAGATTTAAGGGTGTTTTTTAAAAAAAAAAATCTATCAGTGTAACATTTCGAAAGCAAAAACTGAAAAGCTTCAGATTTCAAAACAGTAGAATTTGCATTATGAAATGTTGTACTGTCTCCCTGTGCATGTCTCATCAGGTCCCAATAATAGTTCCTGCCTGACCATTTTTGACTTCATAAACACAAGTAAACACACAGTTTTAGTTGAGGGGCTCTAGACCCTCATGGTGTGAGGCCCTCACAGCTGAAGTCACACCTTGAGGGACATGGCTGTGTGCCTTAATTGCTCAAACCCTGGGCCCTAGAATATGACCAACATTTCCCTGTGTCTGCGCCCTGAGGGCGATTAATAAGATTGGGCAAAGACAGATACATTTCAGGGAACCTTGTCTCCTAATCTTTATACTGATACGCTTCCATGACACATAGTAGAGAACCCTTGAAAAATGGGGATGGGACTCCAAATTTTTCACGAGTTCTATACTGCATGATACCAGGGATGGGGACTCGGGACTTCAGGACTCGACTCGTGAGTCGGACTGAGTCCCCCCTCTGACTCGAGTCCCAATATTTTTAATGGGACTCGAGACTCGACTCGGGACTCGAGAGCAAGGACTCTTCAACATCCCTGGGCTGTGCCAGAAGGAGTGGAGAGAAGTGCGATCGCCAGTGAAGATTTTATTTTTTAAAATGATTTTCCTAAAATGCAACCTTTCAGATATTTTGGGTTTGGCTGCCTCTGCCTTCCTGCTTTGGGGTTCCCTGCCTCCTCTGCCTGCCTGGTTATTTTGGGTTTGTCTGCCTGGTCTGTTCTTGTCAAAATCAATTGCAGAGTTTTGAAATAAAAAGGCACACTTGTGCCTAGAATTTATTTAAGCCATACATCTGAAGTAGCCTTATTTTGTTGGGAAACCCCCCCACTGATTTTAATAGGGACTCATGGAGTCAGCTTTGGGAGTGACTTGGGACTCGTGAGTCACCATTTTGGACCAAGGACTCGGACTCGAGACTCGGGTCCAAGGACGCGTGACTCAACTCGTGACTCGAGACCAAGGACTCTTCAACATCCCTGCATGATACGGAAGCTTATCAGGCAAACTGGTTAACTTTTGTGTAATTATTTGCAAGGTTAAAGTTAACCTTTCCCCCCTTTTTCTTGATATACTTCTATCCCAACGCTTCCTCCAAAGAGAGCATGGCGTACATATGGTTTCCAGGCAATCTCCTACCCACAAGGCATACAATGTCGAACCATTCAGACAGAACCAAGGCAACAACAAATGACTGAATACAGAATTTGACTTACCCAACTTGAACAAGTTCCAGCAGCCAGTGGATTCGAATTTGCTCAATGCCATTGTGTGGCACAGAAGAAATGTAGGCCAGGTTAATTCTTTGGTCTTTACTGAGATCAAACAAATCTGCTCGACTGTGTGGTAGAGGAGGACTGAAAAAAATGAGGGGGGGGGGGAAATAATAGCACATGGTATTTACATAGTGTATTTGAGAGTTCAGAGACCTTCCCATATGTATTAGCAATCCTTAAAACATCCCTGTTAGGTAGGCCAGAATTATTATCTCCATATGGCAGGGGAGGGGAGAAGCAGCATTGCCCACACACTTTCAAGTTTATGTTTCAAACCGTAAGGGCTAAATATTTATTCTTTTTTTAAAATGAAAGCAGAGATTCTGAGGAAGCTGAATTCCATACCCAATGCCACATTAGGTGCTTCCATAGGATCCTGGCATTAACACTGAGAGCCAGTGTGGCGTAGTGGTTAGAGTGTTGGACTGGGACTCAGGAGATCCGGGTTCTAGTCCCTGCTCGGCCATGAAACTCACTGGGTGACTTTAGGCCAGTCACTGACTCTCAGCCTAACCTACCTCACAGGGTTGTTGTGAGGATAAAACGGAGAGGAGGATTAGGATTATGTACGGTAAGTCACCTTGGGTTCCTTGCAGGAAAAAAGGTGGGGTATAAATATAATAAAATAAATAAACATACCCCTGCATGGCTTTTCGGACTGTTTTCTCAAGCTACTATCTCAAATACTAATAATTGTGTCAAGAAATACACTACAGCATATATAATGTGTGAGTGGCAAAGCAAATATCTTTTTCAGGCTTTCCCAACCTGGGCCCTCCAGATGTTTGTTGGCTGGGGAAGATGGGAGTTGTAGTTCAACACATCTGGAGGGCACCAGAGGTTGGGAAAGGGTGACCTGGGAAATTTGTTAGGCAGCATCAAAGGAAGACCCTTTCACAGCTGCTCCACTCTCCACACAGTCCAAATTACACACTGAAAATGCAAAATGTAGAACCATGTAACACAGAAGTGACTGCATGAAGGAAAAGAGGCGTAAACACCAAAGGATCTCTTTGGCAAAGCTCCTAGTGTATATCCTTTTTTGGGGACACTTCTTGAAGACAAAGGTGGCCAGGCCAGAGTCCTGAGCTTTATAGGACCAGGTGGTGGAATCCCATTGGCCCTTTGTATCACCAACCCCCCCCTAAGCTGGAATTGCATTACCCTCTGGGCATCTGCAGTGGCTGTGAAGCACAGCAGAGAGCAGGCCAGCTGCTTCTGTCCCTGACAAACTACTAAAGTCGCACAGAGAGTAAGGCGCTAGGGTCCCACTGCCAAAAGCCCTGGTTTGAGAACCTTGGTGCCATACATGGTGCACTAGCAACTCATCCTTAGGTTCCTGTAACTGACTCACTGCTTGTTCCTATACATGTATGCCTAGAAGCATGTCCCACTGAAGTCAGTGGGACCTCTGAGTAAATAAACATACTTAGATTTGGGCAGTCAGTGTAGCACTAAGTAAAATTAGATGTACCCATATGGTACATTCTTTTTAGTATGCCATGCTATGGGGCTACCTGTTCTGAAACAGGATAGCAACACATCTAGTCTTTCGTATAGCTAAGAGAGAAGTTCCTTTAGGAGGCATTAATGGCTAGAAGATACTGGCTTAAATGAGCATTGATGGCTTTGGGTGGCTGGTGGCTACTAGCTAGTGTAGGCCACTAGTTGGGGGTTGGAGAGAAACTGTTTGGCAGTTTGAAAATGTAGCCAGCCAGCAGGGTTTTGCAAGGATTGTGTCTGTATACTGATGCACGATGTTTGCATTAAAGACTAAAACTGCTTGCCTCGGGGCTTATGTGCTCCCTCGTGCTCAACTTGTAAATCTGTAAACAAGCAGATATCGTTCTCTCTTCACAAGGAAACTCATCTATTAAGAGGCGGATCCTCTGAACTTCCTACCATGAGCCGTGAAACAACACAATGATTAAACCGCGCGGGGTGTTATTTGTGATCTGCACGGAAGGGCTCCTTCCGATCCTTGACAAATAGACTTAATATTATATTCATTTCTTACCAATATCCTGTGCTTTTCCAGAAGTGTTTCAACTCTCCTTCTGTCTGTGAGATGTCCACATTTATAAAGAAAGCCCCCAAGGTCACTTTCATTATTAGGCCCAGTAATGCTGCCACAAGGCTCCATGTCTTGTGGGACCTCATAAGATTCAGATACAGAATAATACCCCCCAACAAGTCCGACATGCTAACACCATTCCTTCCTGTGCTTTCAAAACCACTCGCGGGCAGGTTCTATGCCTCACGCGGGGGGGGGGGGCGTTGATATCCTATCGCGTACCTGCTCCTTCTTGCTGCCTTAGTACATCATTTCGTCCTTTTGGTCTGTGGTACGCAGTCTACATGAACGGACGGACCTTAGAAACACAGCCTGCTGCGATGTTGCCCCAAAGTTGCAATTCAGGTATTAAATCCACCCCTCTTCTTAACAGAAGATGGTCGTTCTTGTTTTACTTCCTGCTTTCCCCCCCTACTGCGGACAATATGGGAACTTGCGGTCTCCCGGTATGAAAATCGAGCAGTCCCACTCAGTCAGTGCACTTTTACTAGACAAGTACCAGTTTGATGGGATTTACTCGCAAGTATAGTTGCACTTATGTGGGAAGGAGCCCCAATGAGCTCAGCGGGACTTATTTCCGAGAAAATATGTGTAGGATCGTGCTGGGAAAGGGACGCAGGTTGCAGCTGTAACTTTGAAGGAATTTCCTTTAGGGCGCAATCCTATCAGCATGTTTAGACAGAAAAAAAGGCCTACAACTCCCAGCATGCCCCAGCCAGCAAAACTGTAGGACATTTCTGTCTAAGCATGCATAGGATTGCGCCTTCAAACTCCATGAGATTTTCCAAGAGAGGCGCGATTCTATGCGTGTTTACTTGTGAGCAAGTGAACTTGCAGGATCAGAATGCGCGACAAGCAGCTGGCTTGTATGCACACGCACGTTTCAATCTGCAATCTTATGGACATTATGAAGTAAGCCCCGCTGAACACAGGATTTACTTTTGAATAAACAGGATCCTGGGCGGTAAGACTAAGGCTGCAGCAATCCTAAACACACTTATTAGGGAGGAGCAAATCCTATTGAATTTATATTATACGATGTTTCATGTTGCATTTTATATATTTAATTTTTGTGAATCGTTCAAAGAACTTTGGCTATTGGGCGGTATAGAAATGTAATAAAAAGTGGGATTTATCTCCAAGAAAACATGTAGCGGATCACTTTGCAGTAGCCCCTTGCCTCGCCCACTTTAGCCTCGGGTCTACTTGAACTCCTGACAGCAATCTTCCCTTTACGGCTGGTTTGTTTTCAAAACGACAGAAGACATCGATTTCCCTTTTCCTGGTCGACCAATCAGTTACTTGCACCACCCACTCCCTTTACACGCTCTGGTTCTTTTCCAATTGAGGCGCAAGATGGTGCTTTTCGTGAGGAGCGAGGATAAGGGCGCCCCCCCCCCCGCCGCCGCCGTCTTCTGTTCAATTGGTTCGCTACATCGACAGCAGCCTGAAGTGATCCGTGATTGGCTGGCTCTCTGGCCAACCAGGAGGCGCTCCGGCATAGTGTGGCATTATGGTATTTTGGTTCTTTTCTGGGTTTGAATTTTGGCGGCGAACAAGGCCGGAGTCGTTATTTGGGATTCTTTCCTTGTGACTTTTCGTTTTCTCGAGATTGGTGGCCACGGCCTTCTCTCGGTTCAAGATGGCGAAGTCGCTGAGGGAAAGGTGAGAGGCAATCTTTGGAGGCCAGAACACAATTGCTTAGCCGGGTCCGGAAGTACACTTACTTGGAAGTAAGACCGCCCTGTACTCCGTGGGACTTGCTCCCACATTAAGCGTGGCCTCGGAAATTGGGGTGGGGCGAGGCGCGAAGGCTCCGAGGTGTGGCTGGACCTTGAGGCCCTTCGGGCAGAAGATGCATGGAGGCTTTAGGGACACCGCAGAGGAAGGCGAAGTATCCTACTGTTATTGTTATTTTGTTAGGGGTCTTATTCACATAATAAACAAATTAAAATGAGCAAAAAAGTCATGGTGGCATATGTGGTTCCTAAGCAAAAGAAAGAGGCAAGTCTAAAGTTTGTACATGTCTACTCACTCACCCCCAGTTATTTCATACCACATTTTGATAAAATTATTTTATTCGGGAGCACTTGTAAAAGGCAGGTGTATGAGCATTGGGAATCAATCTCAGTTGGGAAGTGGGGTATAAAATATATAAAGTGCTGTAAGATGACTGCAAAATAATGAAATGAATCCATGAACATGAACTTACCTCAGGATTGCCAGAATGTCATAAAAGTGCAACCTGAACATTGCCACACTTTATTTATTTACTTATTGATTTAAAGCATTTTTACCCTGCTCTTCAGCTGAAAAGGCTTCTAGAGCTTAAATGCAGTCAATAAAACAAGACAGTTACTGCCTGCCGGCTTACAGTCTTAAAGACATGACACAAAAGGAAACAGGAATGTGGAGGGAAGAGGGAAACAAAACTAGGCACCAATTCTTAAAAGTTAAACAGTAGTTCTCATAATGATCAGCTGGAATGGAAATAGTACAGGGAGAGAAGGAACCTATGAAGCTGGTCTTTCAGCGGAGCCTTTATGAGGTGGCTCCTTCCAACTCTATGATCTATGAAATCTATGAACTTGTGAAGTGTGAATAACATATACAGGTCTGCTGCTCTGAAGCTTGCCTTTGGCATGAACTCACTAGGTAGCCTTAGGCAAGGTATCCTCAGTCACCCGCATCCTTGTCCCTATTCTGTATTATGAGGATTTCATAGATCATACAGTTGGAAGGAGCCTACAAGGCTATGGAGTCCAACCCCCTGCTCAGTGCAGGAAACTAGAGGAGGGGTCTCCCATCCAAGTAATAACCAAGCCTGACCCTGCTTAGCTTTCCACACTTAGACAAGCTGAGCCAGCGTGAGCCACAGGCCTGTGTGTAGATGAAAACACTGGTCTATCTTGCACTGTTGTTTTAAGGATTACATCAAAATGACGTATGCAAAGCTCTTTGAACACTCAAAAGCATTGTGTTAATGGTATGTTTTGCCATGGAATTTATGCTGCGTTCCACTGTTTTGTAGGCAAGTGGGGACTTGATCCCTTTCTCCTTCAGTTCTGTCGGAAGATAAACTGCTGTTCCAGGGGCTTTTTGCTTAAGATACTGCTTTAAATTAAGAGAGCTTAATTTTATGCTGCTATACTTTTTGTTGTTTGTATTGGCAGTTTCAGTGATTTTATATTGTC
The DNA here is from genome assembly GCA_021292165.1 of Shinisaurus crocodilurus. NCBI lineage: Eukaryota > Metazoa > Chordata > Lepidosauria > Squamata > Shinisauridae > Shinisaurus > Shinisaurus crocodilurus. Next base: position 112,679,746 of record CM037877.1, read on the forward strand.
TTCAGTATAATTGATTTTTACCATGATTGCTAACCACACTGGAGGCCCCATGCCTAGGATAGAAAGGCAGGACACATGTTTTTATATAAATACGATCTCCCTGCTCTGTCAGATACTGCACACTGCATCATAATGGCTCTTTCCTTATTTACCAGTATACAAGGCTGCAGTCATATGCACACCTACTTAGGCTTAAGTCTCATTTAAGTGAGGGACAACAGCTCAGTGATAGAACTTATGTTTTCCATACAGAGGTCCAAGGTTCAATCCTTGGCATCTCCTATTAAAAGAAGTAATTAATATTATTGAGCAGGATTCCCATGTAGGAAACAAATTGTTTGGATGAAATGAAGGCCTCAGAGTGACTCATTTCCCATCTTCTATTTGTTCATGTCCAGTGAGCTCTTGGCTTCCTCGCTAGTCAATAGTGTGACCCAGGCTCTGGGAAAGCTGCTAGATTTATGGAACGAGATGGGTATCGGCAAAGAATTGCAGATGGAGCGCATGCAGACTGCAAAGGCCCACATTGAGGTATGGAGCAGAGCAATGGCCTTATAGTGTAATGTGTTCTATGTCTAGGTGCATTGAGTAGGAAACCCCCCCCCCCCCGTCCATCTCCACCCCCAGGTTACTCTCTTTGCAAATTGCTATGTTGTTGCATGATGTGATACTGGGCCGAAAACTCAGCTTCCTTCTCATTTGGAGGTGTTTGAACCCTTATGGCTGTGAAGTTTGAAGCTGTGTGGGCAATGTCTGTTAAAATTTCTGAAGTCAGAAAAATGGCTGAATAATATGTCCAGTGGCTAGGGCTGTCCTGCATAGCTCCTTGCCTCTCCCCATGACTGGGTAATAGAAATGTAGAATTTGCAGAAATGTTGAAACCAGAGGGAAACACTTATTGCTTTGTGGAGCTGGCAGGGAGGGCGGGGGGAGAGAGCCTTTAGGAAAAATTGAAATATAAACCACGATGAGTTACCCAACCTAAACTTTATTAAGAACATGAAATCTGATGCAGCCAATGTAGTTAGTACAGAAATAATACTTTTGGGTATATTTCTGAAATTTTTAAAAAACCAAACTTACTGTTTTTAACAGAGAACTGCCTATACGCTAAGGAACCTGAGCATATATTTTTTTTATTTCCATCTAGCAAGTCCTAAACCAATTATTTATTTGTTTAAGGTGCTCAGGCAGACCTCACAAAGTGGTTTACAAAAAAATAGTAAAAGAATAAGCATCAATAAAAATTATTCAAAGAAAAGACAAATGGGTAAAACTCTCTTTGAAAACCTGGATTCTTAAATCATATTTTTTCTTTTTCCTGTAGTAGCAGTTGAGGGTGGGAGGGACTACCTTAGCTGGAACATTGGGAACTGGATGGTGGTAGATTGTCAAGCTGTTTCTGCTGCTTCTCCCTTTCCCTCAGGTCAAGATGGGTCTTCAGAAGCCCCTGCGCTGTTCTGTCTTTACTAGCAGAATAAATTATGCTTGCAGGCTACCACCCCAAATGTTGTAACCCCAAATATGGGTTGGAGCAGTTGACTTTTCTTTGTGCAGAAGCTATCTTATGCTGGTGTCATTTTTTATTTTTACTACAATCTGTACAATGCCACAAGTACAGTCCACTTGTTAAACACACTGCCCCCGGTGTGCCAAAGATATAGGCAGCTTGGACAGTCAAAGGCTGTTCTTGCATCAGGGTAAATTAGTAGGGCTAACTGCAAAAACCATGGTCCAAGACTCAAATCATTAGATTAAATTAGGTTAAATTTTTCAAGCAGCTTTGCAAGGTCCATAAAAGATACACAGTTGACTGCCCATTTTTACATATAAGTTTGTTATCTGAGGCACATCAGTAGCTTAAAAGGAGCATGAGGGAAGGACCCAATTATTTTCCAGTTTCTATAAACTTCCCAGCCTGGTCTCCTGAAAACAAAAAAATGATTTGCTCCAGGCAGGAAACTGCTTATATGCTTGTTTTAAGGCCAGTCAGCAAATCATGCAAGAATCAACATGTCTCTCAACAGTTGTCAGTTAAAGTTCATGTTACTGTAAATTATATAGTGGAAGCCTACTTGATCACACACTCCAGTTATTCACTTTGTCACTTTTTAGGCGGTGGTAGTTTATGTGGCAGACATACATCATGGATGGATTCCTGAACGCGCTTGGGGAACTGGAGCACGCAAACGGTAGCTCGGTCGAGACCCTGGTGAATGACTGGAATGCTGCAATCACCAGGGCATTAGACCGAGTGGCCCTGAAGCGCCCTCTTCACCTGAACAGAGCTCGCACGGCACCTTAGTTTACTCCATCGCTGCAAGCTCTGAAGCGGGAGGTGAGAAGGCTAGAGCGCCGATGGCGTAAATCCCACTCTGAAGACGATCGGGCACAGGTCAGAGCTGCATCTTCAGCCTACCAGGTGGCGGTGAGGGCAGCAAAGAAGAATTTCTATGCTGCCTCCATTGCGTCTGTAGAGTGCTGCCCCAGGAGGCTGTTCCAAGTGGTCTGTAGCCTGGTCGGTCCAGTTGCTCTGGATCCGTTGGAACAGTCTAAAGCCGTGATGGTGAACCTTTTTGAGCCCGAGTGCCCGAACTGCAACACAAAACCAACTTATTTATTTCAAAGTGCCAACACTGCAATTAAACCTGAATACCAAGGTTTTAGTTTTAGAAAACCAACTCATACAGTTGTCCGAACTAATTACACAATAACAGAGCTTTCAATGATACAGTTTTTTGTTGGAAAAAAATCAACTCAAAAAATTATTATAGTACTACATTGTTCACATAGCCTGAAGGGAATTTATACAAACTTTTAAAATAATTAGGCACATGTATTTTTGGATAAGGGATTCTCAACTTGTAATATGATTATATGCCAGACTGAAATTGTATGGGGCAAGCTTTACTCCAGGTCCTTTCCCTGCTTCTACAGGTGTCGGATTAGTAAAAGTAAAAGTCAACCTGTACTAGGATGAGCAAGATAAACAAGAAAACTAAACGTGCTTAACACATTTTAAACACTTTATGTCTTGGACTGCAAACACTGCATTAGGTAAAAGTTTGCATTGGGCATGCTTTTGCACAACTAATGTGATTTTTGCTATTGCATGCATGCTGATTATTTGTCAAACCTTGGCTCATACTCCGTTAGTTTGAGAGCAACACATGCAACACTCAGGTCAACTGTTAGGGCTTTACATCCAAGCCATGCTCTATGCATCATTCTTCAAAATCTTTTAAATGTGATAACAATGTAGAAAAGAATTCTGTAACAGGAATTCTAGAATAAAATCATTCTGTTCCACACTGTGAGAAAGAACAAGATCATTAGTGTTTTGCAGAAACACGGTCTTTTCGCAATCTGGTGACCAATGGCTCGAGTGCCCACAGGTCCCTGCGTGCCAGCTGTGGCACCCATGCCATAGGTTCGCCATCACTGGTCTAAAGTCTCCTGTGAGGCTTTAGCAAAGCACTTTGCAGATAAAATTGATCAGATTAGGAGTGGGATTTCGTGTGTCGTGGACACAGTGGGTGAACGGGAGGAGGCCAGTGGCAGACCGGTTTTGTGGAATCAGTTCCAGCTTCTTCCTTCTGGTGAAGTGGACAAGGTGCTTTCTTCTGTTAAGCTGACCACCTGCTTGCTTGATCCTTGCCCGTCCTGGCTTATTATGAGCTGCAGGGAAAAACTGGGTGGGGAGATCAGGGTGGTAGTGAATGCCTCCCTCGAGGAGGGATTGATGCCATCAGCCCTTAAGGAGGCAGTAATAAGACTGCTTCTAAAGAAGCCCTCCTTAGATCCCCAAGATTTGAACAACTTTCGCCCAGTCTCCAATTTGCCATTTCTGGGCAAGCTGATTGAGCAAGTGGTGGGGGCTCAGTTGAAGGTACATTTGGATGAAGTCGATTAGGTATTTAGATCCATGCCCATCGGGCTTCAGGCTTGGACATGGGACAGGAACGGCCTTGGTCGCCTTGGTGGATGACATGAGGAGGGCTTTGGATAGGGGCGAATGCTCTTTTCTAGTCCTCGATCTCTCAGCGGCTTTTGATACCGTTGACCACGGTATCCTCCTGGACCGCCTGGAGGGGTTGGGCGTGGGAGGCACTGTATTGCAGTGGTTCCGGTCCTTCCTCTCTGGAAGGTACCAGAGGGTAGTTCTTGGGGAGGAGGCTTCGGACCCTCGGCCGCTCACTTGTGGGGTGCCGCAGGGTTCCATCCTCTCCCCGATGTTATTTAACATCTACCTGAAGCCGCTGGGAACTATCATCAGGAGGTTTGGGGTGCGCTGTCATCAATATGCGGATGACACACAGCTCTGCCTCTCCTTCAAGTCCTCACTGAGGTTGGCTGTTGAAACCCTGTCCAAGTGCCTGGAGGCAGTGGGTGGCTGGATGGGAAGGAACACGCTGAAACTGAACCCCGACAAGATCGAGGTACTTCTGGTGGGAGACAAGGGAAGGTTAGGGGATGTTGACCTGGTGCTGAATGGGGTACATCTACCCCTGAAGGACCAGGTCCGCAGCTTGGGAGTCATTCTAGACTCCCAGCTGTCCATGGAGGCTCAGGTGTCAGCTGTAATGCGCTCTACGTGGGGTTACCCTGGAAGACGGTTCAGAAGTTGCAGCTGGTACAGAATGCAGCAGCTCCCCTGGTTAAAGGCTTCCGCCGGCGTGATCACATCACTCCAGTGCTCAAAGAGTTGCACTGGCTACCAGTTGTTTGCCGAGCCAAATTCAAGGTGTTGGCGTTAACCTTTAAAACCCTGTACGGCTCCGGTCCAGTATATCTCAAAGAGCGCCTCCAGCAACATCAAGTAGGCCGCTCAACAAGATTTGCCACAGACGGCCTTCTCCCTGTCCCATCAGCCAGAGAAACCAGGCTGGTGGGGACTAGGAGGAGGGCCTTTTCTGTGGCAGCCCCCAATTTATGGAACTCTCTCCCCAGTGACCTCCGCCATGCCCCTTCCTTGATTAGCTTCTGCCGTGCATTAAAAACGTGGCTTTTCAGGCGGGAATATGGGTTAGGATTTTTAAGTTTTGTACTGTTTTTAATTGTGTTTTATAGTGTGTGTGTGTGTGTGTGTGTGTGTGTGTGTGTTCTCCCCCCCCCCCTTGTGTTTATTGGACTGTACATCGCTCAGAGTGGCCGGATGTCTGGCCAGATGGGCGATTCATAAATATGATAAATAAATAAATAGATCTTCTGTTACAACATTTGGAGTGATTTCCAGTTGGTGACTCTTCACTGATGGAAGGTATCCATCAGTGGAATGAGGAGGGGGTTGATCTTTGGCTATTCCCCCTCCCCCCGTGCTCCTGAATCTTTGGAAGGTTGGGTATCCTTCAGAACAGCATGAGAGGTGGCATGGGGGCTTTGTGGGTGATTGTTGAAAATTGGTCTGTTCCACTGACAGAGGGACACCAATTGGATGCCACCCTTGATTGGTATGTGATAAGCATGCACAGCATCAATGTGACACAAGTTCTTAATTTAGCTATGGGTGCAATGTAGAGTTGTACTATAAAGCCTCGGCGGGGCAGAACAAGGCTTTACATGGCCCCGCTGAGGCCTTACCTTTTTCTTCGGGCCGCTTGAAAAAATCAAGGCAAGTGGGAGCGGCGGCAGAAATAAGGCTGGGGCCTTGAACATCCCATAGAGTTGTACTATGAAACCTCGGTGGGGCAGAACAAGGCTTTACATGGCCCCGCCCATGCCCCGCCGAGGCCTTACCTTTTTCTTCGGGCCGCTTGAAAAAATCAAGGCAAAAATCAAGGCAAGTGGGAGCGGTGGCGGAAATAAGGCTGGGCAGTACCCCCACCCTTGAATACATCGCTAGTACAATGTTCTAATTAAGTGCTAAAAGTTTTAACAGTTAATACATTTGATAGAAAACTATACTGACACTTTTAATGTTGGTTTCTGGATAGACTCTGTTGAATGAAATGATTGAGGAAGAAAGTAATTTGAAAGAAAAAATTGAAAATGACATAGAAATACAGAAGAATCAGTTGAATACGCTTAGATATGAACTTAAGCTGGACCCATACCAGGCAAGTCACTTCTCAGCTGTTTATTCCTGATAGCAAAGGGCTAACATAATGCTTAACTAGGGTAGACTGAAGATGCCTGCCATCATGAGTTTTTGTTCATAACTTGTTCTCCTTATTTATAGCCACTTCCTATAAATACCATTGCATTTGAAAATTTAGAGTTCTTGCTTTGCAAGAATAAACTCACTGGTTGAACATGTGGAAATGATGCATTATCAAACTGGCAATTTACTATCTAGCACAGTGTTCTCCAACCTTGGGTCCCCAGATGTTTTTGGCCTAAAACTCCCAGCATGCCCCAGCCAGCTACACTGACTGGGGCATACTGAGAGTTGTAGGCCGAAAACATCTGGGGACCCAAGGTGAGAACACTGATAGCATATGAAGAATGTGCTGCTCAGAGAAACTACCAACCTCTGTGTTGCCTGTGGCTTTCTTGCTGGTGTGTGTAAACTGCACTAGTAATTTGATCTGAATGCAGCTTGACCGTCAGTCACTGAAGGGGGTGGGATTGAGCTCTTAGTCCAATATCGCTCCCCTTCCCCACTACCCCGGGTTGCTTTGGGGGTAAATCAATCATTGCGGGGAGGGAATTGCACACAGGTTCCCTAGAGTTTGAGAGGATCATGCGGGTGCCTGCACCATGACTCAAGTGCTTTGGGAACAGAGCAGTCACCTTCATGGAGTCGTCTTACCTGGCAGCTCCTTGTGTTGATTGAGGGGGAGTATGAATATTGTTCCTTTCTACTTTGCCAGTACAATTCTTGCTGTCCTTTGCTGTTGGGGTATTCCTTGAGAATGTGAGGAGCTGCACAGTTCCTGAAGCAGTATGGGGGAAGCTGAGGTGTTCTGAACACACACACCCCTTACTAATTTTTAGAACATTGGTAGAGCCCGCTTCATACCCCCTCCCATTTAGGCACCCTGGTGTGTCCCTCCCTGCAGGTTTCCCACTGTAACTGACTTGTTAAATCTTTCACTGGAGTTGTGTACACCTTTGTCTAAGTGGCAGCCTACCATTTTTATTGTAATCTGGTATTACCTGCTAGCAATGGCAAGAGTGAGGTCTCTTTCTCTCTATTCCTGCAAGAGTTGAGGAGCTGCATGCCTTGCCATCCTCTATATTAGCAACAGCCCTGCTCTACAATACTTTAGAGAATATCTGCCTTCCCCTCCTTTTAAGGACCTAGCTTCTCCTACTAGCCATGTGTTGTGAAGAGATGTACAAGGTTCAGCAGGCAGCATGAAGAAAATGCACAGAAGCCACAGAAGAATTGGCAGAAGAGCAATCCATCCCTCCATCACTAGTCTGTTCAGTAGAACGCCTTAAAAAAAAAAAAACTAGCCTGCTAAGAGGCTAGAAGCATGTGTTTCCAGACTTCCTTTCTTCTGCATCTAGCATGGAAACACAGGCTACTAGCCTCTTTGCAGGTTAGTAACTTTTGTGGGCTTATTTACAAGGCACGGTACTTGCTTTGCAGAGGAGGGCTCTGGAATCCTTGGACAGTAATTATTGTGATTAGATTCTTCGTGTTGGTTCTTGCTGTTCTAATGAATTAATGCTTTAAAAATGTGAGCTAGCAATTAACCTGCCCCCAAAAATTGTCTGTTCAAATGCCAACCCTATTTCAAAGTAAACATAGCCTGCCAAAGAATGATCTCTGCTCAGTACTGCCGTTACCACTCAGTTGTATTGGCTGTATATTTCTGCACTCACACCTTTGGGACGTTTTACAGGTTGATGATGGTTTAACCATCCTTCAGTTAGAAAAAGAGTTTCGCTTGGCTTTAGAAGGAGCTCTCAGAGAAAAACATGAGAGGCTGACAAAGTTGAAACAGCTGCAGCAAGATGACCAGGCTCTATGTACAGAGCTTTGCGCTACCCCTTACTACATACCTACTGGCAGTATTCCAAGTAGCCTGGAGCTGGAAGAACTAAAAGAACATGTTCAGATGCTCTTGAAAGTAAAGGTATTGTACTGAATTTATTTTAGCATTAGAAAAACAGAAACATTCTTGTAAAGCTAAATATGCCAGTTGAATTTGCTAGACTTGGGGAGCAGATATAAACCCAAAGAAGTAAGCATTATTAAGCCCCTGGATTCTTCTCTGCAGAATTCTTCTCAAGCTGCAGAAGATGTCTCCTTCCCCCTCCATCCCAGTCAGCCCTACAATGACATCATGTAGCCAGAAGAAATTCTGTTGGGGCCATATGGAGAATCTGAAAAGAAGGCAACCAGGGGCTGCCAGGCATCCAAGCAGTTGTAAAGGAAATCCAGCTCCCCACCACCTATGAGAGTCCCTGCAGCAGGGAGCCTCTCTGCTGCCTGAGAAGGGGCAAAGAATGTCTTCCCCCTCAACCTTGTGAAGGACCCTCTTGCTTTAAGGGTTCTTCATGAGGGATGGGTATTCCCTTTTCCTAGGCCTTTTCGGGGTATAGCCTATACTCCTCCGGTCTTCAAAAGACAGCCACAGAGAGGTCTCACCTGTGTGATGGGTCATTTGCACTGGAGATTGTGGAGCCTTGAAAGCTTCTACAATCCCTAGCAGCAAATTACAACTTTGGGGCTGTGTGGGTGGAGGGTTAGGTAGCTGAATGTTGATTGACCTGGGAATGAGGCAGGCTATTTTCCGTTTTTGGTGGAATGGGAGAGAAGCTTGGCTTATTTCAGAGCCAATCTGATGTAGGCTATGGGGACTGTGCCCGTCTCTACTGAAAATGCCTTCTTGTTTTAATTCCTGTTAAATTGCCATGGGTATCCAGAATTATGAAGCAAATAGTTTTAATTAATAAATGATACAATGTATGCAGTCTCGTCATCTCTTACTGAATAGACAAATCTGGCTTTAAGCTCTTGTGTTGTCTTTAAACTTGGACACTATGGCTAAATCCAATGCTGCATAAGTGAACTCCTACTTGCACAATGGGAGTCTCCCCAAATGCCCCCCAAATTTGCTCTGCGGGGTCCACCAATTGTCCAGAGCAGATTTGAGAGACTGCAATAGGGAGCGGGAATTTGATCAACCAGCTGTGTCTGTTCCATTGGTGGAAGGATATTGTTGGATCCTATGCTGTGAATATTCTCATTCTGTTTGGGAATAAAAGTTGGATGAAATGGTTTAGAAGTTCTTGCCTTGGTAACTTCGGTTTTATGAAAGCAATAAAAGTCACCTCCTTCATTTGATTATTTTAAAAACTATTTAACTCGCTTATTTGAATAGGAGCAAAGACTGGAAGAGTTTTTTAAACTGAGAAGAGAAATCAGACAGTATAATAAAGAAATTGGACACGCACCAGATGGGACATTGGAAAGTGATATATTATCTGATGAAGAATACATTTGCCTTACAAAGAAGCACCTTGAAGATCTCCAATTGCTTATCCATCAGGTTGGTCTTCTGCATACAAAAAGGTTACACTCAGATGAGTCAGGCTACTGTTCAGGTTGTTTAGTGTTCAGCATTGTGCTCCCTAAACAATGTTGTGCAAATGTAATAAGTTTGCTGTTCATAGAAATAGCTCACAAAGTGCAAGACAGGCCTTCAGTAAGGAGGTACAGGCTCTTTCGATCCCCCACTTGCCTTGGTGCAGTGGGGCATCAGTCTGCTCATATCTCATAATATTGCAGAAAGATGTATTTAGGCTATGGGATGTAATAGTGAAGGGGTTGTAAAAGAGCACTGCTTTTTCATAAGTATTTTTCTTAGTAAGATTACATATTTTGGAACTCCAGTTCAGTGGCCTGTGCACTTTTAGCCACTTGCCATGGGTGAGAGCCTGAGCTTTTTCTCTATTAGGCTTCACAAATATGATACAAGCAAAAGGCTTTTCATTTCTCTTGAGTTAGGTAGTTTAACTATAAATATTAGAGGATCCTATCTTGTGGCAACAGCAGATCCTAAGAGTCCATTCTAACCTCTCATGTCTCTTCAGCATCTAGAAAACTGTTTAATGGAATCTTAGTCACTAATATATTCTGCGTCTTACATTGTCTTGCATTATATGCTTATTGGGAGAGTGGGGGACCCCAGCCTGATCCAGGTAGATATGGCTATATCATTTTATTTAAGCAGATTCTTAAGTTTGGTGTGCATGTGTTACCTTTTTGTTCAATGCAATATAATGGTTGATAGGATGATATGGCAGCTGAATCTCTTTCTGTTGTTTTTATCAATCAGGTCCAACCTATTGCATTTTACTGCCCCAGGCAGGTGTACAACATTATCAGGGAAGTCTTCACTTAATCTATTAGCTGTGCACCTTGTGAATTGTATGCTGTATTATTGATTACTCTGAATGCTTGTGCTGTTCCCTCTTATTGGCACAATTGGTTCATCTTGCCAGGTTTGGAGAGCCTCATAATGAGACACATTTATTGCTTCTGTGAGGAGGCCAACTAGAGTAGGGGAGGACACACTTCAAGTTTGCCAGATCTGCTTTGTTTTTTAATGGAACCTTGAGATCCACCAATTGGAGCCAGGTGCAAAAACCTCGTACACTTACAATTAAAAAGCCTAGGAATTTGTTTTGAGTACAAGAAAGGAACTGAACTTACAGTTCTTCCACACATTTTTTGTGTGGAGTCATTTTGTTGTTCCCATTCTTAAAGCAATTGGGAGTCAGAAATCCTTGCTGATTTACTTCAGATCACTCAGAGATCTATCAATAGATCCCAATCTATTGCCCATTTCTTATAGAACTGTGGCCCTTGTGCTTTCTCAGCATTAATATCAAAACTTCCGTTTTTTTGTTAACTTTTTAGCCAAGATTAAAACTGCCAGTGTGCCAAAGCACTTCGCAAGTTATTCTGTTCTTATACATATGTTCTTCCCCACTCTTTTTTTAAATGCATATCTCCATCCATGAAGTGTCAACCCTCTGGATAAGCTGTGTAGTAGTGTACACACATTAGGACTGTGTATAGCCCATGCTAAAAAAATAAAAATAAAATTCTGTATTCAAGCAATCCAAATGCTGTGCCCAAAAAAAGCTGGAGAAAAGCCTGTATAAATTTATTTTTGCATATTTCCACTACTTGTAGAGCAAGGCACTGAAACCACTGCCAACCACTGGGAATCTTATTCAGCCACACGTCCTGGCTTCTGGGGTTTCAGCAGGCACTGTCTACATACCTTTATGCCTTCAAAGATATGTGTGAAAGGGTTAGAAACCTGGTTTGGAACAATATGAAAGCTGACCTCTTCAGAAAGCCACATTCCATTGCCAATACAACATTCTGTGCTCCTGCAGAATTGCAGCATACGCATGGCACTGGCTATCACCTGGGTGTATTGGCTGTGGAAACAAGTTGTATACCCCCTACTTCATCGGGCTGGTACATGCAACACTCCCATCACTTAATCGTGGCGCAGTGATCAGGAAGGATGTTGGGATGCTCTTGCCCCTAGAAACTGCTCCTTATGGAGTATTGGATCTGACTTGTCTTCCTCTTGACACTATAAGTTAAAGTAATCTAGAGTTCATATGTCTTGTTACCGCCTGTTCACAACAGTTCAATAGGAATTGATGTAGATGTGTCTCTGTAGTTGCAGGTCAAGAAAGAGTCTTTGATTGCTGCTCGGGATGATCTGCTGAAAGAGGTGCAGCTTCTGTGGGACAGACTTCAATGGCCACAAGAGAAGCAGGAGCAATTCACAAAAATGACAAGCAAATGTTCTATTTCTGAAGCCACGAAGATGGTAATATATTCTGACATCACTATTAATAACATGAATTTCTTAGCTCCATTTAAATACTTTTTTATTGTCACCACAGAAGAGATTGTAGTCCCTAAATGGTACCATCATGTACCTGGAAACATGCAGGATAGTTATACATTGTTGGCAAAAGAAATCTGTGAGGATTATTGTGTTAAATTGGACTGGTGGCTTTGGGGGAACTCCTTCTGCATTGACTGATCTACCAAGGAACCCCAGTGCATTGCAGAAGATTCTGGGGCATTTTATAGGGTGTACAGTCTGCTCATACAAGGCAGTGGTCAGGCCTACATAGCCTCTTTCTTCTGCATGAACTGAAAGTATAACCTTGAATGCACCCAGCACTCTGTGGCTGTATATTGTAGTTCGAAGATGGACAATGGAAGGTGAACTTTCAGGGAAGCTTGTTTGCCACGCTGACCATTTTGATGAGTCCTTGTGAACTTCAGAGTAACGCCATCATTCGCCAGACACTTTTGAAATCATTGCAGTAGAAAAACCTGTGCAACACGTAATTAATCAAAGGAGAGGCCCTACATAACATTTACAGTATACAAACTACGAGGGGTCAAATAATATGATTTTAAAAAATCACATGAGTAAGCAAGTTTGTTCTTTCTACACTTGAAATACAGCTTGCATGATGTACCTACCTGAGCAGGGAGACTTGAAGGTGGTGGTCTCCACTTGGGCACTGGGCTAATTAAGTGACCTGTATGTCTTCCTGTATTTATACAGGCCTAAAGTGCCTTCTGTAGTGGAATCACTACAGAAGCCTAAACTAGCCAAATCTCACTTGAAAACAAACAAGATTTGGCTGATTTAAGGCTGTTGTAGTGGTTTGTTGCTGATTTTGGTGGCAAACCAACAATGTTTTTGCCACCACAAATTTTGGCAGTGGAGGATGGCAGGGGCCACAACAGGACATGGCAAGGGATTGCATGCAAGCCACATGTTGTGTGTCCATCCCCGTCCCCCCGCTTTACAAGGTGGTGATAAGTTGACAGCAGCATGTCCGTGTGCTTCAAATGTCCGGATTTACTGACTTTACCACCTAATTGTTCTGCTAAATCTGCTTTAATGCTGCAATCTGAGCAATTTTGTGGCTCTCACTTAAAATAAGTGGTCTTTTCATGCCATAAAAGTGAGCTTGTGTGAGATTAATATTTATTTATTATATTTATACCCTGCCTTTTTTCCTGCAAGGAACCCAAGGCGGCTTACATAATCATCCTCCTCCATTTTATTCTTACAACAACCCTGTGAGGTAGGTTAGGCTGAGAGTCAGTGACTGGCCCAAAGTCACCCAGTGAGTTTCATGGCCAAGTGGGGACTAGAGCCCGGATCTCCTGAGTCCAGTCCACCACTCTCACCACTACGCCACACTGGCTCCCGTAGTTAATGGAGGAGTCACCTCAACGTTTTTCTGCCTGAAGCTCACTTATTGCTTTAATATATTTTGAGCATGTGGTCCTCTTTTAAAGGATATGGAAGGGACCAGAAACATTAAATTAAGTGTGGAAGAAGTAGAAGCCAACCAAAACATTCTAAAGAGTTCATTCTGTTTCACATGAATGTCTCCCGGTGTTGAGCAGACATTCAAAATACTCAAGTTACAGGGATATCCGCAATAGACCTCCTTCACTGTTAGCTTATGCTATAGTAAGTCACTGAAAATTATTTTTAGATGGTGTGTAAAAGGTTTGAGAAATTGAATTTGTCTGGCAAAAATGAAAGCAAGGACTATACTGCCAAATGTAATCGTTTTTACTGTGCAATACTCATTTTGTTTTTGATAGTGGGAAGAGGAGTTGCAGGACCTGGAAGAACTGAAGAAAGAGAAACTTAAAGAAATTACTTTGAAAGTCCGGCAAGAGCTTGATAGTTACTGGCAAAAATGTTTTTATGGTGATGAACAGAGAGCTGCATTTCAGCCCTTTTATAATGGTAATTCCTTGTAGTTTGTGTCTTTCAAATACAAAACGCAAGTTTGCATGATGTGTTGCCTACTTTAAGGGTCCATGGTCTTACGGCTGAAGGCAACTAAACTATTCTGTCATTCCTATAAAACAAAACACTGACATAGGGACAGGGTTTGCAGGATCACAGAGGGGAAAATAAGCTACGGTGGTTTATTTCCCCCTCCACAGGTGCTGGGGCAGTAATTAGCCTCAGCAGCATGGCTTGTGTTGTGCAAACCCGGCTAGGATGGCTTGTTGCCATAGGTAACAAGCCACCTAGAACCCATGGGTTGTTGTAGGTCTGGTTCACACAGCAGGACAAGCAGTACTGGTGAGGTTAATTATGCTAATCTCCCACCCACCCTTCCAGAACGCGACAGACTCGCAGAGGAGGAAATAAGCCACTGTGGCTTATTTCTCCTTCTGTGATCGTGCAAACCGGCCCAATGACCTGGTTCACACAATCGTTGCAGTCCTTATTTAATGAACCATGGTGCCCATGGCTGCCAAGTTGCCTGTTCAAGTCCTGGCCGCAGCTTCTGTTGTCCGAACCCAGGAGTCATGGCTTGTTGGAAGGGGAAGCAGCCCTCCAATAACCCATGGCCTGTTGTAGCTCTGCCGCCCAGGTTAACCCCTGCTGCCTGGATTTGGACGATGTATGCAATCCCCCTGCTGAATATTTAAATTGTCTGCCTTCGTGTGCCACACTGCACTGTGGTGATCGTGCAAATCGGCCCATTGGGTTCTGGGTGGTTTGTTAACCACACCAACAACCCACCCTTGCCAGGTGCGGATGACACGACAACCTACGAGCAGGGTTTGGGTTACGGACGGGTGCCTACAGCAAGCCACCAATGGCTTATCTAAGCCACTGTGGCTTAAAATGATCATGTGAACCTGGTCACTGTCTGAATGGTGTGACAAAGTGCTGAAAAGTCCTGCATGGTTGAGTCATAATGGAGGTGTTGGTCACTATTTGATCCTTTGCCATGTGCCTAATGAAAACTACTCTTGCTTTCTTGATCTAGAAAATTTCTCAGAAGAGTTGTTGAATGAACATGATGAAGAACTTCTGAGAATGAAAGATGTTTATGAGAAAAACAAGCATCTGTATGATAGTGTTCACAAATGGGAAGCCATTTGGGGCCGGTTCATTGAGCTGGAGGTAGGCACCATTGCATGCTTAAGTATTTCATTGTAGAGGGCAAAATTTGACAGTGTTTTTAGACATGGGTAAAACATAATGTGAGCCAGCAAAAAATGTGCATGCTTGCTGGACTATGGGTAACCTTGATTTAGGATCCAGCCCTGAAGGGGCAAATGTGGGTTAATATCACTGCAAAGTACATTCATCTTGCAGCTCTTGCTAGCACCCCTGCAAGCTGCTTCTGCTCCTGTCATACAGGAATGTAAAATAAAATGTCACAGCAGGGCCGAGGGCTGCATATCAGCAGTAGGCATGGCCAGAGCCCAAGTGTGCGAGTCTATTCCTCTCTCTCTGCCACACACGTACACACCATTCTCTCACATCATCCACACCATTGTTTCTCTCACTCACTTCCCAGCCCCACCTCCTCAGCTGAGGAAGATACATCCTTTTCCCTGTTCAGGGCTGGACAGGGAAAGGGTCTTATCTCCGATCAGCTGCTTGCCCAGGACCTTTTGCCTGGGGAGAAGGGGCAGGGCCCGGGGAAGAAGCTTGCTGGTCACATGGGGGACCTCCATGGGCTGTATCTAGCCCATGGGCTGGAATTTCTCCATGCCTGCTTTACAGTGGTGTTGCATGAAACTTCAGTATGTAGTTTTAATTTTAATTGAAGTGATTAAAATAGCATATTTGGGGAAATAACAAATACGTTTCCCTTGAAGGATGGGGACTTACTACAAGAAGGAAAGGCAGTCTATAATACGTTCATCAGATTGGGACTACACAGTATTCACACCTAAAATAGTACAGTTCTGTGGTTTTTGGTGTTGCTGAAAGATTGGGTTTAACTTTGGTCTGGATCCAAAGGACTCAGTGGCTGTGTTTGTACATAATGATAAGCCAGAATTCTGGAGAATCTTGGCTTACCATTCCTGACTTTCTGTACTTGTGCATGCAGCCCATTTGCTCCCATTAGACTCCTCCCACCAGTGCAAGCAGCTAAAATAACTAGGAATTGAAATCTTAGTGCGTCATTGCTTGTTGCACCCCTTATAACTCTTAATCTACGATTCCTGGCTTGTTTGGGAGCAAAAAGTCACAAGCCCAGATTCAGATAATAATGCAGCCATTTGGTTCCTTGTCATATTTCTCAGTGGATCAAATGAATGTAACCTGATTGATCAACAGTGTGCTTGATCAGAAAGGACCATTTGAGACAACTGACTGAAATGTACAATCTCTAAACATGTTGAAACCAGGAATGTTACCAGCTGCCCATCACTAACTGATAAACACATAAAATCAGTACAGTGCAATGTTCTGGCTAGTCTTCAAAGGAACTATTCCAGTGTTTGGCAACCTATGCCACTGGGACATAAACTCCTTCATAATTTCACTCTGAAAGGCAAGGTATATGTTAGTTCTTGATACAAATGATAAGAAAGTGATTTAAATCTGGCTTTTAAAAAAAAGTAGGTTCAGGGAAGAGGTTGGTGTCCCTGTGGTACACACAGCAAGGGGTCTTCCAAGAGTCCGGAAACAGCTTGTTTGACCTTTGATTAACCAGCAAGGTTAGCTTCAGTACACAACTGATCATTGGTCTTCTTGCTGATTAGAGCTGCAAACTTTAACAAATGGTGTTGAGTGAAGACACCTATCCCCAAAGTTCAGTGATGAGCCTTATCGACTTCAGAAAGCAAGATCCTTCACAACACCTAGTGACATACAGTTTTTCTTTGTTTCTGGCATGCCTAAACTGACTCAGGTACAATATCTTATCTGGGAAAACGTGCAGTAATTGGGCAATGTTGCAGTGCTTATGGAACCTTTACTGATAGCCGTGAGTAAATAACTCCCTTGCCTAGAAATACTTTGTGTCACTCTCAGACTTCTTAGGCAGCTCTGATTTATTTGAATTGCATGCTGTCACTGTTAACTAAATAGTCCCCTAGAATAAAAACTACTCCAGGATTACTGGGTGCTTTCAGGAAATAGCATCCAGTGTGTCAGCTGTGTATAGCATGATTTAGCCACAGTTCGGTGGCAGCAATAAAAGAGTGCCAGTAGATCTCTGCGGGAAACATTCAGAAGTTGCATATTTGTGTTCGTAATAATCTAGGAGGGGGTTGTGTTGGTGTTGGAAGCTGCCCTTTACAATAAGTAAATGCTTAGATATTAGGTGTGTAACCTATTCCATGTCTGTGTTCAGAAGAAATCAACAGATCCAAGCAGACTTCTAAACAGAGGAGGTAACTTACTCAAAGATGAAAGGGAAAGATCAAAGATTCAAAAGCAGTTGTTAAAGGTAAGTGCCGGGATAATTTTTGTGTAACGTCTTTGTCTTTTTGTGTGGGGAGGCTAGGTGAACTTCTGTTTGTAAAAAAGAGAATCTGAGCCCCCACTGTGAGTAACAGTCCTAAGGTAAAACAGTTCTGTCATGGAGGACATGTAGTCATCCTGGATTCCACACTGTAACATCACCTCATAAGCATAGGAAGTGTATTCTGTACATGTAAACTTACATGTAGAGAGCACAAACTGGTCAACACAGAAGTATAATATCCAAATGCTTGTGCATTTCAGAATGCTTGGTGGTTTCCTGGCTGGCTAGATATGCCCCCAGTTTTGTAGAGCACAGTGAGTTGCCCACCTGCAGACTGAGTTGGAATAGGCTTTTAAACATTGTGTTTTAGAGTATGATTTACGATTTCTTGGGTGCCGTTTGCATAGACAGGTGATAATGAGCACTATTCTAAAGCAGTATTTTCACATATTCTTGGCATAAGACAGTGTGGACTTGAGAGTCTTCCTGAAACCGACTAAGTGCGCAATGTTTAGACCACTACGCTGGCTGGGGCATGCTGGGAGTTGTAGGCCAAAAACATCTGGGGACCCAAGGTTGGAGAACACTGGCTTAGACAGAAAAACGTTCTACAATTCCCAGCATGCCCCAGTTAGCTTGTTGTAGGACCTTTTTTTCTGTCTAAACATGCATAGGATTGCACCCTAAACGACTGGCTTTTAAAACTTCTTTTTGAAAAACTAGTTGGGGGAAGAACTGAAGAAAAGTACGGAAAACTGGGAGAAAGAAAACAGCTCGTGCTTCCTTATTAATAATAAGCCATTTCTCAGCTCTATGGCCGATCAACTGCAACATCACAAACTTAAAAAAGATCACCCCAAAATTGTAAGTTTTTACATGGGTAAGTCACTTAAAAGAATGCAGCGGGTTATTCAATAAAAATGGGTTGTATTTGGAGGCATAGCTTCTCAATACATGTCTCATCACAGAGAGGTGTAATATGTGTCTTAACTGTTGAGCAAATCCCTTTGATCAAGAAGATGAGCAAAATATGTTGGCAACTGTTTGTTAAATAACTGCTCCACCTTATTGGCTTTGCCTGCTGCATTCTCTTTGTTGCCCCTTCCCCCTGGTTGCTGTTGAGTCAATCAGCCAAATTCTAACCATGATTTAAAGCTGGTTACAGATATGAAGCGAGGGGTGAATTCTGGCTAATATATACTACGCTTGGTCACCAATGTTTACCACTGAGTGGGAAGGACTGGAGGGGAGCAGGTACATGTTCCAGCAGTCTTGTCCCCCATCTGTTAATGTTTAAGGGACAGGGTAGGTGGTCTGCACTAGGCCTGTGATGATCATGGGCCTATCTTATTTATTTATTTATTTATTATATTTATACCCCGCCTTTTTTCCTGCAAGGAACCCAAGGCGGCTTACATAATCCTCATCCTCCTCTCCATTTTATCCTCACAACAACCCTGTGAGGTAGGTTAGGCTGAGAGTCAGTGACTGGCCCAAAGTCACCCAGTGAGTTTCATGGCCAAGTGGGGATTTGAACCCGGATCTCCCGAGTCCCAGTCCAGCACTCTCACCACTACGCCACACTGGCTCTCCTTATGATTAGATCTGACAAATGGGTTGGGCCTACATCTACAAGATTTCATTCTTGTGGTTTGCACAAAAGCTTTACATTTCTCCCCATACAGTCATGCCTTGGATTGAGAGCATAATTTGTTCCTGAAACGTGCTTGTAATCCAAAACACTCTTATATCAAAACGAAATCCCCCCAAAAAAATTTGTACAGAGATTTTTAATTTAAGCTGTACTACAGTACAGTAATACCTTGGATTGCAAAACGCTCTCAAACCAAGTTACTTGCAAGACAAGCAAATTTTTAAATATTTATTTTTAAGAAATTGACTTGATATACAAGCAACGTCTTGCAATACAAGTACTGTAGTACGGCTTAAATTAAAAATCTCTGTACAATTTTTTTGGGGGGAATTTCGTTTTGATATACAAGTGTTTTGGATTACAAGCACGTTTCCGGAACAAATTATGCTCTCAATCCAAGGCATGACTGTACTTGTATTGCAAGATGTCACTTGTATATCAAATTAAAAAAAATTTACCGGTAAATATTTAAAAATTTGCTTGTCTTGCAAAACGCTCTCAAACCAAGTTACTTGCAGTCCAAGGTATTACTGTACATTTCTCATTCCAAGTGTAGTGTTTCCTTTTGCTCTGTATGGGTGGGAGGAGGGAAGGTTGCTGGCTGACTGGGAGTGAGGGAGCTGCTGCTACTGTGTAGGAAGTAGGGAGGGTGTCAGGGCCACAGCTGAGCCCTGTCACAAAATGTTAACAGCTTGTACAAGACAAGACAGTTTCCGGGGGAGGGGGGAGGCAGTGCCAGCAAGATATGCTTAACTGTTCAGAGGGTGCAGAATGCAGGAGCCTTCTCCCCCAGTGCTATCACTTTTAGACAATCTCCAAGGTAGGATGTGAACATAGCCTTGGTTATATCATACTTTCATTAAATACGGACTGTAGATGTATGTAGAGGTTGCTCCGTTGCTTTTTAATTTACTACCCTGGGGGCCTTGTGTTTTGACATACTGAACATCTCTTGGATGAGTTGGGATGGAGCTGTTGCTTGGTCAGGTTGTACTGTGGAGCTGTTGCTTGGTCAGATTGTACTGTTTGTTGCTTAAATTTTCCTAAATTGACTCATTTCAGAAAGGGGCAATGGAGAATTTACTAATGTACTGAGGATCATTGTTTACTAGATTAAAATAATGTTTTGTCTTGCAGTCAGTGAAGGGGGATGAATCTGCAACTCCAAAAAGAGCTCTTAAAAGGCCTGCAGCTGTGAACACTCCAACTCCTAACAAGATACGCAAGGTGAATAATTGCCTACCTATCTGTTTGAAAGATTACCTGATAGAAATAGAGTACATACCTTCCCGTTGAAGTCTTCCATACGTAGATGAGCTCAGGTACAATTTGTTTTTCTCTGCCAGAAACAGTACCTTAATACCAACCGTTAATGTGGCTTTCTCACTTTGTGACAGAGGATATGCTTGTATGGGTTAGTTCCCCCTCTTCAGTCTGAGGCAAGTATGTGCCAAATTTCCCTCAGGGAAGAGGTACACCCAGTTTTCATTGTCCCTTCATTGAGGCAGTGACTGGGTTCAGGTAATATGATAACCCACACTCAAGGGTTGAGTATGGGTTGAATGGGTTGTCGTTGAACCTTGGGTTGTTCTTGAAACGTGGGTTATCGTGTGGTCTGAACCTAGCTGAGATAACAAACCATGGTGAACAGCCCATAGTTGTTGTTATTTTATTTTCATTTCATTTCTATACCGCCCCACAGCTGAAGCTCTCTGGGTGGTTCACAACAATTCATACAATAATAATACACATAAAAACCAACAATAAAAACATATTTTGTAGTTAAAAAGTTTAAAACCGAATTTAAAATCTCAGTTTAAAATGACAATACTAAAAGTTAATAAAACTAAGCCTACAGGTGACAATTACTGCCCCCATGTGCTATTTTGAACAGTTAAATATTGAATGCCTTGGCATAGAGGGAAGTCTTAACCTGGCACTGAAAAGATAGTAAGATTGGCACCAGGAGCGCCTCAGTGGGGAGCTTATTCCAGAATTGGGGGGCTACTATTGAGAAGGCCCTTCTCGTTGCCACCAACCGAGCCTCCCTTGGAGGTGTCAGTTGGAGGAGGGCCCCAGCTGTTGAGCGTAGTGTCCAGGTAGATTGCGATTGGGAGAGGCGTTCCGTCAGGTATTGTGGTCGTAAACTGTGTAGGGCTTTATAGGTTAGAACCAGCACCTTGAATTGGATTCACAACCCAACAACAAACCATGGGTTCTCTTCATGGGTTGTTCGTGGTTAACAGCTATGGCTTGTTAGTGCAGCTGGGTTCAGACTACATGAGAACTCATGGTTCAACAGCAACCCACTCTCAACCCATACTTGACACTTGAGCGTGGATTATCGTGTTGTCTGAACCATGTCAGTGGGGTTTTTGGAGCACTTTTATTCAGGAGACAGATTTCTCCCCACCCCTTATCTGACTAGGGCTATAAGAAGAAATCCTATAGAGGCCAAGTCCAAGCAGGTAGATGCTCTTAGTCTGGAAGCCTCGGTTGAGCAGCAACAACCTACAAAATCTGAAGGAAAAGTTGCACACCATTCTTCCTTAAAATAGAATGGAATGTATTCACAGACAATTTAAAACCACACATGCTGATTGTAAGGTGCTCAAGGGAATTGAGTGACATAATGTGTCCCAATAACTCACCGCTTCTTTAAGATTCAGGTCTGTGTAAACATGATTTGGTACTCATGTGGAGAATGCAGGGGTAAGTCAACGCCAGCTAACTAGACTAGACTCCAGCTAACTCTTGCTGTTTGATATCTGTGCAGTGCTAACCTGGTTCTAGAAACAAGCAGTGGCCTGTTCTGTAGGTGGTTGATCTATTGGTTGATCTCTGGGTGATCTGCAGTAGATTGGTTAGGTGGAATATAACATGTAATAAATAAATAAAACAAACAATAGCAACAACTGAAAAGCTTCACCCTACCACAGTTTGGTTGCTGTAAAAGAATGCTTCAGGAAAAACTAGGAATGGATTTTATGTGTGAAAGGACTTGTGAGCTTGGTTCTGGTCCTGATCACAAATGCCTGGGCTGAATATGTGCTTGGAGGCACCCTCTTCCTTAATTCTTAATGTACATCCGCCCACCTGAGCCACTATTATGCACCTGTCTCTGGTTGATGGATCTTAGGGTTATAGTAAAAAACAGTAGATCCTGAAGTCTGCCCACCCCTGTTGTAGGGTGCACAAACTTAAACTGGCTTGATACCTGGGATGGGAGTTCATCCCTGGATAATCCCTGTTATTTTCAAAACATAAATGTATGACTGAAGCTATTCGAAGTCTGTAGCTCAATGTTGGCTAGGCTATCTCCATCCGGGTATACACAGTTGGCATGTCAGGCAAAGCTGATAAAAAATGCTGCAAGTCACAGAGGCCATTATCAGATTTTATTTATCCTTAGCTCTCCTGAGAATATTTTCATGAAGATTTAAGACTGTTGGAATAAAAAGGGAATGTGCTGTTTGTTGAAGTCTTCATAACCTTCATATTTCTATTGGGAACCTTATTTTGCAGGTAGCCTCTAACTTAACTGTACTTAAAGCAACCAGCTGCAGTAATATAGCAAACAACATAGTTGTTGCTGGCAAACAGTCAGTTCAAACCAAGGTGAGTAAAATCGATCAAATTGCTTTTTATCATATTTTTATTATTTATTTAATTATTTGTTTCTATACTGCCCAATAGTCAAAGCTCTCGGGGTGGTTTACAAAAGATTAAAACCTTAAAAATACCATCAAAACATAGCATAAAAACCATTTACATACAAAATCAATTAAACAATCAACAATAGAGATCCTGGGACCAGTTAAAACCCAGTGGTTCTTAACCTTTTTGGTGTCACACCTCCCTTGTGAAAAATCTTATGACCCACGCCTCCCATGTGTTAATGGCCCAAAATTTAGGCTTAGGCAGGACGAGTTTGCATTTTTTTAGTTTATGCTCTGTCTCTGGACTAAAAAAAATGCATATTCAATTAAATGAATGGCGTAGCTCCCAAGATTAGTAGAAAGAAATAAGGTTGGGCCAACCGCCAAGCTGCACTGTACTTGTAAAATAAACAATTTATAGTTGAGGGGCTACTCACACCTCCCCTGGAGTCAGTCCAAACCTCCCCTGGGGAGGCGAACCCCACAGGTTAAGAACCCCTGCCTTATCATATGCTGTCAAATGCCTGGAGTAGAAGAAACTATTAACCTGGCTCTGAAAGGATGACTGTGTGTGTGTGTGTGTGTGTGATTATTTTTTTTAATTTTTTATTAATTAATTAATTATTAAAGCTTAGCAGCCTTGCTGGAGTTCATAAAATAAAGGGTGCTTATGTCTTTGATTTTAGAGGATGAATTTGGACATTAGTAACCCAATACTTAACTAGCAATGGCTGGATTAGCTTAATCATGGGCAGTAGTATTGCCAGCAGTGGCATTTCTGGGAAATGAGCAGGGCACATGAGCTTGGTTGTGACAGTTTGGCCTATACTCTGCAGTAGTGCTGCCTGATTCCCCTGGCTCAGTAGCCTAGAGGCAAGGGCCTCCCTTCCCACAAAATATTAGGGAGAGGCTTGAATATGTATTGTGGAGAAAGTGTGTGTTTGTGTTTGGAAGGTCCCATCTAATGCTTTGGACTTGACTTGCAAGATAGCTTTGCCAGCTCTGACCTAAGCTACTGAATCCAGTAAAGTATTGAAAAAATACCCAAGGAAGTGTCATAATAATGGAACTTCTTGGAATCTGAAAGTGTTAATCATCTTTTCCGTAAATGCTTATGACTTCAATGTTCTGCTTCATTTCTTGTCTGATTTAGACGTTAATGATATGCGAGTCACACATTTTGTGTTTAAGCTTATCATTACCATCCAAAGCCCGTTTTGACAGGATAATTTTCAGTGCAAAAAAGAATGTTGGGGAAAATAGGACTTTAAAAAACACAGCTATTTCACCTTCCCTAAGTAAACAGTGATTGGTGCTGGCTATTGTACTGTGACTTGTGAAAGTTAGCTTTGATAGATTGAACCTTAATCTATAAGCATGAACTAAGACTTCCTTCAAAGGAAGAAAACTACAAGCCTGTATCTTTCTGAACCTAGCAAAAATGTTGCATTGGGAGACCCATTTTCGTATGCTCTATGCAGAACCCTGCGCCAACTCTCTCCCATTAGATCTGTCTAGTGAACAGCTACAGGCACTGGTCTCCAGTCTCAGTTTCAGAGACCAAGCAACTTATAGACCAGTTAAAAAATGGCAAGGCCCCCGGTAATGACTCCATACCGGTGGAGCTAATTAAAGCTAACTCAGAATGGTGGTCTTCTATGCTGGCATCACTGTTTACATATATAGATAAGACAGCACATATTCCTAATGATTGGGGAGTAGCAATTATTATCCCAATCTATAAAAAAGGTGATAGGAATGACCCAGCTAACTACAGACCCATAAGCCTTTTAAACATTATCAGCAAATTATATGCAAGACACTTGTGTTGGAAGCTATGTGAATGGATAGAAGAAGAGAGCATTCTTGAGGATGAGCAAGCAGGTTTTAGGGCAGGAAGATCTACCTTAGATCACTGCTTGATCTTGCAGCATCTAGCAGAAAAATACACCCGCAATACCAGTTCTCGTCTATATGCAGCCTTCGTAGATTTCAAAGCGGCATTTGATTCTATCTCCAGACCATTTTTATGGGACAAACTTAAAAACTCTACAATTGACAAACGTCTACTATTGCTGATGTTCAAACTGTATAATAATACAAGACTCAGAGTGAGATGTAATCGTGATGGTCAGCTTTCTAATTCAATTGCAGTAAACAAGGGAGTCAAGCAAGGCTGTATATTGGCCCCCCATCTGTTTAATATATATATAAATTCCTTAATCAAACGGCTTCAAGGCCTAGATATACATGCCCCCAAAATGGCAAACAAAAGACTTCCTATACTGCTTTATGCTGACGATGCCGTTATCCTCTCCTTGACCCAAATAGGACTTAGAAGAGCCTTAAAGGCTCTAGCCCAACACTGCAAGGAGGATCGATTACAAATCAACTATTCTAAAACTAAGATCATGATTTTTTCCAATAGTACTAAGACCCACAGGTGGCGCATAGATAACAATGATATAGAACAAGTCACCTGTTTCAAGTATCTAGGTGTCATTTTCCAAGCTTCTAGAAGGAAAACTGCACAGGTTAAATATGCTTCCACACTTGCCAAGAAAAGCACGGCGGCAATCCTGAGGTTTTTCCGGTCGCGGGGAGGGAATTTCATTCCAGCTGCAATTAAATTGTTTCTGGCAAAACCGAGAGCGCAACTGCTATACGGAGCACAATTGGGTTCTTTTTCAAATTTAGCTACGTACGAAAAAATACAATCGGGCTTCCTAAGGTCACTATTTTTGACGCCCAGATGCATCCCAAATGGGGTTCTGCGAATGGAGAGTGGATTACTCAGAACTGAAGCTATTGTGTGGCAAACCACCTTATCCTATTGGCTTAAACTTAATTTGACTCCAACTGGGTTGCTCCCCCTAATATTACAAGATAATTACCAAACAAAATGGTGGAACACCATAGATAACAAATTGCACTCATATGTTCTCTCTCCTGAATATTTGCTAAATTTAGGATTGGAGAAAGCAAAAGATATTATAAAACAACGGATCTGGGATATAGAACTTCAAAATGACTTAAGTCAAAGCATATATATTTACCGCTCCCCCCGAGATATACAGAATAGAGGGCCTGCGGCTTATTTAAGTTCTCTTACCTATTATAAATATAGATGGGCATTCTCTAGGGCTCGCTATAATGCTCTCCCCTCAAAGTTTCTAGAAGGCAAATACCAAAATATACCAGTCGCTCAGAGGCTGTGCCCATGTGACTCAGGGGAGACAGAGACAATTATACATGTCCTTTTATACTGCTTGTTCTACTTAGATGCCCGGTCAAACTTGATCCATCCCTTGTTACATGATTTTCCAGGTAACACTGATGAATTTTACACCATGCATTTACTTGCAGACAGAGACCCTTCTATAACATATAAGGTTGCCAAATTTTGCTTTCTGGCTACAAGAACACGCCATACACTTATAACTTCTTAGGCCTTGTCTGAAGCTGTGAGAA
Source organism: Shinisaurus crocodilurus (assembly GCA_021292165.1). Taxonomy (NCBI): domain Eukaryota; kingdom Metazoa; phylum Chordata; class Lepidosauria; order Squamata; family Shinisauridae; genus Shinisaurus; species Shinisaurus crocodilurus. The sequence goes on from CM037877.1 coordinate 112,705,735, forward strand.
AGAGGCCAAAACCCTGCTCTGTCTTCCTCATATTTAAGTGTGATTTTATACTGATATTTTGTTTTTATTGTATGCCATCCTGATATGGTTTACTGAAGGACAGCCTAAAACTTGGTATTGTACAAATTTTGTGTATCTATTGTCTGCTTTATGCTGGTCTTGGACCGTAATAAAGATTTGATTTTGATTTGATTTGAATGTTGCATGCTACAGGGGATTTTGCTACTGTCCAGTGAAAGCAGAGTTATTGACCTAGTTTGCACATAACAATCCCTGGCTTGTTGCCCTACCCCTCTGAAGTACATCAGGCCTCAACAGTGGCGTGTTTTAGTTGTTTATTGAAAACGTATCTGTTTGCTTTGGCTTTCCCCCAGCCATGAGCTATCTTTGTACCAGCCTCATGATACTATTTTGTGTGTGTGGCCTTTTTTGTTCATTTGTTTTGTTTTTATTCTTTTGTAACCCACTTCGGGATTTGTTTCAAATGAGAAGTGGTATATATAAATATTGTTAATATATAATACCCAGGGTTTGTCGGACAGACGATCAAACAAATTGTGGTTTATTTTCCCAATCCCTGGGTTGTTTGTTTTCCCTCCCTTGCCCACTCCCTCCCTGTAGCCCAAATACCTTTGCAGTTCTGTAGTACCGGCATGAAGAGTGGCTGTTTCTTTTTTAACCACGCTTGCCCGCCGCCTCTGTAGCGAAACAACCCATGGTTCTGGGTTCACCCGTAGTGACAACCCATGGTTGAAACAACCCAGAGTTCACAGCCCAACAACAAAACAAGGGTTCTCTCTCTGGGCTGGTTTGCATTACACAACAGCCCACCGTGGGTTATTTAACCCACAGTGAGGTTGCGGGGCATGTGCAGCTGCCATTTGGCATATCCAAGCCCTACTCAGGGGTTGTTGGTGTCATGTGAATCCAGTGAGTGTGGGTTATGCAAGGGTTAAACAACCCTCGCATAACCCTAGAACAGACCACGGGTTCTGCAAGGGTTGTATAACCCTCTCATAACCCATGCTCTCCAGGTTCACATGACACGACAACTGCTGAGCAAGGGCAATGTGCAATCTGACCATCTGCAATGTGGCACCTGCGGCTCATCGTGGGTGAAGTAACCATGACAAGCCATGTCATCTAAACCAGGTCTCTGGGTTGTTTGTGGCTAGATCGCGTGTGCACATCCTTTTCGGTCCTGGGGTGGGAGGGGCCACACATGTGCATGCGCACACTCTGTTCGTCTGGGGGGGGGGTAGACTGGGCTTGGGGCTACCTGTGCTATTTGGGCTACACTTTTTGCATCCCTTGGCATCCAATTTTTTTTCTTGGTGCCTAATTAACACATTTTCTTACCGGCAGCTGGGATTGCTGTGCAGTAGGTTTCTGTCGGTGCTGAAAATTGTGGGTTCAAAAGCCATTTTGTGTGGTGCCCAGGACAATTTCTCAAATTGCCAAATGTGTCTGGATAACTATGAACTTAATTTATTTTATTTAAATTGCCCATCTGGCCGGTCACCCGGTAATTGCCCTGGTATGGTGGGTTAATGTTAATAACGAACTTAACATAGATGCCAGTTGGCATTCAAGTAGTAGCCCATAAGGCAAAGAAAACTGATTAGATAGATTAGAGCCATAGATGCTGTTCCTAGCACTGTCATGTTTTGACAGCAATTGCTCTTTGCCCCATTCTTAAAAGTGAGATTTTAATTTTTAACTAGCCACATAAGATAGTGAGTAGTTGAGTTTGGCATGCTACAGTAATCATGCAAAATGTAAAATAGATTGTGACAGCCCTGGCTCAGGAGAAGAACTGGTCTTCGTAAAGCGTATCAATGAGAAAGATTCTCCCCTAAAAGCTCATATGCCATCTAACATAAGAATCTGCAATAAAGCAGTGAAAGGTACAATAGACTACAGGGAAGACTTCACTTAGTGGAAAACTAGAATTGACTGTGTATTGAGAGTAGGTACATCTGTGGGAAATCAAAGAAGACTTGCTAGTTCAGTAAAGGCAAGGCAAAAATAACACCTAACCCGGTATAATTGCTAATGGGAAAATCTCAGAGGGATTCCAAATGGAGGAACCTAGAGAACAGATGAAGCTTGCCGGTAAGAGACTTTGTGGCGGGCTATAATAGAAACTAAGCCAATGTCCAGGTTATTCAGCCAGTCTCCAAAACGTATGGCAAAGCTTAAAAGCTGCCTAAAGAGTGAGAAGCATCCAACTATGTTGGACAGTGTAGGTGATGAGCAAAGGTGTGAAAATGTGTGAACTTCTGAGCTTCACTAGGAAGAGGAGCTTTTTGGAAGTGTTTGCATAGTAATGAAATCATTCTTTTGTACTAGCTACAACAGCTTTTTCTTCTAGTCATATGACAGAGCCACATTGGATTAGATGTCTTTTGTATTTAATGAAATTTGGGACCAGTAGGTGTGTATTTATAATTACATTTTGCAGACGCCTTCCAAAAGCACACCTCTAGATTCCCTGTACCGACAACCATTAGAAGAGTGCAAGGAAAGCAAATCCACCAACCAACCTAGCTATCCAGATTTCATGGTATGTCTTAACCTGTACTTCCTTATTGCATAGCTTTATAGGAAATGAACGGAGGCTGCTCCAGGGAAAGTTCAGAAGCAAAGTGCTTAAAGGCACAATCCTATGCATTTTTAGACAGAAAAAAGGCCTACAACTCCCAGCAATGGGCCATGCTGGGAGTTTTAGGCCTTTTTTCTGTCTAAAAATGCATAGGACTGTGCCCTAACTTTGTTTCCTGAGGTCCTTGAAGAAACTAACCATGATGAGTTTGTTGAGGTCAGAGTTTTAATGCTAGCAAAGTTCCATTACAGTTTAGTCATGGGCTTAATGGAAGTTATAAGTTTCCCTAAATCTGCTTGGGAGAGCAAATAATAAATTACTATTGTTGCTTTGCATTATGGGATGATGATCATCCTACCTAGGAGTAGTTATATGAAGAGTTCTTCATGAATGATTACTAATTCTAGATACAACTCTGAAAATGTGCGGTTGTAAGATTAGTTTACCCATCAGCTGTTGCAAAATAATACTGTTTGCCCTCAGCCTTTAGTGGTGGAACTTTTTTGGTATCCTTCCTCCTAGCAGCTCAGGGCTACATATATGGTTCCCCACCCTCAATTTTATCCTCAACTCAGTGAGGTAGGTTTGGTTGAAAGATAGTGACTGGTCCAGGGTCACTCAGTGAGCTTAGTGGCTGAAGAGAGATTTGAACCTGGGTCTCCCCAGGTCTAATCCAACACTAACCACTACAATGAACTGGCTCACTGTAGGAAATCTCAAAAATAATTTCTGCTATTATATTATTTTTTTCTCCCATGTTTCTGTGTGCATATAAATGGAATCAGTTCCTGTGCTCACTTGTATTTCATGAAAATATGGCTGCTTTGGCATCATTAGCCCCTCAATGGCACTGAAGCCTGACAAACCACCAGTTTAGTGCCCTTTTTGGACCTCCCTCCTCCTCCTAGTGAGTTGCAATTGATGATATCCAGATATTTTCCAATTCCTATTCCCTTTCTTGTTCTCGGTCCCTTCTTCTCTGGAGCTTCCAGTCTCCCAACCCTGCTACTTGTATCTTTTTGGTGTTTGTTTCCAGTACCATAGTACCTACCTGATCTCTTTCCAAATCTCATCCCCTACTTGCTGCCAACCCCTTGAAATTGCTGCTCCTACACCCAGAAAGCAATCTTATTCCACAATCTCATTCACACTCAAGCTCCTTCCTATCACTGAAAGCTGCCTCTTTCCAATACTGCCACTACTGCTATCCTCTCATTCAGAGACCTCTCTTTCCTTCCCATACACACCTTGATGTCCATGGTGGTGAAGTTGGCCACCGTCTTCAAACTTTGCCATTTCAGCCCCTAATTGCTCTTTTGAAGCTTCGACATTCATTTAGTACATTTCTAATCTCCCTTGCATTTTCCTGTTGCTGTGTTGTCATCAACCCAGTGCCCTTATCAACTTCCTTATCTGGTTTGGATACTGAGCTTAGGTTTTTTTTTTCCTGCAACATTCCCACCTTGCTCCTTGGTGATTTCAACATTTGTTTCTATAATCTCACAGTCCCAGCTGCCTTCCTGCCTTCCTTCCTAGCTACTCCCTGTGACTTTGGACTGTCTCCCGCACTCTGCTGTAGCCACTCTAGAGTTTGTTGGTTGCCCTCAACATTGCATACTTTCTACTTTTGTACCATTCTGCCTGCCTCATTATATTAGTTATTTAAAACATTTGTACTCATCCTTTCTGCTACCAAGCCTTCAAGGCAGCTTACAAAACCAGAAATAAACCATTAATAAAATCCAAACAAAAGCAAACTAAAATTCATCCAACTACTCAATCAGTTCAGCAAAAGAAATGGTAGCAGCAATAATAAGAAAAAATAATCTGAATGTTCAGAAAACAAGACAGTTTTGACTTGGTGTCTAAAAGGTAGGATAGGTGGCAAAGATGTTTTTCTGAGAGTATTCCACAAACTATCGCTACAGAAAAAACCCTTATCCCCCAATTTGCCAACTACCATAACCTCTGAAAGTGGGGGCACTGGGAGTTGGGCCTAAGATTGTAACTATGATGATCTTAAGGGCAGATTCATTAACAAAAAAGAAAAAAGTGGTGGTTCTTCACATACCCTGATCCCAGGCCATTTAAGAGTTTTAGGGCACAATCCCATGCATGTTTAGACAGAAAAAAAAGTTCTGCAACTTTCTGTCTAAGCATGCATAGGATTGCACCCTTAAAGGCTAAATACCTGCACCTCTAATTACACCTGGAAACAATCTGCAAGTTGGTGAAGATCGCGAACACTTGTAAAATATGCCCAGTTTGATGGGACCAAGTCGGTAACCAAGCTGCTTTGTTCTGACCATCCCATAATTTGCCTTCTCTGTAGTTTCCACCTTCAACTCCTCCATATCTCAAACCTTGACTCACTTGAAGTGTGCTTGCTGCTTTTTTCTAGTTGCTGAATACTGCTTTATTCTGGCAGGCTTTTGGTCTGCGTGGCAGTTAATGTTTTGATATTTTGGTTTTAATTGCTGACCCTGCTTCCTTGGTTGGTTTATACAGTATCAGGGATAAGCAACGGCACCTTTCTTGGTAGCTGCTAAGGTGCCCTACCCCTCCCACTTTTCCCACTTTTTTTTTTTTCTTAATCCCTTTGCTGGAAGCTGGGATTACTTCTAAGCACAGTGAGGGCCTCTAGCTGCTGCCATCTATATTTCCCAGGAATGCTTCTGGGCTATATGATGGGGCTCAGAGACATTCTTAGGAAATGAAGATGGTGGGCAGCTGCAAACTGATGCTTTCCTCTGCAGCTCACCCAGCCACCAAGAAAAGGAAAAAGAAAAAGATGCTGAAAGCTGTGTTTTGGCTCAGACCCCACTTCTGCCTTCTACTCAGACTTTTGGGCAGGTTACTTGTCCTCCGTGACTAGCCATGCCTCCCATGGCAGCCGTTTTGTGGTGATGCCCACAACAACTTCTCAAATTGCCAAATGTGCCCATGGGACCAAAAAGGTTGTCTACTCCTGGTTTATATTCTTTTTATGAAATCTAATTTTTAAATGTTGTAAGCCGCTTTTAGTGGGACTTTTGCACCAGGAGGGCAGGATATAAAAGTTTTAATAAAATTTTAAAAATTGTACCCCCTAACAGATGGCTCTGGCTTGCCTCTTCCGTTTGTTAGCTCAGCTCATGCTCTTGTGCTGTTCAGCAGCTTTTGGAAGAAATGAAAAGACCTGTCTGACCACTTGCTTTAAACTCATGTTCTCCTGTATTTGCCTGGATAAGAAATATCACTACACCATTCCGATCCACACCCCTTCTAACTATCCCCAAAGTTTATCCTCCACATTTTGATTCCTGCCACTCTGTCTCATCCAATATTTTCTGCGCAGAATCTTGCTACCTCTTTCTTGATTAAACCAGTCTCCCCACCTACCTCATTCCTTAACCCCATTGTTGTTTAATTTAGCTGCTCTGAAATCCTCCTCATATTCTGCTCTACATATTCTCTTTTGATCCAATTTCTTCTGTATTCTTGGTTACTGTTTCCCTTTCTTCTCTCCCCGCTCCCCGACCACATCAACCTTTCACTTTTTTCTGACTTCTTTGCTGCCTTATTCATACATGCCACTGTCTCTCCACTCAAAAACCTTCCATTTCTCTAGTTACTGCCCCCTCTGGCTAAAACTCTGCCACATGTTCTGATTATCCCTCACCTTGACTACTGCAACTTTCTTTGTGGGTCTGCACCACAGCGCTCTCACCTCTGTCGTAAATCATTTCCCATTTCCAGTGGTCAGACCATGTGATACCCAACTACAACCCTTTCACTAACTTCCCATCCCCTTTAGTATCCAAGACACTTTGTCTTGTCTTTAAAAAAAAATTCTTCTCAGCCTTCCCTCACCTTTATCATTTGGCTGTTTCTTGTAACTCTGCCCATGATTTCTGCTCCTCAGTTCTACCACACTCAGCCTACCAAAGGTCTCTTGATCTCTCATGACTCCACACTCATTTTCCTTTGCTGCCTGCAAGGGGCTCCCTCTCTGGGCATGTACCTTGTGTCACCTCTTTTCCCTGGCTTAATCCTGTGCTATTGCTTGGACGCCCTTTCCCTTTTCTCTATTTCTGCATAGTCTGTTTTGGAGTGTAAGATCCCTATTTTTTGCCTGTTAAACTCTCTTAAGCTGCCTTGCATACTAATAGTGCTATATAAATAATAACCTGGGGAGTCGGTGGTGCTCCTCAGTTACATGTTCATGGCGGCAAATCTTCAGAAAACCTGGTATTATGCTGGGTACGGGGAAAACATAAATCAGTAACTAAACAACCACTTGGAATTAACTTATTGGGTGTACCGAGGTCACTGGAAAATGTGAAGAACAGACAAGCTTCTGCAGACAGGGAAGGTCGCTGTCTAAAACTGCTTGTTCAAAAGATTAAGGGTGCATGTTCCTATGCATGTTTAGGCAGAAAAAAGATCTACAACTTTCAGCATTCCCCAGCCAGCATGATGGTTGGGGAATGCAGGGAGTTAAAGGACTTTTTTTTCTGTCTAACCATGCATGGAATTTCACCCTAAGGGTGCAATCCTATGGCCCTCCAAGCTTGTTTGGACTCTTAGAAATCCCTTCCAAGGTTGCAGTGGGGAGTCCAAGTGCAGAGCACTCCCCCCCCCCCAACCCCGTAGCCAGCACAGTTCTTTCCATACTGGCTGGGAACCGAAGCCAGAAGACCAACTTCGGTTCCATCGGGGGGGGGGTGTTCCTGGGGTTAGGGAGGGAAGGAGCAAGGCACGGTCAGCTTCTGAGGAATCCAGGCAGTGCCTCAGCCTCTCCTTGTAAGCAGAGGTGTAACATTTAGACGGCCAAAATTGGCCGTCTAAATGTTTTTGAGGGCAAGGGGAATGCGGCGGCAATCCTATCTATTGCACTCCTCCTGCTCTCAATTGGATGTTTGTAATCCTCTGGGTTTGGAGGGTTATGGGCAGCCACATAGGATGGAGCTGCCCAAGAATTTTCTAGAGAGTGAGCACATAGAGGAATTTAGCTAAAATTGGATTTTGGCTTTGACTAGATGGGGGGGGAAATCCATATAAAAGAGAGTGCAGTCCTGGGGTTGAAGGAATGAGCTAAAATGTTTAACTATGGTGAAATATGCTTAAATACCATGCAGGAAATTAAACTACAAAGAACAGTGGTCTATCATTGCAAAACTTAATTACTACTTTGGAATAGTATAGAGTGTTGCTGACAGAACCCTCAACATAGCTGTGGTTTAATTCTGTCAGCAATCATGGAAATCTTTGTGGTTGAAGTTTAGAAAGTGAAGATTTAAAAGGCCTAATTATAGGTCAAATTCTACTAAACAGCTTAGGCTGCAATCCTATACCCACTTACCTGAGACGAAGCCCCATTAAACTCAGTGGGACTTAATTCTCAGTACATTATAAGCATCAAGGAAGTTTTAGGTGAGTAGTCAGACATAGTAACAGCTGTTGGGGGCAGCAAGTAAGAGGAGGGGTCCTCTGGTTTATAGGCTTAGCCGAAGCGTGAAGGGGGAAGTTACTGTGGTATAAACCTGCTCTATCACTTCTAATCTGACAGTATACTTCTGTGTTTGCTCTAGTGATGTCTTTCTGCTTAAAAGGGATATAACTGTGTTTTTTTAAACATTACAGAAAGGACTGTCAGTGAAATCAAGCCTCAACAGGATTCTCAATTCTACACTCAAGGAGAATTTAGATGAATGAATCTGTTTTGACTCAGCTGATACAAGGCTCGTCAAATAGATGGGGACTATATATAAACATGGTATTAAAGAATAAATGCACTGTGTATAGACTTGTACTCTGTTTAGGATACCAGTAAATAACTTTGTGTAAAAATCACAGTTTCCCTATTGCATGCATGTGTAGTGAAGAAAATACTATCAAATCTGTAGTGTGCTACCTTTTGGAGGATGGATCTGTGAGGCAGACTCATAACAAAGATGATTAAAGGTTTTGTGTTTCCTAGATAAATGGAGATCAACAATATAAAGCAGCCGGTATTTGATTAAACCAAACTATTATTTGTAAACTCTGTTGATGAAGAGCAGAGCAGTTTCTTGATGTATGGTATCAAGATGAATAATTCCCTCCTTTTATGATTTAGCAGGTCAGAAGATGCAAAATGCAGGTCATGTACATTATTATTAGGTCATGCATTGTTACGTTTTTAGTTGTCTGTTTCAATCATGTTTTTATTTTAAGATTACAAAATGCATACTGTCTGACGTCTCAAGTAAAAAATAAAGAATTGAAGTTTCAATTCATCTATTTCAGTAAGCAGTTACTTTATCAAAAAGTGAGTTTTTCTCTGAAAGTTTTGATGCATTAATACACATTAACTTCGATATAGATAAAACAGGGCACTCTCCTGCCCTCCCTCCCCAAATTGGGAGTATGATCTGCCACAAGACTTGGGCCTAAAATACTCGGAGACACCCTTAGTTGTCATGGCTCTTTATCAGCCATCCTGGCAAATTCTGTTTAAAAGATGGGATATTTACAGCGCAATCCTATGAGGGTGCACGCAACCCTCCGAACCCGGAGGATTGCGGGCGTCTGAGCGTGGAAAGCTAAGCAGGGTCAAGCCTGGTCATTACTTGGATGGGAGACCCCTCCTCTAGTTTCCTGCATTAAGCAGGGGGTTGGACTTGATAGCCTTGTAGGCTCCTTCCAACTCTATAATCTATGAAATCCTATGCGGGGCAGAAGCAGCGTGGCGGATAGGCTATTCGCCATGCTCCCCTCGCCCTCAGAAATATCTAGATGGCCGATTTCAGCTGTCAAGTTGTGTTTCTTCTTCTTGCAGGGAGGAGAGGCTGAGGCACCGCCTGGATTTCTCGGAATCTGGCGGAGCCTCGCTCCTCCCCTCCCTGGCCCCAGGAATGCCCCCCCCCATGGGCGAACTGAAGACAGAAGACCATTTTCGGTTCCCTGCCACTCTGGAAAGAACCATACTGGCTACGGGGGGCGGGGGTTCTGCAGCACTATGACCTCAGAAAATATTTCCGAGGTTGCAGGTGCTTCCAACCCCAATCCTATGTCCCCCCAGACAAGGTCAGAAGGACATAGGATTGCACCCTTAATCTATTCATAAATAAATAAATGGCCATGAGGTCCTGAGCTACCTCTGATCAGGTGGCTTTATCGTGGATACTGAAGTACCGACGAGACTAAAACCATGAGACACTATAGAGGGGGTTGAAAATTCCTTTTCTTTCTTTTTTATCACCAACTCTTGAAGTAAAGTTAGTTTTATAGGACAAAGGTATCTGATTGTTAGGAAGTTCTTGAATAGTAGGCTGCAGGAAAGGGCGTGACCACCTTGAGGAATCTAAAATTTACTACTAGTCTGCCTCCTGAGCTATGTAAGTAGTGGATCACCAGAGAACCCAAAAGGAAAAAAAAAAATCACAGGTAAGGACCTAGATGAGGACTTGATAAAAATTTCATAGTCCAATACTGGTCAGAAGTAAAATATGTATTTTCCAATCTATATTGGAATATAGAGCAGTAAGGTGTTTCTATACCTTTGAAGTAATGGATTATGGTAGATAAGACAAACTGAAGGTAAAGACTAAGAGAAACTATTAGAAATATGTCAGATAAACATAAACGATATGGTAGCTGAAAGATCTCCAGTGGGGAAACAGCTAATTTAATAGGATACCGTTGCCTTTTCGCTGGGAGTAAATTTGTAATATACCATTAAATTAGAAAAAAAGGTATCCAACTGTCATTCCACTAGCGCAAATAATGTGCTAGCGGAAACTAGGTTCTGAACTATGTGCAAGAGGAGAATCCAACTAAAGTTATGTTTGCGCAAGTGGGGTTGCTCAATTGGTTGCACATCATGCTTGCACAAGTGCAATGCACAACCACTTAGGCAACAGAAAGATTAGGTGGAGCTCCACTATCGCTATTTGAGTTTGAGCAGAATGACACCATTGGATGCTACCCAGCGTGCAAGATCAAATTCCTGTGCTATTTCAATATTGATTATGGAATCAAGTGATAGAAGTGCAAGAAAATAATGAGCAGTGTTGAATAATTTAATACTTCATTCTAATTAGCTTTTAATGACTTTGCCACCAAATGTGTAGAAAACAGCTGCTGCTATGTCATATTACTAGAAAAGGTTTAAGCATTTGCTTTATCACTACATTTGATGACAGTGTCGGTCTACCTTACAGATCTACTGTTCCATAGTTTCACCACAGAAAAATTAACAAAGATACATAGCTATACTTCAGGGAAATATCAATGTACAAATGCAGGCTTGGTTGTGCATATGTGGTGACATTACAAAAATATCACATTTTGGCATGTTATTGCATTGGCTCTAAGGAACTGTAATTGGAAGAAAAACAGGCTAGTGCTATTCTACAAATGCCTTCACAATAGTTTGCATAGTGCTCTAATAGGTTCTATAACAGTTGCTCTTCTTCCACAAGAAGCTTCACGGGCTCTTATGCAAGTGGAAGAAGCTTTTGGATTTAGTTTCACTTTTCTTGCCTTAGATTCATGTACTCTGGTGCAATGTGTAGAACAGCCCTTCCACAACCAGAAGCATCTGCGTATGGAAGAGCACCTTTTGGATCCAATCCATTATAAATATTCAATGATGTAAAAAAAAACCCTCTGCCGGATTAAGACCCAAGTTAAGGTTATTTCATGCTGGCTCAAGCTCCACAAAGCCAGAAAACTGGAAATAAAGGCTGATCCCTTAACAGATGTGCCCCATGATCAGTAATGATCTTGTCCAATGTCGCATTGCTTGCTTGCAACTTACCCTCATGCACCTAGCTTTTCCTTAGTCTTTCAAGATCAAATCCAGATTGGGAGGATGGAGTGCCTTGAACCAGCAAAGATGCCCCACATCCTGGTCCTGTATTACATTATGAAGCAAAAACTGGATTTAAACACATCTGAAGGGCACCAGGTTCAGGGAGGCCGATTTAAACCCACCTTGCCAGCTACTGTTACAAGCAGCAAACGTGTGGGTTACCTCACAGGAGGATAAAGGTAGCAATACCGTAAGGCTTGGATGATTCATAAGGTAATACAGAACCAGGGCAACATGGGTCATCTTTGCTAGTTCCAGGCACTTCATCTTCCCATGCCCCTTTAAGAACCGGAGGTTAAGTTGGGCTGTTTAAAGGAACAAATTTACAGGAAATTTATAAGTATAATAATTGCAAGAATATTTGTACACTGGGAAAAGCTAGTCCTACGAACAGATGTTTGGAGGAGGGAATGGCATACTTCTAACAACTACAGTTACATACTTTAAAAGATTGGGAAGTTGTGAAACATGCTACTAACTATCTTGGGACAGTGGCACCTTTTAAATAGGGTTTTGGAATAGAGTTAGATGGCAAGAAAATTAGAATCTTACTGGGATTTTTAAGTTTGCAAAATATGGATTACATTCAGTGGTGTCACAAAGCTTCTGTCATTTGTGGAAATCTTGTTTCCATCCTGTTTGTGCAAGTATCAAATTCAGTACTTTGATTCCTGTCGCACAAGCGTTTTCACTCATTACGCTAGGTGTTGCATGCACTAGCTGGGCTAGGTTTTCCTCTAGTGCTTGCACAATGTATACACTTTCCGTTAGTATTATGTGGGATATAACTAACATATATAATGAAACTCTTGTGGAACATTTCTAATAGATTTGTAAGATTTGTTTTCTGTTCATTCTTGTATAACAGTCTAAATACTATAATACCTTGTTAAATGTATTAATTTGTACAATATTAAGGGGGAAAGACAAAACCAAGGAACAAAGCTGGAGAGCTGTATATAGGGCATTGCTGAAACATATACACAAGATTGGTTTTCCCGGCACCACCTTTCCAGCATTTGCCTTTCAAGTTGAGACCACATCTAGAAAAACAAGGCACCAATATGACCTAGACAGTTTTTCTGTTCATCAGATGTAGCAATGTAGTTGATCAAATATGCCTTCAGCTGGAGATACTTATTTAGATCCCTGACTCGGCTCTCTATGCAAGGAATCTAAGGCTACAATCCTAATCACACTTACTAGATGTAAACCCCATTGAAAACAGATTTGGTTCCAAGTAAACATGGCATAGGATTGTGGTGTAAATCCAGTTTTTGCTTTGTCCCTGATAAAATTGTATAACACAATAGCTGGGTGTGGAGTTCTTTGTTTATAAATGATAAAGGTGGTGACAATATCTCTACTACATTTATTACGGCAATGTTAACATGACTGCTATTTTTCTGTATGGATAGCTTTTTGTTAGATTTGTGATAAACTGTAGACTGAAAAAATATATGGTATGCAATATGCACGATGGACTTTTAAAATAGGATTTCTTTCATACATGTTTTTAAGCATTATCACTGCAATAGCATTTTGGAAAGCAAGTACATTGCTATGAACTGTGCAATTGCTTAAATAAAATCTATGCTTGCAAAAAGGTAACACTGTGGTTATTTCACTCAGTATTATGGGATCCAAACAAACGTGTGAGAAGATTATCCATGCACCTCTGTGTGTGCTTTTCACAATAATGTGTTGGAATCATTTAATAATTATAGTGCAACAGTTGTGTTAATCACTTGACAAGAAGATTTGACTAACGGGCTAAAATATTGCAGGCAGTGATGCCTGAGAAGTCCATTTGATTGTACTTGATAAAGTTTTGCTTTGTTAATGGCTTGCACTTGTTCTTGGATAAAGGAAATACAGTAGATTACTTTTTTTATCAAGCCCTCTCAAGGTAGAGTAGAAAAGAATGCAGTTAACAATGCAATCCTGTACATCTCCCATTGAGTTCAATGGGGCATTACTCCTAGGTAAGTGGGTATAGGATTGCAGCCTAAGGGCACAATCCAATGGGGATGCCCATAGCCCTTTGAACTTGGAGGATTACAGGTATCCTATGCAGAGCGTGAGGAGTGAAGGTGAAGGTCGCTTCCGCACTCTTCCCACTCTGCAAAGCAAGGCTCTCCAACCTTGGGTCCCCAGATGTTGCTGGACTACAGCTCCCAGAATCCCTTGCCATTAGCCATGCTGGCTGGGTATGCTGGGAGCTGTAGGCCAGCAACATCTGGAGACCCAAGGTTGGAGAACCCTGAGCTAGACAGTCAATTTCAGCCATCTAACTGGTGCTTTGGAGGAGGAGGGAAGGAGGCTGAGGTGCCTCCAGGATACATATATCTTGGAGGCGCTGGTCTCCTCCCCTCCCTGGCCCTAAACTGCTTCTCCGAGGTCGCTCTTACACCAGCTGTGAGAGTAGAGGGCAGGGGGATCAGAGCATGGATCCCCAGCTCTGAGGACAGAGCTCTTTTCTAACCTTGGATCTGGGAATCCTATGAAAAATCCTATGGCCCTCTAGAATAGATGCTGTCTAGGGGCTGTAGGATTGCTCTGTCCAGCTAATAACTAGTGTTGCAACATTAACAGTGCAATCCTATGCATGTTTATTCAGAGTTAAGTTCCATTATGACTAATGGGGGCTTACGCCATAGTGACTTTAGAATTGCAGCCATAGATTGCAATCTTATTCACCTTTGCCTGAGAATGAGCCCCACGGGACACAGCGGTACTTGCTTCCAAGTAAACATGTACAGGCTTGTGCTGTCAGGCAATTAGATGGATCAGTCGGTTAGATTGATCATTGAAATACCTTTTGTTTGACCACAAAGGTGCTGCTGCTTATTCAGGAAGCACTTTTAAACATTTTTATTATCATTTAATTGAGTGAAAACATCCAGAGCAGAGGGGAAGAGACTAAAGACCACCAGCACCCTTGTGTCTGTTGGAGCCTTGAGCACCACACCAGAGTGAGAAAGCGAGCATGGTGAGTTGTGCTTTGGGGAAGCTGAGAACACTGTATCCAGAGTGGCTGGGTATATCTCTGCAGCTGCCACAGGCCCTCCAGAAGCAGCAGGAACATCCAGAGCACAGGGGAAGAGGCTAACACACACCCTGCCCCACCTTGTCACTGCTGGAGCTTTAAGAGCTGCAGCAGGATGAGAGAGCGGGGGCTGCTGCAGGCCGGAAAAAATCTGGTCACTTTTTCCTGCACTTGGTAATTCTGGGGTAGCTATTTGCAGGTTGTACTGTTCTTTAATGCCTCAATACATCAGAAAGGTTTGGTATATCTGGCTCCGGTTTTACACTTTACTGATAAATAATTTGTATTGTGTCATAATGCTTGGCTTGATATTGCTTGTCTTGTAATGTTACAATGTCAGTATTTGTCAAATGAATTGTTTGGGTTGTTTATTGTAATTATGTACTATGGCAATTGACATATTGGCATGCATTGTTTTTATTTTATTTTATTGCTGTTGTGTTATGAGCCTCTGTGGGCATATTTTGTGGGAAAGCAGCATTTAATCGGGTGATGACAGCCCTTCTAATAAGTTTGCCTATAAACTTAGCTGCACCTAGGAAAAAGAAACCAAATGCACTTTTACAGGATGGGGGATACTTGGCTCAACAATACTACTAGTGAGAAGGATCTTGGAATTGTAGATCACAAGCTGAATATGAACCGGCAATGTGATGTGGCTGCAAAAAAGGCAAATGCTATTTTGTGCTGCATTAATAGAAGTATTGCTTCCAAATCATGGGAAGTACTAGTTCCCCTCTACTGTGTCCAGTTCTGGGCACTTTAAGAAGGATGCAGACAAACTGGAAAGGGTTCAGAGGAGGGCAACAAAGATGATCGGGACTGGAAACAAAGCCATATGAGGAGAGACTGAAAGAACTGGGCATGTTTAGCCTTCAGAAGAGAAGACTGAGGGCAGATGTGATAGCACTCTTCCAGTACTTGAAAGGTTGTCACACAGAGGAGGGTCAGGATCTCTTCTCGACCATCCCAGATTGCAGGACACAGAATAATAGGCTCAAGTTACAGGAACCCAGATTCCACCTAAACATCAGGAAAAAATTCCTGACTGTTAGAGCAATACGCCAATGGAACCAACTACCTAGGGAGGTCGTGGGCTCTCCAACACTGGAGCCATTCAAGGTGCAGCTGGACAGCCACCTGTCAGGGATGCTTTGGCTTGGATTCCTGCATTGAGCAGGGGGTTGGACTCGATGGCCTTATAGGCCCCTTCCAATGCTACTATTCTATGATTCTATTCTATGTGGGGAGCCTGGGTGCCATTGCTTAGTAGTAGGCGATCACTCGTGACCGAGTAAGATTGTCTTCCAGGATAAAAATTACAAAAAGAAAATTTTAAAAAGAGGAAATTCTAAAAAAAATTGTGTAGACTCTAGTGATGGGTCCGTAAGTGACTGTGGAGGCCAATTCTAGATCCACACAACTTCCCACAGTGAGGACACAGGTTACCAGATGGAAGATGGTCCTGTAAAGAATTCGTTTGACGTGCTTTTTGCTTAGCACATTTCTCCCTTTCACCTTGCACTCGGGCTTCTTCAAAGTCCATGGAACCTTTGTGAAAGGCCAACCTCCAGTTAGATCGTTCATGGGCCAGAGCTTCCCAGTTTTCAATGTTTATATTGCATTTTTTTAGATTAGCCTTATGAACATCTTTAAACCTCTTATACTGACCACCGATATTCCGCTTTCCATCCTCGAGTTGGGAATAAAGTAACTGCTTTAGGAG
The DNA here is from genome assembly GCA_021292165.1 of Shinisaurus crocodilurus. Taxonomy (NCBI): domain Eukaryota; kingdom Metazoa; phylum Chordata; class Lepidosauria; order Squamata; family Shinisauridae; genus Shinisaurus; species Shinisaurus crocodilurus. The sequence continues at coordinate 112,721,954 of CM037877.1, forward strand.
ACGGTAGTCAGACATTCGAACAACATGACCGGTCCATTGAAGTTGGCGTTGAAGGATCATTTTTTCAACGCTAGTAGTCTTTGCTTCTTCCAGTACACTGACATTTCCGGAGGCAACGTTGATGAAACCTTTCAAGGAGGTGGAAATGACGTTTATAGATAGTCCATGTTTCGCAGGCATACAATAAAGTTGGTAATACAATGGCTTCATAAACCAGTGTTTTGGTCTTCTTACAAATATCCCGATCCTCGAACACTCTATGTTTCATTCGAGAAAAACATGGCACTTGCGGAGCTCAAACGATGCTAGATTTCAGTGTCAATGTTGGCTGTAACAGAGAGATAGCTGCCAAGATAGAGAAAATGATCAACATTTTCCAGTATTGCCCCACCAAGCTGGATAGATGGCAACACCAAAGGGTTAACTTGCGCTTGCTGATGAAGCACTTGCCGATGAAGCACTGGTTTTTTTTATGTTAAGTGACAGACCAAGTTTTTCGTATTCTTCTGCAAAAGCCTTTAGGATAGTTTGGAGATCATCCTCTGAATGTGCGGAGACCACATTATCATCAGCATACTGAAGTTCCACAACGGAGGTTGTAATTACCTTACTTTTTGCTTTCAGCCTGCTGAGATTAAAAAGCTTTCCATCTGTTCGATATATAATTCCCACACCAGTGGGAAGTTTTCCCTCGACAAGATGTAAAATCATGGCAATGAAGATAGCAAATGATGTTGGGGCGATAACACATCCCTGTTTAACACCTGATCCCGATTTAAATGGAGCACCATGAGAGCCGTTGTTGTACAAAACCGTTGCTGTCATGTTGTGATGGAGAAGTCGCAAGATATTCACAAATTTATTGGGGCATCCAATTTTCATAAGGATAGTCCAGAGAGCTGTTCGGTCTACAGTATCAAAGGCCTTAGCCAGATCAATAAATGCCATATAAAGGGGTTGATTTTGCTTCCGGCATTTTTCTTGGAGCTGACATGCAGTAAAAATCATGTCTACTGTCCCTCTAGAGGGGCGGAAACCATATTGAGATTCAAGGAGGATCTCTTCTGAAATAGAAGACAGTTTGCGAGAATCCTAGCAAATATTTTACCTGCAGTAGCTAAGAGAGAAATGCCCCGATAGTTTCCACAGTCTGTAAGCCATTGCTTACCATCCCCATAGCTGCAGTCCTCCACATGGGGGCGCTCATTGTCCCTCACTTCCAACCTGCTGCAGCTGAGCTGGGCCTCCTCTGGGCCTTAGGAGAAAATAGTGAACCAACGGGATATACTAAATTAGCTATTAGTTAGTGGGGCAGGCAGCAATCTGTAGCCATACTTTTAACGACACACATTTGCAGAGGGGAGTCTGCAGCAGGGTGGGCGTGTGGCAAGAGACCATTATGGACAGAGATCAGTTATGAGAGTGACTCCTCTGTCACAGAAAGACATTAGTTCTATCTTTAGAATAATTTTTTTTTAAAGAAAAAAGAAATGTGAGGAGAGGGAAATGCTCAGACTAGAAGTAACGAAGAAATCTGGAAATCAGAATAGGAGCTATGGAAAAGAGATCAAATGAGCGCATCAGCCCCAGCCAGCATGGCTAATGGCTAGGGCAGTGTTCTCCAAACCTTGGGTCCCCAGATGTTTTTGGCCTACAACTCCCAGCATGCCCCAGCCAGCATTGGCTGGGGCATGCTGGGAGTTGTTGGCCAAAAACATCTGGGGACCCAAGGTTGGAGAACACTGGGCTGGGGGTTATGAAAGTTGGAGTCCAACAACATCTAGAGGGCCACCTGTTCCCCACTCCTGATGCAGGGAGAGCCAAAAAGCCACTCAAGAGTTTAAACTAATTCAAGAGTCAATTAAGCAAACACTGCAGAAAATTAGAACAGGCTTTACTTGGTGGGAGAAAAGGTGGTAGACCAGGGGTCTTCAAACTAAGGCCCGCGGGCCATATCCGGCCCGCCTTGCCTTTTTATCCGGCCCGCCGGCCGATTGGCAGAAGCAGACTTTTTTTTAACTCTTTCGTTTCAAGCGCCGATTCTTTTAATTCTTTTCCATAATGTGGAAAAATTAGTGGTGGTGTTTTACCTCTTATGTATGAGCTGATGTAACTAAATCAGATTTCTAATGTTTCAAAAATGCTACTTTGGATTGAAGCAGAGTATGCTCATTTGTGTGATGGCAAAAACAAAAGTATATTTGTGTTAGGCATGAAACAGTTGTGCAACTATATATGTAAATACCACCAGCCCTGCCAGGAGTATTCATTAATATTCCCTCTTCTTCCCTCCCCATTCCTTTTTCCTTGTGCGTCGTGTCTTTTTAGATTGTAAGCCTGCGGGCAGGGACTGTCTTGTTAATTGCTGTAAACCGCCCAGAGAGCTTCGGCTATTGGGCGGTATAAAAATGAAATAAATAAATAAAATAACTTTCCATTTAAGGGGGAAAAAATTCACCCCTATCACCCCTAAAAAAAAAGGACCCCTTTTTACTTGATCCATTCGTTCATATTTTTTTCAAACTATAGTCCAGCCCCCCAACTGTCTGAGGGACAATGAACTGGCCCCCTGTTTAAAAAGTTTGAGGACCCCTGTGGTAGACCGTTTGGATCGGGGTGAGCAACTTGTGGCCCTCCCCAACTGACTGGATGTTATAGTTCTGAATTGAAAGTTTGTTTATAAGCTTATTGTAATGTTTGTATGAGAAGATGTCCATATAGTTGTGTTTTGAGATATTTGATGGGGTTTTAAAAAAAATTATTGTAAATTTCAACAAAACAAAACCATTAAAAAAGAGAGAAATGAAACAACAAATGTAACTACATAAATTTGGATATATCAATTTTAATTAATACATGTGAAATGTATATATTTCTCTATATTTGATGATGTTAGCCGCTTTGGGCTTCCTTTTGGAAATGTGGGATATCAATAAATGAGGATGATGATAAACCATAGTTCAAACTAATCACATAACAACAAACCGCAATTAGCTGCAAATGGAAGCAAATGCTTCTAATCTCCTCCTGTCATACTAGGGGAGGGGAGAGTGCATGAGCCTGAGACTCATTCTTGTAACACTAAACCGTGGCTCATGCTGGCTCAGCTTGTCTGAGCCTGGAAAGCTAAGCAGGGTCAGGCCTGGTTATTACTTGGATGGGAGACCCCTCCTCTAGTTTCCTGCATTCAGCAGGGGGTTGGACTCGATAGCCTTGTAGGCTCCTTCCAACTCTATGATCTATGAATCTAAGAACCATAATTTAATGTTGTGTCCAAATGTAGCCTGTGAGAATGAATATCAGAGGGCAATATAAACATATAGGAACTCCCCCCCCCCAGGGCCAGTATCCAATGGTGACTGCAAGTGGCCAGTCCCACTGCTTGTGCAAAAGAGATTTTAGCGCTTCCAAGGGCCAGGGCCGGCGCTACCGCTAGGCAAACTAGGCGGTTGCCTAGGGCGCAGTGGCTGAAGAGGGTGCAGAAACGCTGTGCTCCTCTTCGCTGCTGCTGCGCCACCCCCGCCGGGCCTCCCCCCCGCCGCCCCGCCCGCCCACCGAAGCCGCCGCCCCACCCGCCCGCCTCCCCCCGCTGCCCCGCCCGCCCACCTCCCCCCGCCGCGCCTCCCTGCCCGCCCCCCGCGCCTCCCCCCCACCTACCTTCTCCGTGTCGCTTCCGGAGCCTCGCCCGCGTTGTTTTGGTGGGAGGAACCAGGGCAACAGGGCTTGAACAGCCCTGTTGCCCTGGTTTCCCTGGCAAAAAACAGAGCGCGGGGGTCCCGTTGCGTCACTTCCTCCTCGGAGGCGGCGGCAGCCAGGGTGGGGGGAAGGTAGGTAGGTAGGTGGTGGCGGCATGGGGGGGGGTTTGCAGGGCTGCTTTGCTCCGGAGCCCCCCCCACGGCACAAGAGGGGGGGCGCTAAATATAATTTCGCCTAGGGCGCCAAACTGCCCTGCACCAGTCCTGCCAAGGGCAACCTGAAATGAGCACAAACACTCATTTCTTGAATGGGGCAGGTTAGCGGAGCTTGCGTAAGAGAGCTCTGCCAACCTGCCCCATTCCAGAAATGAGTGTTTCTGCTCATTTTGGGGCTTGCCCCCGGAAGCGCTACATCTCCGTTGCACAAGCGGTGTGCTGCTGCTTGCCCTCGGAAATGCTAAATCTCTGTTGCGTGAGTGGCGGGTGCCACTCGCGCAATGGAATCGGTGGGGTTGGCCCCTCATGAAACGGAAGCAGCGGTGGGCCGCACTCACAGATGGGCAACATTGGATACTGCCCAAGTAGCACTGAAAAGCTGCCCAAAGGGTGACTTGGTGTTGGTATTTTAGGGTGGGAGGTTCATGAAAACTGAGCAGTTTCAGCTAAGAAATTATCTTCTTCCTGTAGTTATGCATCCAAGTGAAAAATCATAGACAGAGTTAAACTGCTTTAATATGTTTTGGAACAGATGTCAACTTCATGGATGCACTTTGTGAAGGCACATGCCCCTCTCCAACTGCTCCCATCAGCCATGCTCACATAAGAGATGTCCACACAAAGGCCTCTTCTTCAGTCCCTGTTCCCAGAGAGTCCCTGGTGCTTACTCCCCAAGTCTTTCCAAACGAGTACTTGTGACCTGGTTTTGAACAAGTAGAAGAATTAACTGGTATTTTTCTTTTCTGAAACCTGTGACATATATTTGGGCATGGAAGGGAGCACTGATGAACTACCAGCTTGTTTGCATGTATGTACGTATTTACTAACTAACTACCGTACATTTCTATACTGCCTCTCTGTGAAAGCGCTCAAGGTGGTTTAGGTCTTATATATAAAAATGGTTTACAACAACCTTTCCCATCCTGGTGCCCTCCAGTTGTGTTGTACTCCATTCCCAACATCCCCAGCCAGCATGGTGGTCATGCTGGTTGAGGAAGATGGGAGTTGTAGTCCATCACATCTGGAGGACACCAGATCGGGGAAGGCTGGTTTGCAACCTAAGCGACAAGGAAAAAGGAATGCGAAGAGGGAGATTTTGTCTAATGGCATTCTTATTAAAGGCACCTTAACTGCAGAACTCACACCCCACTCTTGTGCCATGGGGGCATACAAGCTTTTTCAGTGCCAGCTAAAGACCTATTTCTTCACTCGGGACTTTGAATGAAATTGTATTCCTGCATTGTGCAAACTGTGATTTATCTGTGTCACTGTTCTCCTCCATTTGGTTGGTTTTTTGTCAATGTCATACGATTTGGGGTGCAATCCTATGCATGTTTAGACAGAAAAGAATGTCCCAGCAGTGCCCAGCCAGCATAGCTGGGTAGACATACGGTAATTTACCCAGGGTAAATTAGATAGCCAGGGTAGAGATAATTTACCTGCCTCTTTAAACTATCCAAGGTGTTTACTCCTTGGTGGCAAATTTGACTGTGTTTTAACTTGGGTTTATACCTCTTGGAGCTCTTAGGATGCAGCAGTTTGAGACAAAGCGGGTCCCAGGCCTCACAGAGCATCCTCTGTGGTTGTGAGATGGGCCCCTTATTTCCTTTCCTTTGAAATGTCAACCACTAAGTTGAATTTGCAATCCTTGCCCAGGTATGAGTTTTGTAAATAGAGAGCTAAATCTGTTTTCCTAACAGCACAGTTCACATTTTTAGAATGCAAACCAAACCACGCCACCGTGGCATTGATGTGTTTTTCTTTACAACAGAGCCCCCCCTTCCTTAACTCCCCCCCCCCGCATGTGTAAGATTCTCTTTCTGACTGTCTGTCTGTCTCTGCCTTTCTTTCAGATATAAGCCTACAGGCAGGGCACTGTGATTGCTATCGTACTGCACCATGTCACTTTTGGTTGGTTCTTGGTAAATAAAGTATGATGATATCTGAATCCTTGTATTCAATATTATTTTGGACAAACTAAACTTAATAAATCAATGGCTCAGTTCAAGGACTCGGGTGGTTTTTAAAAATTATTATTTAAGAGGGCAGCTTAAGATATTATCTTGATTATCTTTCACCAAAACGCCAAGTAGATTTTGCTATGATTCTTCCGTGCATAAAAAAAGAAAAAGTAGAATATCATTTTTTCACATAGGTTCAGTTCAGGACAAGAATGGAATGAACCTTAAGCTTGCAATTGGCTTACCATATTGATAACAAGGCAAGTGCAGCTCTCAGATTGCCAGTTCGGATGCAAACCAGGAAGGGAAGGAATTAGAGTTCAGGATAAGAGGAGGAGGATGGTGGCGCGGGGGAGGGGATGTGGTATGCAAACTCAAGGCTTGTTCTCACAATGCCAAACCATGGTTTCAAATGTATGTCTGAACCAAGCCTGTGTCAAAAAGCAAAATCTTACCCTTTTTGTGAATGGAAGAACCATTGTACTTGGTTTTTTGGCAAAATATAACCAAGATAGCTTTTAAGAATCATTTTAAGAATCTTACATGGGAAAAGTCTAAGAGGCTTAATTAAGCCACGATTTGCTGTGGCATATTGCATGTGCCAGGGCGCATACTGCAGCAATTTGAATATTCAACCCCAGATTGGGCTGATTGGGGGTTGCTACGTGATGTCCAAACCCAGACACTATAGGTTAATTGTGGGTTAAACAACCCACAGTTAACCTACAATTAGGAGTTACCATGAGTTAATTAATCCACGATTTGCCATGGTGCATGCTGGACACATTCCAGCATGCACCATGGCAAATTTAACCCCCCGATCAGAGGTTCCCATGTGACATCCGAAGCTGGAAACTATAGGTTAATCTTGGGTTAAACAACCCACAGTTAGCCTAACTACTAATTGTAGTTTAACTGTGGGTTCTTTAACCCATCATTAGCCTATAGTGTCTGGGTTCTGACATCATGTAGCAACTCCCAATTGGCCCAATTGGCCAATTGGTACGATGCACCTAGAGTTGCAAGGGTGGGGTTGGGGCATGCATTTGCTCTTCTGCCTCAGGTAGCAAACCTGTCTTGGGCTGGTCCTAAGTGATGGTGTTTTAAAGGAATTGCTGTTTATGGGGATGCACTGTTGTTATTACATTTCTATACTGCCCAATACCCAAAGCTCTCAAAGCTCACAAAAATTAAAAACCTAAAATAAAAATGTGGAGAGAAAGCCTGAGTACACTGCTGAAACCTGACATATTGAACCCTGACATGTTTCCCCCCTTTCACCCCTCTGTCTGCATAATCCCCACCCGGGGCACAGGAGACACAATTCTGGGCAGACCGGTTACACATCTGGCACATCTGCATACCTTTAATGGGACACATTTACACTTCCCTCAAGGAAGAGCATGAGATTCCGGAGGTGGGGGCGCAGTCTCAAAGAGCTGGAAAGTACCCCAAAGTACCCATGGAGATGCCAGCACCTGAAAGGTGCCACCACCCCACGGGGCGGGACCAGCCCACCTGGTCATCAAGGGCGGGGAGGGGGCGAGGGAGGGTAGAAAAGATACGTGCCAAAGAACAAAGGGTTGTTGGGAACACGGTGCAGGCTTACACAGGTCAGGTCGCTAGCTCTGGCTAGGGCCAAGTAACTTCCCACCCCAGGCAGGGTGCCCGGCGATCGGCAAAGCAAACTGCTACATTAGAATCTAGAGTCAGAGTCTCTGGTGTCAGGTAATATTCTGCATTCGAGCAAAGCCTACCTAGAAAGCAAATTGAATACAGTAATACCTTGGATTGCAAGTAACTTGGTTTGAGAGCGTTTTGCAAGACAAGCAAATGTTTAAATATTTATTTATTTATTTTTTACTTGATATACAAGCAACGTCTTGCAATACAAGTACTGTAGTACGGCTTAAATTAAAAATCTCTGTACAAATTTTTTTGGGGGGATTTCGTTTTGATATAAGAGTGTTTTGGATTACAAGCACGTTTCCGGAACGAATTATGCTTTCAATCCAAGGCGTGACTGTCCTTCCGTTTTTTCCTATCTGTATTGACTGTTCTGTTTATACTGTGAAATTCCTGTAGTCTATTAGTTCCTCTCCATTAAACTCTTTCGAAACTGACTAGCTTGTGGCTTCCCTGTCTCTAAGGGGATTCCTTGTCAATTTCACTCGCGGCTGAAAGTAAAGGTTTTGACAGCTGCGTTAAGGTGCCGAACCCGCGTTCGGTCCGCCACAAAAAATATAAAACCTTTTAACAGTTTAAAACAGAATAAAACCAAAGTAAAGACCAGGGTAAAAACTAGCAGCAGGGTAAAGATCTAAAAACACAGTACACATCTAAAGACGAAACTAAAGGAAAGTTATATACATGGGTTTATTCTCACAAGAGCTCTTACTCTATCACCCTCTCCCTGTGATGAGTGAGGTAGAAGGCAGCATGAGTGCCCGAGGCCCACCACTGATCTCTCCTCCAGGGGCTGGGGGAGAGGAGGAAATAACATCTAGGAATGTATGCAGATGCCTATGATCCCTGCACTAGATTTAAAAGACTGGAAGTCATCGCCACCACTCCCTGTAAATAAATTCCCCTCACTCCTGCTGACCTTAGCCATGGTTAGACATTATATTGGCACAGACATCTACCATGACACTAAATAGAGTTCACTCTTAACCAGGATTTGAAACTTGGTTCAATTTTGGAGCAGCGATACTAGGATACATTTCTCCCTTATAGCTTTGGAGTCTTGTCTGGAAAATCCTTATGTACGGAGATTAATTGCTTCTGTGTCCGACCCAACACACGGAAAGGGTAAAGAAGGGATTTCTACGGACCTCATATCTCCGTTTCGTTTGTGAACTTGCCCTTTACCCACTTTGCTAAGCACAATTCACTAAGGATTGCATCCCCATATGTGCATGCCATGTTTCCACCTTATCTAATAGCTTATAACTGGAATATTAAAGGGGCAAGTGAATTGATCTAAACTAAGAATAGACATTATTTCCTGTTTTGCTTTTAAGCTTCTCTAGCGAAATAGATTAAGGTTTTTAATGTGGGTGGATTAAAGCAAATGGAATCACAAATTTAGACAGGGGGGGAAGAAACATACCCGGGATGTAGCCAGTGTAATTTGGAAGGAGGCCACAGTCGGTTCTGTAAATCAGCTTGCCTTGTCTTTTTTGAATAGCATCTCTCTTTGGGGGGAATAAGGTCAGGGTTTGCTCTGGGTTTTGTACTTTGTCTGTCTTGGGGATGGTGGTATCCAAGATCTTCTTGGAGATCTTATCAGAGGGCAAACTATGAGTTGCCAAAGAAGAAATCTATCATGACAAAAATAATGGAGAATTAATCAATTACATTATTTTATTTATTTATTTTTATTTATTAATTAGTATTTATAAACAGCTTATATCTATGGATTTCAAACTGGTATACACAAATCATAAAAATATAAATATATAAAGCTAATACACAGAATATATTGTATCGACATATCCTTAAGATGGTAGGCTAAATTACACTGAGAAGGTTTGCATAAACAGATGTGTCTTCAACACGCCTAAAAATAAACATGTCAGTGCATATCTAATCTTAGGGGGAAGATTATTCCACATAGTGGGTGCTACTACACTAAATGCCCTGCTCCGAACTACCACGGAGCAGATCTCAGGAGTATGTGGCACCACCAGCAGGGCCTCACCAGATATCCTCAAAGATCAAACAGGTCTATAGGGAAGAAGGCGGTCTCTCAGGTATACATTTACTACACTGGAATAGCTATTTGCATCCTGCAAAATGGCCCAGGGAATATTCCATGCAGCCTTAATTTCTACATGTTCATATTCAGAGCCAGTGTGGTGTGTAGTGGTTAGAGTGTTGGACGTGGGACTTGGGAGATCTGGGTTCAAATCGCCACTCAGCCATGAAGCTCACCGGGTGATTTGGGCCAGTCACTGACTCTCAGCCTATCTCACAGGATTGTTCTGAGGATCAAATGGAGAGGAGGACCATGTAAGCTGCCTTGGGTTCCTTGCAAGAGGAAAGGGGGGGGGGCTATAAATGTAATAATAAAATAAATAAAAATATATTACTCTTGTGAGTTTGATGTTACATCTCAACTGGCAAACTATGCTTTGTTCTTGCCCTGTAAACTAAGAATGGAAACCAGGAACAAACATTGGTTTCTCTAGTCCTGGTTTGCTGGGCTCATGAAAACCATCATTTTGCCAGGTCAGATGTAAAATCAAACTATGGTTTGCCCAAACCCAGGAAGTTACTAATCAAGTGGACATAGCATGTGAGTGGAAGAGGGAGAGGGGAGCTCGCGAGCACAAAACTTGGTCATGTAATGCCAAAGCATGGTTTGGCATTATATCTGGACTGGCCCATTGACTTGAATCAGCGGACCGCTGAAGTTCTAAATGTGCAGCATCGGAGCCATATGGCTGTAAAATACTGGTGCTTTCTGGAGTATATGAAAGCCATAACAACAATGGTGCTGGAAACCCACATACCATAACTGACTCATCTTCTGGCTTGGTTAGGAGAGGCTGTCTTCCCTGGCTTGATTTTGGTGGTGGTTTTAAGTCTGTCTTGAGCTTTTCTATTGTCTGAATGGCAGAAGTGGTTGAAGGATCACCGTCATAGATGAGTCTTCGTGCAAACCGATGTTGATTGGTAGTTGAGGGTAGGTATTCTGGAAAAAGAATGAAAGACTGTGTTCACAACAGTTAATGGAGATAAAAACTGAGCCTGCATTTGAGATCAGGAAGGCATTGCTTTAATCCTGGATCGTAAGGCTTAATGTTGAAATTTCATGCTTGGTTGTAATCTTAAGAGGCAGACAACGCACAGTGTTGATGTCTTCTTACTTCCACTTTTATTTTGCTCTTAAGATTTTAATTATATATGCACTTTCCTATTACTGTCAAGCTGCTTTGCATTGACATTGGACATGTACTTTGCACTTGACTCACTCAGTACTGGGGATATGATGATGTATACCTTTTCACAGTCTCTCTTTGTTCCAAGGGAAAGTGGGACTGAAGCCCTGTACAATTATCTTTATGAGGGCTGGGAGGGAAGAATCTATTTCAACTGCTTTGGAGAAGATTTCCACAGGGTAGGTGGCACTGGCCGCCCATTTCTTGGTAATGAATTCAAGATGTGGAGCAGCCCTTTGCTTCTCCCGAATCCATGCAACAAAGATATAGGAATTTATAATATGGCTGGCTGTGAAGGCTATGCTGACTAATCTGGGTTAGAAACAAGCTGATACTTTACTTCCACCTGCTGCTGCTAAAAGGTGGGGAAAGGGGACAGAAAGCTTTGAAAGCCAATTCCCATGCCCTCTTTCAACACTCCATCCATCTATTTGTGCACACAATGGATGTCTGGATTGCACAATGGATTGACTTGATCAGGCATGAAAAGACAGTAGTCAGAAAGCAAGATGGATTTTGTGAATCCTTTTTCAGAATCCTTTGGGGAATCCAAAATGTCATGATCTTGGTCTGTTTTATCAAAGAAGGTAGATCTGGACCTACTGATAGATCTCTGCGTGATTTGCAGTCAACCAGCAAGGATTTCCAACTCCCAACTGTTTGGCAATAGCAACAACAACATGACTCCCTCGCTCTCCCCCTAAATTATACTGGGAAATGAAGAAAGCTTGGAGTAACCAGGAGTGGATTTGTGTGTGGAAGGACTGTGAAGTGTTGCACTAAGGTGCATGAGAGAAAGGAGGGGGAAGAGGAGGAAGGCTGCAGGCACAAAGCTTATTCTTGATCTGATAAACCAGGGGTCCTCAAACTTTTTAAACAGGGGGCCAGTTCATTGTCCCTCAGACAGTTGGGGGGCTGGACTATAGTTTGAAAAAAATATGAACGAATGGATCAAGTAAAAAAGGGTCCTTTTTTTTTACTTGATAGGGGTGAATTTTTTTCCCCTTAAATGGAAAGTTATTTTATTTATTTATTTCATTTTTATACTGCCCAATAGCCGAAGCTCTCTGGGCGGTTTACAGCAATTAACAAGACAGTCCCTGCCCGCAGGCTTACAATCTAAAAAGACACGACGCACAAGGAAAAAGGAATGGGGAGGGAAGAAGAGGGAATATTAATGAATACTCCTGGCAGGGCTGGTGGTATTTACATATATATTGCACAATTGTTTCATGCCTAACACAAATATACTTTTGTTTTTGCCATCACACAAATGAGCATACTCTGCTTCAATCCAAAGTAGCATTTTTGAAACATTAGAAATCTGATTTAGTTACATCAGCTCATACATAAGAGGTAAAACACCACCACTAATTTTTCCACATTATGGAAAAGAATTAAAAGAATCGGCGCTTGAAACGAAAGAGTTAAAAAAAAGTCTGCTTCTGCCAATCGGCCGGCGGGCCGGATAAAAAGGCAAGGCGGGCCGGATATGGCCCGCGGGCCTTAGTTTGAAGACCCCTGTGATAAACTAAGAGATATACCAGTGTGGCCTAGTGGTTAGAATGTTGGACTGGGACTCAGGAGATCCGGGTTCTAGTCCTCACTTGGCCATTAACCTCACTGGGTGACTTTGAGCCAGTTACTGACTCTCAACCTAACCTACCTCACAGGGTTGTTGTGAGGATAAAATGGAGAAGAGGAGGAGGATCATGTAAGCTGCCTTGGGTTCCTTGCAAGAGGAAAAAAGATGGGATATAAATGTAATAACAACAGCAGCAACAGCAGCAACTGAACTGGGTCCTAGTTTTCCCTCCTGCCCCCTTTCCCTCCTTATCCTTAGCTTAATACTTTTTTTCAAAGATGTGTAGCAAACTCATCATTGAAATTGATGAGTTTGCATTCAAAACTGAGGGGCAATATTACAAAACATTTGCAAAATATTGTGAATATTCATTCAAGCCCTGTAAGGAATCCTGCAGTATATGGGCGAAACTACACATTAGGTGGCGTGGAACATAGAAATGCCTCTGAAAATAGCATCCTTCCTGTCACAAGTTCTCCTCTTTGCCGCCCCGTAGCATGCAGGTTCACTTACCCTATGTTGCGACATCATCACATGGTGTGTTTCCCTGCCCACCAGCGGCAGCCAGTTATATGGAAGAAGGGTGGAGAAATTCACAGCATGATGTCACAGCCATGCTGGCTGGAATGGGGGTTGTAGTGTAACACATCTGGAGGGCACCAGGTTGGGGAAGACGGAAGTACAGGACAAGTGATCTGATACATTATGAGGAAGAAGAACTCAACACAGGAAATACAATTTTTGGTGGCAATCCTGCACTGCGTCCAATGTACAGTTCCACCCTTAAAAAACAATATTTGTTTTTCTTGGGGAAGGAGTATTATTCATTATTATTTGAAAAGGGTGGAGGGCATTCAACCTGTTCTGGGTGGGATTGCGCTCCCCCTGAAGGAGCAGGTTCCTAGCTTGGAGGGTCGGTTCTCCCGAGTCATCTTTGTCACTTGCATCTCAGGTGTCCTCAGTGGCACAGAGTGCCTTCCCCCAGCTTCAGCTGGTGCCCCAGCTATGCCCCTATCTGGACAGGGATAACCTGGCCTCAGTCATCTATGCTCTGGTTACCTCCGAGTTAACTTACTGCAATGCACACTACGTGGGGCTGCCCTTGAAGATGGTGTGGAAGCTACAGCTTGTGCAAAATGCAGCATTACAATTGATTACAAGGACCAGAAGGTCTGTACATATAGACCTTCTGGCCCGCTTGCACTGGCTTCCTGTATTTTTCCAAGCCCAATTCAAGGTACTGGCTTTGATCTATAAAGTTTTACATGACTTGGGACCAAAATAACTGATGGAGCGCCTCTCCAGGTATACACTATGATCGTCCTCTGATGCCCGTCTGCAAGTGCTACGTGTGAGGGAGGTTCAGAGAGTGGCAACAAGGGAGAGGGCCTTCTTGGTGGTGTCTCCCCGATTGTGGAACACTCTCCCCACTGAGGTCCACTTAGTGGCAGCCTAGTCATCCTTTCTAATCCCAGGCATTTGACAGCATATGAGAAGGTTTTTAACCGGTCCGGGATGTTTTAAATTGTTTTAAATAGTTTTGTATGCAAATGGTTTTTATATTATGTTTTATATTGTATTTTTAAGGTTTTAATCTTTTGTAAACCAGAGAACTTTAGCTATTGCACAATATAGAAATGTAGTAATAGTAATAGTAGTAGTAGTAGTAGTAATAATAATAATAATAATAATAATAATAATAATAATTTGATATGGGTGACAGTCTTACAATGTGCATTATTTCTGCCTTCTAACACCTGAGTGTAGTGGTGCCCATATGGCTGTCTGCATGTCTTGTTGATGAGAACACACCTGTGCCCAGATGTGCCAACTGCAGTATGGCTTAATCGTAGCAACTTCGCCTGATGGGCAAGCAGCTTTCGCACAGCGTTGCCATAGGTTTCTCCAACTATGCTTTCGAGATTTGGAATGAAACCTGTATATCTGGGAGGAAAACAACAACCAGGCAATAACTGCAAGCTTCCATATGCTCTGTGAGAGCTTTGCACAAACAGGCCGCCACACACGTCAGGATGCAAGAGAGCGGAGGGCAAAATCCAAATGTTTTTCAGACTCAGGACGTTTCCCTCTCATTGCAAATAAATTTTATTACTAATGTAAAACTATAACAGTATGATCAGGAATACACTGCACACATTTAGGTGCCTGGTTAAGACTTTCCTTTAAAAGCAGGCACTTAATCTTTAATCCGTTGCTTTATTAATTTTACTGGGGCACTGTACACATCCGGTAAGTAAATAAATGCAGAGCACTTTGCTGGAGCTCTGTTGCTTTGGCTTGTTGGCTTCATGCAGGGATACAGAACTCATTCAGCCCCAAAGCCAAGTTCCGTTTTGGAGAAGCTCTTGGGGGCCGCATTCCAGTGATGGGCGGGGCAAAAGGCAAAAGGGGTGGAGCCAAAGGGGCAGGGCCAAAATAGCAGTATTGTATTATATCAGTGTTCTCCAACCTTGGAGAACACTGTATTATATTACACTGTATTTGTATTTTATATTAATGATATTATTTGCTTTTATGATGATTGTTTTATACTGATTGTTTTTTGTAAACCACCCAGGGAGCCTTGTGGCTGATGGGCGGTGTAAAAATACATTAAATAAATAAATAAATATTTTAGTTTAAAGCTCTTCCTGCCAGTAACTCAGCCTTAGGAGAGGCATTTCAGCCTTTTACGGTCGGTGGTCAGAAGGAATCGGCATGGAACCTGTAGGGCTGGACTGGGAACCTGGAAGGGCCAGATTTGGTGCTCGGGCCTGAGGTGTCGCAGCCCTGGCTTAATGCCTTGACTACTAATAAGAGTGTCACATGTTAGTGTCCCAGGATTGTACAGTTAATGCTACCTCTCCTGTTAATATTTGAAAACTAAACATTTATTCTTATTTTAATTCCTAAGGGAGAAGCGATTTCTATGGAATTTAACTCACCTCATGCAAGGCTCAGCCCTGGAACCTCTTCTGAGAAAACATCCTTGTCTATTTCTTACATTCATTTCAGGGTCAGTGGTGTAGTGGTAAATGTTGAAGTGCTCATCCCAACAGTCAGTCCCCAAGGCAAGCCCAAAATGTCAGGCAGCCCTGTTGATCCACATATCAATAAACTGTTCTACCAGTTCTATGCATGCGATTTTCAAAAATTCACAGTGCCGTCCTATGCAAAGTCTACTTGGAGGCAAGAACTACTGAGTTCAGTGGAACTTACTCCCAAGTAAGTTTGTATAGGATTGCAGCCTCAGACTAGTAATATCTGGTAGACTCATTTGTATCTATTGATGTGTTGATTTTGGCTCATATTTTTATATGTGTACGATAATTCCCAGGCTACAGCTGCTATGTTACTCTTAGCACTTAAATTGATCTTGTACCCTTGTGTGTTTTCCACTTTTCAGGAAATAATTCCTGATTTATGCTGGGAGTAGTGGGACAAGTCAAGGACATATGATTTTAAAAAGGGAATAAAGCTAGCTGCAAAACCAGCATAATACTGCATTAAATAAACAGCTGTGCTAAGAACGTTTGAGGGTGACATGTTCCTTTCTCTTCAGCCCGAACCTTCTGGCCATCTGGGCCTCTTCTATGAAATCCCCTTAAGTTTATGTATAGGAGCTACAGTAGCACAACTACCTTGCCAACATTGTCCAAGGTTTCTGGAGGAGCCCACGCTAAAGCTCCTTCCTCCCTAAACCAGCACTGACTGTCCTGAAAACTGGTGTAGGAAGGAAGGAACTGGTGGGCACTTCTCAAGTTACTCAAGCAGTGCATGAAGGGGACATACTGCATTAGATCCCCCTCCCCTCATGCAGCAAATGTAATGTGGGAAGGAGCTCCAGTTTCACCAATCTCACAAGTTCTCCAACCAAAGGGTGAATACAGAATACCATTGCCATGGTGTGCCCATACCCACTAAGTAAGACCGCCATCTGTAATAGCCTGCGCCAAGTGGCAAGGAGAATTTTACTATAGTTCTGCTCCTGATCAGAAATTTGGGGAAGAAGGGAAGTAGTAAACTTTTCACCACCACTGGGAAAAATAATACAGTTGTCAGCTGACCAACCTCGCATGTGCACACTATTTGATTAAATGATTATTATTATTATTATTATTATTATTATTATTATTATTATTATTATTGCTACTGGTATTGCTACTACAATATTTATGAATCACTTACATTAAATAAATTTCTAAGTGATGTGCAAAGAAACAAATTTTCATACAGAGGACAAGATTACCTTCCTGGGAATGCCAGTTGGAAAACATATGTTTTCAGTAGGCGTCAAAAACCCAGGGTTGGTGCCTGCTTAATTCGTAGTGGTAGAGAGTTCCAGAAAGTGGGTGCTATATTCTGCCTTCCCTTAAAGTCTGGTTTAAAAATAAGGACAATCGGAAAAGATCGGCAGTTTAATTTTTCTGATCCACTTGCATGTGCTACTCCCCCAGATTTATCTTCACTCAAGATTTAGACTGCTTTTGGAAGGAGCTGACATTTTCAGACTACGAACAGTTTCATGGATTCAGAAGTTCTGTGCTCTCTACATTGTTTAGCTACAGAAATATTTTCTTTGTACATGCTGTTCTTAAAGTTCAATTTTAAGCTCTTACCCTGGTATGTAGATAGAACTGTAAGAAAGCATTCTGTCAACTGATTCACGGAGCTTTGTAAGTATCTTAAATTAGAGCTCTGACAGCAGCGATTGTTCCCTCACTTCAAGCTCAGAAATAAGAAATGTCAAGCGTGTCTTAGACTGACTTTGCTTGTGTAATAGCAACCCTTGCGTACCTAAGTTTTGTCACCATAGCTACTCAAGCCAGGTGGGGGTAGAGTAAATAAAATAGGGAAAACATAACACTGCCAACTTGTACAATAGATTGTCAACAAAATAACTTGATTTACCGGAACAAAAGATGATTTTTTAAAAACTAGCATTTGAATGTTCTCATTCAAACCATGGTTACTTTCAGTACATACAAACATATTCATTACCAACAGTGCATGATTTATATCCCTTATAAAACCTAGTATGCATAATCTGGGTGGTTGAGGATTATGTTACTGGAATAATCTCATGGTTGCTTTGGGGAGGAAAGGACAGACCTTGCTGAAAAGAAGCTTGTTTTTAAGTTCTGAGCCAAAATTTTACCCATTCCAATTTGGTAAGATGATAAATTTAAAATCTAAGTAATATGTTGGGAGTCAGGCAGAATTCTCTTTCAGGCAGAAAGAGATGCACTGTGGTCAGTACTTTAAGATCATCTCTTACATAACCGCTATGATTACGGTACTTACCAGCAGCACCTCATAACCAGTAATATTACAGATTGCTAAGAGGCAAGGGGGGGACACACATATTTTCTCAGTGTTTAGCAAAGTTTTACTACCTCTCCAGGCTATGAAATGTGATTAGTGTGAATCAGGAGCCTACTTTACACATGAATGTTCAGCCCTTGCTGCATGGTGTGAAAGAAAGATCAAAGATGGCCTCTTCACACACTACCTATTTAGGTGTATGTCTGAAGACTTCTTTGGAAGTCTATGCCTAACACATTCAAAACACACACACGAACACTTATCAGAGTTAGGATTGGCTGTGATCCTCCTGGTTGCATGTCCACATTATGACAAAACCTAGGTTTGCTGTTGTATCATGTCTGAAATGTTTCTGAGGTGTCACACGTGGAATGTTTGTATCATGTGATATCACCTCAAGTGTAATACTTTTCAATTCAAATATTCAGCTACAAGTGACCAAATGTTGTGTAATCAAGTGATGGGAAACACAAGCAATGCATGTGTGTGTGGGTGTGTGAACTGGCTCAAAGTTTCTCTTAAAGGAAAAAGGAAGGGTTGGATGCAACCAGGGCATGGACTCCATGGCTGTAGTTTCTCGAGCAAGATTTCAGCAGGCACTGCCCTCCTGCTTTCAAACACATTTTCCGCAATCTTAAAAGCTAGAAACTTGTTCTGTTCCTCCTCACCTGCACCCTAGGCCCCTAAAATGAAAGCTGAGATGCTCAGGAGGTTGAATTATTTTGTACCCAGTGTGCAGAGAACCACAGCATACAGAGAGTAGAAACAGAGTGGCCAAACAATAGCTAAATGACAATTAAAAAGAACGGTTGTGTATTCCACACTACCCTGATCATTTCTGCTACTATAATATGTTGTGATATGTATCACTTCACCAGCTGTAGCACACTGTTTACACATGGAAAGAACAGAATGGCTGTAAACAAGTTTGTTATGTCTTTCTGGGTTCTCGTGTTTTTCACTCTGTCATCCAAACCCAGGTGACCATCTTAGAGAGAGGCAGGACTGCTTTCTCTCTTCTCCTTTGTTCTTCTTGCTGGACTTTTGTCACTGCAACAATGTAACTTCTTTGCTGAGGTGGAGTGAAGCTCAACTTACTCCACTGGATGTAATGCTTGCTATGCATTTATACTCTGCACATGGACTGTAACTAGGAAATGTATACTCTGTAGAACTTTACTTGCTAAGTGAATAAACAGGTAGAATTAGACCTGTGGTGTTACAGAGTGTTTCCTGACTCTATGGATTAATCTGCAAACGGGGAAGCTGGAAGCAAGTTGGATTACAGGCAGGCTGGGCTGGCATCTTCACAACACGCTGCACGCTGCGAAAAGGGGGGAGCTGAGATCTGTGTGTGGAATAACAGGCCTCTGCTAGCACACAGACAGGATTTTAAATCTCCCATGCGCACACGCACTCTGCTGCTCATGCAGCACACGCACCAACATAATATTCTCAAGCTATGAAAACTAGAACTTTTGAGGATTTTGAATAGGAAAATTAAGATGTTCCCATCCAATCCTACATTTGGGGAGTTAACAATATTATTAAAAGACAGTGAGTTGGTTCAATGTTCCTATACCTTTTCAGGTTGCAATACTAGCCACTTTTAGTTGGGAGTAAATCTATCATTACAATTAGCCTCTTTAGGGTGCAATCCTATGTCCCTCCGACCTTGTCTGGGGGGACATAGGAACTGCCATAGAAGGTGCTGTGATCTCGGAAATCCTTTCTGAAGTCGCAGCACCACAGAGCATCTGCCCACCCTGGAGCCAGCACGGATCTTTCCACGTTGGAAGGAAACCGCAGGGAACCGAGCACAGAAGACCATGTTCAGTTCCGCAGGGGGGGGGGCATTCCTGGGGGCGGGGAGGGGGAGGGGCTGCCAGATTCTGAGGAATCCAGGCGGTGCCTCAGCCTCTCCTTCTCGTGAGGAGAGGTAAAACATCTAGATGGCCGAAATCATCTAGATATTTTTGAAGGCGGAAGGAGCACAGAGGATATCCTATCCTCCATGCTCCTCCCGCCCTCAACTGGATGCCCATAATCCAGGGATGTTGAAGAGTCCTTGGTCTTGAATCACGAGTCGAGTCACGAGTCTTTGGACCCGAGTCTCGAGTCGAGTCTCGAGTCCGAGGTCCAAAATGGTGACTCTAGTCCCGAGTCACTCCCAAAGCGGCGGCCCATGGAGGGAGCGGGAGGGTCTCCGCGAGAAGAAGAGCTGCCCTTCCTCCCGCAGAGACCCTCCCGCTCCCTCCATGGGCTGCCGCCGCCGCTTACCTGTCGGCGGGTCCTTCCCTCGTCCCTGCTCCTGCCGCCGCCGCCCCAGGGATGTATTACGAGCCCTCCCTGGGCTTGTAGTTCTCCGCGGCGGCGGCAGAGCAGCACGATCTCGCTCTTCTGAGTGGCGCGGAGCGTTCTCCGTGCCGCTCGAGTTGCCGCTGCTGCCCCGCTGCCGCCGCTCACCTCACCTCCGCCGCCTCACGCCGCCTCGCCATCGCACGCACACCGACGACGCTGGACCCACGCGCTCTGTTTTTGGCGGAGGGAACCAGGGCAACTGGGCTGTTTAAGCCCTGTTGCCCTGGTTCCCCCCGCCAAAAACAGAGCAGCAACGGCGGCGGTGAGGTGGCGGGTGGCAGGCGGCGGCGGTGAGGTGAGTGGTGCCGGTCAGCGGTGGCGTGAAGTGGCGGCGGCGTGTGGGCGGTGGCGAGGTGGCAACGGCGTGCGATGGCGGTGAGGTGAGCGGTGGCGGTCATCGAGTCCTTGGTCTCGAGTCCCGAGTCGAGTCTCGAGTCCCATTAAAAATATTGGGACTCGAGTCAGAGGGGGGACTCAGTCCGACTCACGAGTCGAGTCCTCGAGTCCGAGTCCCCATCCCTGCCATAATCCTTCGAATTCGGAGGGTTACAGACAGCCTATAAGGATTGTGCTCCCTGTGTTCAAACATTCTGGAGGATCAGCCTGAGTTGCTTGGAGCCCGGACAAACTACAACGCACAACAAGGGACTTAGAAAGCAAAGGACTTCCTCAAGTCCTTCTTTATCATGCTGCCAATTGGGGAGAGCAGAGGATGGATGGATGGGCTCACTGACCTGGTTCGCAGGACTCGACAACGCATCATGGGTAACTAGTCATGGTGGGTTGTCGTGTTGTGAGAACCCAGACCGCTTCCTGCAGGGTGAACACTGGAAGTAGCATATAGCCAATCAGGACTACTAGCCATTGATAGCCTTCTCCTCCATGAATTGATCCAATCCCATTTTAAAGCTGTCCAAATTGCTGGCCATTACCACATCCTGTGGGAGTGAATTCCATAGTTTAACTATGTGCTGTGTGAAGCAGTACGTCCTTTTATCTGTCCTGAATCTTCCACCAATCAGCTTCATGGTATGACCCCTTTGGGTTCTAGTATTATGAGAGAGGGAGAAAAATGTCTCCCTGTCCACTTTCTCCACACCATGCATAATTTTGTACACTTCTATCATGTCTCCCCTCACTCGCCTTTTTTCTAAGCTAAACAATCCCAGCTGCTGTAAGCTTTCCTCATAGGGGAGTTGCCCCAGCCCCTTGATAATTTTAGTTGCCCTTTTCTGCACTTTTTCCAACTCCACAATGTCCTTTTTCAGGTGCGGTGACCAACAACAAATCACCCTGAAGACCCATGGGCTGCAGTATGGGTTGTTCAACCCATGATGGTTTGTTGTGTCATCCAAACCCAGGTGACCAATCTCACCATGGGTTGCGGGAAGCAGCAAACAAGGTGGTCAGCAAGAGCAGCAAAAAAACCCATTGCCACTCTTGGCAATTTCACCCATGCTGCTGCCAGTGACAACCCCTCCACTGATGCCCAAGCAGCACATTGTAGGGCTGTCACTTTTGTGTGCCCCAAATATGAAATCTGTATACTTCCCTGTATACTCTGTCTAGCCCTGACTAAATCCCTGTTTTCAAAGAAACCCCTACCTTTAACAGCTGTCAAAAGCAAGTGTTAGTGAAAAGGCGGGGTGCACTTTCCCACCTTTCCTAGCACCTAGAGTCTTGGGAATGGGTGCAAAGGTTGGGGGCACTGGGACCTATGGGGGGCACACTCAAAACCCTGAGGATCTTACAGCAAAGGGGGGGGGAATGTTGCCTACCCCCTTTTGTGAGTGAAGATCACTTGTGGCTTTTTTTTTTTTTTTTTTTACTTGACAGTTCGCCTTTTGACAACTGTCAGGGGAAAGCAAAGTGGGGGAAAAACCTATTTGTAGCCTCTCTGGATCAATGTCACTTTGACAGAAGGTGTCCCGTCCCCCCAGACACTGCCTGGGCAAGGCTTCCCATTTTCACACCAGTGGAACTGCGCACCTCCACAGCTGCTTAAGTCCAACGAAAAAAATAATTTTAAAAAATGTATTTTAAAATTTGCGCACATTTGGGGCTAAAAAAAATAACTAAAAAAGAGGTAGTCAACCAGTGACAGCCCCTCCAATGTGCCACTTGGGCACTTTGGAGGGGCCGTCACTGTCTATCAATTTGGAGATCGCTGTTTGCCATCGGGGGCGGGGTGTTATTCCCTATGCCCCTTTACGCGTGAGTCGCAGTGCAGGGGGGGGCTTCTTCCCGTTTAGGATTGTATCCAATGTTAGTCTTACTTAGAATAGACCCACTGAAACCAATGGAGCTTGCGTTAGACGGACACTGGATGCAACCCTTAAAGTGCGTCTGGGACTGCGGCAGCGGCAGCCTCCCCGGCACGAGGCTTCCCTGGGCGTCACCGCAGCGGGACTTGACTTCCGACCAAACATGCCGAGGCTGTCCTGCGGTCCCTTCCGCGCTGCCTGAAGAGCCCTCCTCCTTCCCAACCTTGCGTGAGGGGCGCCTTGTCGCGGTCCCCGCAGCTGCTCGCCTTCGGGGTCACTGCGAGCCCGGCAGGAGGCGGCCTGGGAAGGCTGCGCGGCTCTGGCGGCGGCGGGCGGCGGCGGCGGCCGCTGCTGCTGCTGCTAAGCGCCGCCCCCTGCGTCCCTCCCTCCCTCGCTCCCTCCGCCCCCTCTGTCTGGTTCCTCCATCCTCCTCCCCCAGGCCGCCGCCGCCGCCTCTGGCTTCCCTGGCAGCGCGGCG
Source organism: Shinisaurus crocodilurus (assembly GCA_021292165.1). Classification (NCBI taxonomy): domain Eukaryota; kingdom Metazoa; phylum Chordata; class Lepidosauria; order Squamata; family Shinisauridae; genus Shinisaurus; species Shinisaurus crocodilurus. The sequence goes on from CM037877.1 coordinate 112,744,785, forward strand.
GAAGTCTTGCGAGAGGAGCTGCCGTCGCTTGTCTCCTCACGACGCGTCCCTCGAGGCGGCCCGGAGCGGAGAGGGCGAGAGAGCGAGAGCCGGCCGCCCGCAGTTTGCTGAGGCGGGGAGAGCCGAGTCGTCTGCCGCCGCCGCCGAGACGGAGAAGCGGCGCTTTCTGCGCCCCAGTCACGGCGGCAGCATGGCAGACGGAGCCCGTTCCCTGCTCGGCGGGAGCCGCGGCTCTAGCCCGGCTTCCAGCCCCTTGATGGGCAGAGGCAGCAAGAGCCGCTCGCTGCCCACGCCGTCGTCTTCCTCGCCTTCGTTGCGGCAGCAGCAACAGCAAAAGCAAACACCGCCTGGGTCTCCCAAACAGCCGCCGCCGCCGCCGCCGCCGCAGCAAACGGCTCGTGGGAGCGCGGCCGGGCACTGCTTCAAGAGGGTGACCCTCACCAAGCCCACCTTCTGTCACTATTGCACCGACTTCATCTGGGGGTTGGCGGGATACCTGTGCGAAGGTAATACCGTGTGTGTGTGTGTGTGTGTGACTGTGTGAGGGGGTCCTTGAATCTCCTCACGACCCCTAGTGGGGGCAGGCGTCAGTATGGGAGAGGGAGACGTCAGTCTGCTGCGAAGCTTCAAGGGGAGGGATGGGAGTATTTAATTCTTCCCCTTCCTCTTCATATTTTTGGTGAGTAGTAGCCTGCTTTCATGATAGTGTTGCCAGACCCCTCCCCTCCCCCATATTTTGCAAGATTCCTGCCAGTGCCACAAGTTGCCTACTGACAGGTAACACTTTTTTCATCACTTCGGGGAGTATCCAGTGTTAGTCCTACATTGAATAGACCCATTGAAATGAATTAAAGTTGGCCACTTAAGTCCCATTAATTTAAATGGGTCTACTCTGAGTAGTATCATTGGATATCTCTATACCAGGAAAAGCTACCTGATGCAAACGACTTCCTTTTGCAGGTTTGCCAACATTTTCTTCCTGAGGGGGTCTCCTTTTTGTCCTTTAATAGCTGCCTGTCATGCAGACAGAAATCCCTTGGGGAAACTTTTCCCATCACTTTATCTCTGGTTTGGGGAAAGCGCTTCCCTTTGCAGTGGCAGATGCAAATGACTTTTCTTGTAAGGATGCCAAGCCTGGACTCCTGTTTTTTAAATGGCTGCCTGACAGGCTGATATCAATCGGGTGAAGATTTGCACATCACTTATATGTAGGAAAAGCGTCTTGTGTTGCAATAGAGAGAGGTGCCAGGAACGTTTCCTTGAAGAGTTGGCAATATTCCCCCCCTGATAAGACTCCTGCGGTTTAACAGTGGCCTTTGTGAAAAGGTTGACATTTATCAGGTAAAGCTTTCTTCAAAGCTTCATTTTGATCCTGGGAAAAACCTCCCTGTTGAATGACAGATGTAAGGGACTTCCCCCTGCAGGGTTACCAGTATTTGTCTCCTGATGAGCTGCCCGGCAGGTAGAAACTTAGCAGGAGAAGCTTCTCTTTTTGTTTCCTCTCCATGGCCAGGAAGAAACTACTGGTACATCTGATTTTTGTTTAGTAGGCAGTTAGCTATTAAAGGTAGAGAAGCCCTGCCAGAAAAAAAGTTGGCAGTCTTACAATGTGAGGAGTTGAACCTGGGCTCCTGGAAATGGATAGACTATTTGGCACAACAAAAGAGTTGAATGTACCATCCATACTCTTAATGCTTTACACTATTGGTGTGGGCTGCCAGGCAGAAAGAAGGTTATCTCCATTCTTTCCCATTTATTTAGATAGGTCAGATATAGGAGGAGGGCAGTTTTTTAAAGCCAGTCTTCTGCCTAATCCCATCACCCCAGAGCAAGTAACAGTTCTTTCCAGGAGAACTGGTTGTGTTAGACTTGATAACTCAAGACCCATAGGTAGATGTGGATGAGCAGGCTGGTGAGTTGGCAAATTGTTTATGGTTTTCTGTGGCTGGCTCTATCCCCTCTTAGCTGCCACCAGAATGCTGCTACTAGAGGGGAGCGGGTGGGACCTTACCTCGGGAGTTGGGGGCAAGGTGAGCACATGCCTTTATACATACTACCATGTGTGTTTGTGTATGTGCACGTTAAGTTCATGTGATGGTGTGTTTTGGGGGCTGGCAGGTTATCAGTCCCATTCTTGGATACTTTCACATGAATATATCACTATTGATACAAGGATAAGTCTTAACCCTTAGTGCCTCTTTTTAACTGTGGCTTTCCGTGGTAAAGGTACCTTGTGTCCTTTATTTTCCTTGGTCTGCTACCCTCCACTTTTGCAGGTTGGTAGGTCACTAATGCAAAGGTGTTGGTTTGCCCGGTTTCCCTGAAGGAGAAGAGAGATGGGATGTTTACACGAGTGTCCCTCGTGCATTGGGAGGTTGTGCTCGGTGGTCATGTCCTCTGCTGCTGATGCACCATCCGGCATGCATGCATAGCCCCCCCCCCCATTTGTACCAAAGTGTGTTCATAGAGCTCCTGCACGTGAGTGGGATACATAAATTAATAAATATAATAAATAAATAAAATACTGGGCCAGTCAGGACCCTGCTTTCCTCTTGAATGGAGGACCTCATGTCAGTATGCACATAGGGCCCCTTCTCACATGCAGATGGTGAGGGCCAGCACTAGGTCCCATGGTCCCATGATCCTCTTCCTCTTTTTTTGAAAGTGTGATGGGGTTCATTCTGAACCCCCCTGGTGAGGAAATCTGCCAATGCAAGGGTGTAAGTGAGACGGCCTCCTTTTGAGGCACTGCTGTGTGAAGATCCAGTTTTCCCGAGTATCTCTGCTCTGAATTCTGATGGTCATCAGGTTGAAGAGCAGTTCTTCTCATATGAAAGAAACCTACACCTCTCACACAGTGTTGGGGAGGCTAGTAGAGTGAGAGTAAGACTGTTGCACTGTACTTTCACCCAAGCTTGTGACAAAAATTCTGATAACTTGTAATCAGGATCTGTTAGGAAAGTTCAGAAATAAGCTGCACTGGGCCTTTCTGAAGTTTGGTGCCATGCTTCGTTTCTGTATTTGCAGTGCTGCTTCCTTCCTTTTCTATTCCTGTTGCCATTGGAGGAAACAGCTGTCCTCCATGATTACGGTACTCTTCATTCATGTACTGTATATTAGGAGGTGGGCATTTTGACACACCACATTGATCTGTTGTAACTTGCTAAGATACAGACATCTTAAGGTGGCCTTGAACAGGAAGGTCAGAAAAAGAAGAACAAGTTGCACTGTTTAAAGATATAAAGTTCTGGCACCATGATTAAGCATTGCTCATATCCATGTTACGTAAGAACGCAAGAGGGTGTGAGCCAGGTATGGAACTAGGGAATATGAGTAACTTGCTGTATAACTGGATGTAATTAAGCAATAATGTAGCTGCACTGAGTTATTTTGCATCAGCTGCTTTTGAAGGAAGTTTAAGCGAAGAACACCAAGTGTCCATTCTCTCTCTCTGTATATGGGAAAGAGATACTATTTTGTGTGAACTCATTTAAATCTTTAAGAAACAGAAGATGACACCAGAATGCTTTATCATAAATAATGGCGGGACGTCTTAATGACATGAAGGAGAGATGCTATTGTTTTTATCAAAGCAAAACAAAATTGTAATATATGTGTTATGAAAATGTTCCATTAGATCCTGATTAGGTATTTTGCTGCTTTATTCTTCACTGTTTTTAGCTGATAACTATTGGAATACTGTCTCATAGATTACGTAGCTAAGGTATCTTAATATCAGTCTGTTCCATAAAGCATGTCCTACTTCTTGAGACCTTTTACAGTGCAATCCTATGCATGTCTACTCAGTTGTAAGCCTCATTGAGTTCAATGTGACTTACTCCCAGGTAAATGTGTTTGCAGCTACAGATCTCTCTCCTCCATTTGCACTCTGTCCCATTTTAACTAATATTCTAGCCTCTCTTTTCATAACTTTGCTACCCTTTTCCTTCACATACTCCTTGATATATCACATACTTTATGAGCTGGTCCCTTGGTTTGAGGAAAAGTCAACTTAGAATTTCTGTTCAATGTAGTTATGCTTTATTTTTTAAACAATGGATATAGGATATTGGAGGTGAACCTTTTGCAGATGAGAATTGGTGATTTGGACTGCATAACTGAGAGTTTTAGGCTGTACCTTTGAGTTCCTTTATTTAGCTTGGTAAGATTTTTGACTTGGAGCAAATTAAAACAAAATTTGGATTATATTGATTTTTTAAAAGAATATCCTAATAAAATATTCAGAAATACTGTTTTCACAGTGAGGGAAGTTATATTTAAGCTAATGTAATGGTTTACATATTTACTTAATTTTAGTCCTTTGTACCTCTCTGAAGACTTTACCTATAAGCTAGAAAATGTTCTTCTTGTTCTTATTATTTATTATTCGATGCATACATGTGCAAACCTGGAGCTTGCTGCTGCCGGTTTCCGGTTTCCAATCTTAGACGCTTTGGGAGGGAGCCTCTGCATGCAGCCTCACTGTGTCCCTGTCACTCTCCTCATTAGCTTCAAACTTCTACTCTTCTAAAGCTCTCCACCTCTGTGCCCTATTGGCTCCCTTCTCTCCCTTTGTATCATCTGTGTCTTCTGCCACACTCTGCGCCTAGATTAGCCTCTTTGTTGACTTGTATTCCTGAACCCCTTTAAGTTCTGTAAGACTAACTTCTTCAGCAAGGTTTTTTAGCCTTGCTTTATCTCAGTTACCTGTCACTTGACCCTGTCCTAATCCCTTCTTTGCTGTTCATGTATCAGTGTCTGACCTTGGTTCTATGTCCATCTAAGGTAGATTCATCTAAGCCTTATCCAGTGAAAAGCTGTGTCTTGTACAATGTCAAGAACATTAGCAGTAAGAAAAGTGGTATTTCAACCATGAAATCATAAGCAATATTCAGTGTGATATTTAAAATTTCAGTATCATCTGTGAAAACAGTGCAAAGTTCCTTAGTTATCAGATATTTAGGTTAAGCATAATTTTATTATTTGAGATTATATAATCCTCATGAAGAATGAATGCTTTGTCTTCTGGAATGTCTGGCAAAGGGTTCCCTATCACTCTGGTCCCTAGCCACAACATGACTTTTGAGGAGTTCAAAAGTTTATTGTCGATATGAGGTTGCCCCATTCCAGGAAATGAAGACCTTGTTGCTTTATTTAAAAAATCCCCCAAAACAGTTCTGTGTATGCATTTGTAGGTTGCATGTCAACATGTCTTGAGGTGAGCTGACAGTTTCTGTAGAAACCAGAGAACTGAATTTGGAAGTAAGGGCCGGTAACATCCCCATGTTTTATATTTGGATACTGGTCTGTAGCTCTGGGGTTAATACATGCATCATGTATATAGTGCTAGGATTGTTTGGTATACTTTCTAAATGGCTTCTGTTTAGATACCATCACTTGCTCTATGGGGCAAACATCCTTTCTCCTTAGTGTTGGCCAGAAGATGCAGAATTGGATGTTGGGTTGAGTTAATTCACTAGACTCTGTTTTTCATGGAAATTCCCCACCCCTCCACACATGCTGTTGCCTTTCTGGAAAGAAGTGGAAAACTGATGGACTTCATCAAAGCTAGCAGTCATTAGAGGTTATCTGTGTGCCCCCCCCCCCCAATGCTAAAGTACATTTCTGACTGTGGCAATACCACTGCCAAATAATGCTCCAGACAGAAACTGAAGGGAAAAATGACATCACTAAAATATCTTTGGCTGCAACTTCTTTCTTGTTTTAATTGTGGTGCTGCCACAGTGACTCTAAGCAAAAACATTACTGCTTCTATTAGTCAGTTGTTTTAGGGCTTCTTGGATATTGGTCTGATCCAGCTTCCCCTCAGATGCATGTAAGCCTTAGGCTCTGGTCTTGGCTCCACTGAGGTAGAATCTTACCTGCTTTTCTTCTATAGGCCATTGTGATGTCAGTTTTGACTGCCTCCCCTATTTGTTCTTTCCAAGAGTGGCCTCCATTTTTAATTGGGGTTTCCCTGACCAGAAGTATGGGCTCCCCATATTCCAGGTGTCTATGGTGTCATGTAATTTCTGCACAGCATGCCTGGGCACAACTGTACAGCAATGATAGGAGCAGTACATTTCCTGTCCAGGGGCCAAATCCACTTAAATGAGAAGATTGGCTACTACCATTGCTCAAGGTGAAGGCTGGAAACCTGTCTGTGCCGTCATTGCCACTAAATCCTGTAGCAATTGTTACTTTCTAGGCTATGTTCCCTCCACCACCCCAAAACATATGCCTGATACTGCTGAAGTAATATTAGTTAAGAAATAGCTATGTTTACTTCCAGTTTTCTAAGAAACAAAGCTATGAAAGGACTTTGCTACATAGTCCTACCACAACTTAGAGATCAATGTACTGTAATATTGTTTTTGATGTCACTGTCACTGTGGTAAATTAGAGATGCAGATTCTAGGTATTTTTTGTTGTTGAACTTCAGCTGCTTCTGAATGATGCCCCCCCAAAGAGGAAATTTTCCCTCTGTTATATTGCGATGACCTAGTGTGATAAACAATAACATTGAACTGAAACTGAGTAATGGTTTGGTTTTGCCTTCTTGACTATTTTTAAGATGCTCTCCTCCATTTAGCTAATGTTAAGAATGGAGGAAAAAAACTGATCTGAGTCTTAATCTTGGTAATATTTTTTTAAGCATTGGTTTCCCACAATCTGCTGCATTGATTACAGCTTCTCTCCTTCCCTGTGTTGTGTCTCCCACTCGTGCTGCCATTGCTCCTCTCCCTCCCCATGCTGTTCTCTTGATGCTGAGCACAGACTCCTCTAACCTTAGAGGAGTCATAGAGGGAAGGAGACCATGACCCAGTTCACATGATCACTGCGGCTTAAACAAGCCACGGTCCCTTCTTCTAGCCGGGTTGTGTGCTGGGTGCCATTTGCCTCATTACCCACCCGGAGCAGCTCGTTGAGTCATTGTTTCTCCTTCCAGCCAGCATGGCTGGTTGGTAAGGGAAACAACCCTCAATTAACCCATGGGCTGTTAATTAGGCAATTAATCAAGCAATTACTGAATGGATAGCTAGGCAAAATGGTGCCTGGCATGTGCCAGCATGTGCTGCAGCTTAAACAAGCCATTGTTTAAGCCACAGTGATCTTGTGAACTGGGCCTATGAGTATCCCACATGGGAGTGTGCAGGCTGCCACTTGCATGGTTGCCTAGAGGTATGGTAGTTGCTGCTTATCTTAGGTGGGTGGCAAATTACAAGGGTACATTTTCTTAACCTCATTGTGTTAGGTTTTGTATGGGGCAAGCACTGAAAATTCTCCCCAGCCACGATACACATCTTACCTGGAAGGAAGGTGCAAACAAACACACACACACAATGGAAGCTTCAGAGTTAATGAAACATAGTGGTTTTACCTTTCTTGTTTATCTTGTAAATGTTATTTAATTAAATGCTGTTAGTGTGAGTGAAAATAATATTGGAATGATAGTTCTTGGGACTGCTTGTTCCTGCCCAAGAGCCAGTTTGAGTATACCAGGCACACTTTTCTCACATCCACTCAATCTGAAAAACTAGAACAAAGTATTAGTTAGGTTCTGGAAATTTGCCTCTTAGAAGCAATTCCACCCTTGATTCAAAAGACAGAAGAGGTTGTGATAACAAGGGAAGGAAAATGCATCAACAACTTGTAACCAGAAGGAGAGAATCAATATCTAGTGGCAGGCACAAACATTTGTGATGTAGAACTTGTAAATATTGATGGGGAAATGGTTTGTGTTAACTGGCTATTCCTCTGGAAATTGCATTTATTTCTTGGACTTTTAAATTTTATCAGAATCTACAAGTTGTGGCCCACCAACCATGTATGACAGCCTACCAGGAGCTTAATAAACCTCCTCTTTTGGCTTCTTGCCTGAGTGTGCAGACACCTGCCAGGCTGTGATGTGTAGCTGGTGTGGGTTGCATTGAGCTTGTTGCATCAGATATGTGCAGGCCTCCTTCAGATCTCTTCATGACAAATACCTGCATATATGTGTGCATCATTTTCCTGCAATCAGTATATCAAATAGTTTTAGCTGATATAATCTTTATTCTAACCATTTTTGGAATGGCACAGTCTGAAAGGTTAATGCTCTTGGAAGTTATCTAAATTTGTGCTCATTTCCATCTTACCTCTAAATGGAGCAATTCAGTGACATGAAGGAAAGCTCTGTATTAAACAGAGTTTGCCAGTTGCTGAATCTCACTTCTGAATTTACTATAGAGCAGAGAGTTTCTTTTTAAGAGTTATTTAGTGGAGGGACCATAGCTCAGTGGTAGAACTTGAGTGCAAAAGGCCCTAGTTCCTGGCATTTCCAGTTCAGTTCCTGGCATCTCCAGTTTTAAAAGGGCTGGGCGGGGCTGGAAAGACCTTGGCCTGGGACTTTGGAGAGCTACTGCCAGTGAGAGTACGTAGTACTCAGCCAGATGGACCGGTGGTCTGCTGACAGCTCCTTATATAGGGTTACTTCTCGGCTCAGAGTATCTCTGCTATTTCTGCATGTTTTTGTTTGCAGAAAGTTACACATCAGTTCTCTGCCTTTTGTTGACCATTCCTCAGCAGTTCTCCCAGAAATTATATATCATGTTCAAGAATGACAAATGTGTGCTTTTCGCTTTCCCTCTCAATTAGATTCTGTTGATGGACTCTTCATTTTCCCTTCCCCACTGGTGTGTTTCTGGGTAATTTTTTCTCTTCCACCATAAGCCTTTCTTCTGCTCTCACTTTTCTTTCCTTGAATGTTTCTTTACTTGTTTCCTTCCTCTGTTATACTGTAGCAAACACCTCTAAGACAACTGATATATAAATTTAAGATGAATACTCCCCTTAAAGTTCTGGAAACCTGTATTATAATTTAGTTTGTCATCATTTAAAACTGATTAGTGTGATCCTAACTATGTTTATTCAGACGTAAGTTCTGTTGTGTTCAGTGGAACTTACTCCCATGTAGTTTTTGCATAAGATTGCATCTTCTGTCCCATTAAACCATTGGGACAGAAGCAATAATCCTATGGAAAACTACTTGGGAGTAAGATCCACTGAACACAATAGCACTTCCAAGTAAACTTGCTTATATACTCACTGTGACTTACCTGGGTTGCACATCTGTGTACCTATGCTGCCTTTACCCTTTACTGTGTTGTGTTTTTCCACAATAAAGCAGTGCTCCACTCTAATTAGGTGTATTCTCAGATTTCTTTCCTGTTCAGTAGGAGGAAATAAAGGCTGTCAATTAGGCCTTCAGAAATCCAAGATGCTTAATATTTTGCATCCGGCTTATTCTGGGCAGTTTAGGATTAGGAGGAAACATTCCTATGAGATGTGGAGGTATTCAGACCAGGCAGGCAGCAGTCTGCGCTAGACCTTGTTCTATAATAGGCTAACGATACAATCCTATGAGTCCTTTACTTGGATGTACGCCCTATTGAACTCAGTGGGACTTAGTTCTGAGTAAAGATGCATAGGATTTGGCTATAACTCAATTTGCACAGTTAGAACTGTTTTCTTTCTTTCTTTTTTTTAAATATGTTTTATTAATTTTTTTCCAATCTACAACTACTAATGAATAAAACAAAAATACAACATGCACCCCCCCCACCTCTTAGGACCAAGTTATATTTCTCCCCATATATATATATATATATATATATATGATATTATTCTATATTCCAAAAATGTAACAAATCTTGACAAGGTTCGTTCCCCTTCCCCTTCACCAACACATAATCCAAAAATTTACCCGAAATGTTCACAAAAGTGTATTTCTCCAATTGTCCTTTTTGACACTTAATATTACAAGTTAATTTATCATTTAGCGCGATATCCCATACCTCTTTATACCATTCAGTAATTGAAAAGACATATTGAACCTTCCATTATCTAGCTATCATTAATTTAGCTGCTGTTAACAAATTCACTATCAATTCTTTTGTATTTTTTAAACAAACTAACTTTTCTAACAGTTCTAACAGTTAGAACTGTTTTCATGTCTTTTTTTCTGTACTGTGACAGGTTTTATTCTAGTTACTCTTCTGTATTTTGTGGTTTTACATGTTACGGTATTCTTTACAATTTATTTTTTGTTAAGCTGCCTTGAGTGTTATTTGCAGAAAGATAGCATACATGTTAAAAAATAAAGAAATAAACTTTGTGGCACTATTGACAGTCTGAAAGAAAAGAGTTTTTCGGGGGGTGGGGTTTTTTTGGGATTTTTTAAAATGCTTCTCTACATAGATCTGATAGAGTTGGAAGGAGCCTACAAGGCTATCGAGTCCAACCCCCTGCTCAGTGCAGGAAACTAGAGGAGGGGGTCTCCCATCCAAGTAATAACCAGGCCTGACCCTGCTTAGCTTTCCACACTCAGACAAGCTGAGCCAGCGTGAGCCACAGGCCTGTATCATAGTTGCTTGGAAGAGATTCTTACTCTCCACAGGCAAGTGGCTTTTTACAAGCTTGGGCCATTGCCTTTGTTTTTGGCTAATACAAAATTGTACTTCCATGTGTGTGGTATTTAAGTTATGATTTCAAACAAGTTTGCGTGTAAGACCAGAAGGGAATTGCTTGTTTACATTGAGCACTCTGGAAATGTCACTTCCAACACTTTAACACGATGACTTTTGGAATGAGACTTGCAAATAGCCAATTCATTTTTGGAAAGAAACTTGAGAATAGCTGAAACTTTCATAAGAACTAAAAATGATTTAAAATATCGAGCCAGGGTGGTGTAGTGGTGGGAGTGGGAGTGGGACATGGGAGATCCTGGTTCTAGTCCCCCACTCAGCCATGAAGCTCACTGGGTGACTTTGGGCCAGTCACTGACTCTCAGCCTGACCTACCTCACAGGGTTGTTGTGAGGATAAAGTGGAGGAGGACCACCATGTAAACCGCCTTGGGTTCCTTGCAGGAAAAAAGGCGGGATATAAATATAATAAATAAATAAAATCTATTTTTATCACTTGTCATATATGGATATTTACATTTTGGCTGCATCGTCTGTCTGACTTGCAAGAATGTTTTACCGTAAGTCTGTCTGAAGCTACCCTAGCATAGACTATAGGTGTACTGGAATGTCTTGGGGAGGTCATATGTTTCATGTGACGTTTGGAGCCCTAGCTTTGCAAGCAATCTAGGGCCAAGAGAGATGTATATCAAAAGAAGTCTCGCAGCATTGTGAATGGGTACCTAGCTCTTTTGTATGTACATGGTCTATACCTTACTGGCAAATTGAATGCTGGTATGTGCTACAGCAGGGGCATGTAAACCTCAGGCTTGCAGGATCTACTATATTTTTTACTACATCCCGGAGATCCACCAGCCGGAGCCTCATGCAAAAGACACGCACATAGCATTAAAGAATTTGCCCAGGAATTTGTTTTGAGTACCAGAACTGAGTGAAGCTCAGTCCTTCCCTGCAAAAAAATCACTCCTGGTTACCTCAAGCTTTCTTCATTTCAGCAGTATAATGTAGGGGGGAGGAGTCATATTGACATTGTTGGGAGTCAGAAATCTTTGCTGATCTATTGCAAATTGTTCAGAGATCTACCCGAGATCTAGCTCTACCTTCTGTCCACTCCCTGTGCTACAGCACTGGCTTGGCAGCTTTCCTGCTGCCTCCCCCTCCCCCTGTTGGGAAGGAAGCACCCTGCAATTGACTGACTGAGCCTGGAGGAGATGTTGCTGCTTCAGGCCCTTGGCTGTGGGGCATTTCTTTCCAAGCAGCAGCAGGTAGCTGTGACACTGAGGAGGCTTCATTCCCCTCCTGGGGTGCTTCATTCCCCAATGGGTGGAGATAGCTAACTGATGGCTGTAGGATATAGTTTTGGGCCAAGACAGGTATACAGTGGAGAGAGGCTTGTAACTGTCATCTGCTATGGAAGTCTTTTGCCATGAAGAACAGGCTATTAATGTAATAAACATTGTTACACGCTCCCCACTTCCTTGAGCAGTGAGAGGTTGCAGGGGCAACTCTTCCCTGGATTTGCTTTCCTTTGGATGAAGCGATGATTGGAGACTTAAGGTGTTTCTGTAACATTTGAGTTTATTCACAAATAGCTGAGCATCAGTGGAGGCACAGCTTAATCCCAACAGCAGCAAAGCCCACTGCTCTCACATCAGATCCCCAGAGAGAGGGTACCTACATCTCAGAATGCTTCCTGAGCTCAAAGCTCTCCCCTCTGTTACTCACATTCAAAAAATCTGTAGCTTCTGTTATTTTGTTCCTTTGTGTGCACACATATACACACATGCACGTGCACGCAGAGCTTACCCCCCTCCTCCCTCTTGCGGGGCTTGGAAGAATGAGTCATTCTCTCCAACCATCTTTCTGGGCCATTTACCTATAATTTCCCTAACAGTAAATGTGGCTGGCATACTATGACTATTAAGCAGTCCTTCTGGCCCCATTAACTCTTACATTCAAGCCCCCATACTTAAGCAACTCCTTTGCTGAAGGAACTGCACTGGCTACCTATTTGCTATCGGATCAGGTTTAAGATTCTGGTACTTGTGTACAAAGCCCGAAACAGCTTGGGACCAGGTTACCTGAGAGAGTGCATCCTCCCTTACCAACCTACCTAGTCGCTGAGGTCATCAGACTGGCATGCTCCTGGTGGTTCCTCGTGGATCTTTGGCCTGGTTGGAGTCCACCAGGAGAAGAGCCTTCAGTGTGGTGGCTCCATTTCTGTGGAACTCCCTGCCTCTGGAGGTCAGGCAGGTTCCGACATTGTGCTGCTTTCAGCGCCTGCTGAAGACCTCCTTGTTCCGGGAAGCCTTCTCTGCTGTCCAACCACTGCTGTAATTGTTACTTAGTTTTCAATGTATTGTTTTTGTTTTGTTTATCTCTTTTCTGTCTTTTTACTGTTCACCGCTCCAGAATCTATATGGAGCTGTATAAAAATACTGTTAATAATAATAATAATAATAATAATAATAATTAATATTATTATTATTATTATTATTATACCACTTTTCAGTTTGCTGATATGGTATGGGCATGCCCACGTACTTTCAAATGAGAACTCAATTGCATTCATAACACTGTGGACCTCTTTGTGATGAATGCATGTCTTGGCCCTAACGCTGTCAGATTGTTTCATAAAGATGGCTGCATACATTGTTTCTTAGTGTACTGAAATGTGTTGTCTCTGTTCAGTGTGCACCATGAGCTTTGCACATTGTACCCTTGTTTACAATATATATGGGCTTTCTTCTCCCATAATAATTGAGCTGTTCTTTCTATTGTGTGCATAGAGTTAGATTGTATGTGTGTGTGTATTAAACAATATACCAAATCTGTACCTGACCAGATGGATTTCTCTTTTATGCACTAATTTAGGGTATGCAGAATCTGAAAAGGAGGGTGTGGGAGAGAATTTTGAAAATATGTTGGTATAGTGAATTACAAAATCCTGAGGGGAAAATCTACGAAATGTGGAAAAATTGACAAGAGCCAGTATGGTGTGTAGTGGTTAAAGTAATTGATGAGTTTTTTTAAGGTGAAAGAAGAACAATGTCAGGGATAGAATAAACTGCCAAACGCTTATCTAAATACACATGCGTTGCACTAAACAGGCCCGTGGCTCACGCTGTCTCAGCTTGTCTGAGCGTGGAAAGCTAAGCAGGGTCAGGCCTGGTTATTACTTGGATGGGAGACCCCTCGTCTCGTTTCCTGCCTTGAGCAGGGGGTTGGACTCGATAGCCTTGTAGGCTCCTTCCAACTCTATGATCTATCTATGAAATCTAAGGCAGGGCTCTCCAACCTTGGGTCCCCAGATGTTGCTGGACTACAGCTCCCAGAATCCCTTGCCATTAGCCATGCTGGGTGGGTATGCTGGGAGCTGTAGGCCAACAACATCTGGGGACCCAAGGTTGGAGAGCCCTGCACTAAGAGATGTCCCAGAGAGGATGGTACCTCTTCTGTGATGCTTGAATGTTGGTTCTAAAATGGTGGCAAGTGATGTGTGCAGAAATGAGTCTTGTATTCCAAACCAAGAAAACCTAAATCCCAAAGTTGAACAAAAAGTCATCCTGATAATGTAAACACATTTTGTTAATTAATATAGAACATAAATAAGTTTTATTTGTGCAAATTTTATGCAACATTTGGTTCTTTAAAAAAACAAATGGCTGAAGCTATGGGACTGTTGTTCAAGCCCTGCCTAAATATGTTTTTATCTTTGCTCCGTCCCTCCCACCACTAATATACAATCCTACATGTCTAAAGTTCCACAGAGAATGACAACAGAAGAGGGGAGAGGAAGACATAGCGGGAAGCAAGATTAGTTCCCTTGCTAATCTTATCCCCTTTCTTGTATCCAGCTTGTGCACCCCTCTTTTTATGTTCCCATGTCTTTATGATACAAATCTATTGGGTAGGGTTTCCTGGGTGACTATAAAAATCGCATGATGGCTGAGGAAGAATAATCTTTAAGGATAGTCTGGTAGTTATTACTGAAGTATAAAGTAGCATACATTCAGAAATGTATTAATTATATAGAACTGCTGGATTGCAGCTTTGAGTGCTGTGATTAACTTTTTATGAACAAAACTCTAGAGAAACTTTTTACACTACCTAAAACATTTTTTTCTAATTTCGTTAAACTGGAGTAGATGAGCAGCATAGGAAAGAGGGTGCTCCTTTATCCATGAAGAACACTAAAATTGTGGAAGTTAAGGCAATGTACTTAAGCACCTTTACTTGAAAGTAGCTTCCATTGTAATCAATGAGACCTATTTCCAATTAAATGTATACATGGATTAATATTAGGGCTAAAACAGGGAGCAATCCTATGTATGTTTAGAAAGAAAAAAAAAGCCCTACAACTCCCAGCATGCCCCAGCCATGGAATCTGCTTGATGTGGAGTGGGGAAAAAATACTGTAAAGGATGATGATGATGATGATGATGATGATGATGATGATGCATTGGATTGTGCCCTTAGTATATTAATCAGTTATATTTGTTAATCTTTTAAAAAAATCAATTTTAAAAAGTGTCCATGACTAATATAAGAAAACACCACCTTAGAAATGACATTTCTCCTTCTCCTGAAATGACTCTTCCAAAATGGTGCTTGCTACAAAACATGTGTCTACCACCTAAAAATAGCCATTATTCAAAGTGCCATGCGCATGGTGTTTGATGTGCATGCCCCTGCCTTAACAACTCCCTTTGTTCCACCTGAAAAGCTGCTTCTTGAGATTTGGGGGATGCTTCTGAGCTGTGTGCCATGCTGCATGGGGGGAGGTAGCTGGGGGCCGGTGGGAGAACTTGCCATTGCTCTGTGTGTGTGTGTGTGTGTGTGTGTGTGTGTAAATGCTTTCTGGTATCAGGTGGGGCTTAGCAGAACCTAGCCAAAGAGTGTGTGCTTTTTCTTTTGTGTTTAGGTACATACCTGCACATTTAGGGTGCAGTCCTGTGGCAGTGCTCATTAGCCCCTGAACTTGGAGGCTTATGGTCATCCAATTCAGAGCAGGAGGAGTGGTGGCTGTGATCTTCACCTCCCTGTCCTCCTGCTCTGCATTTTCACCAGATGGGCTTTTTTGCCCATCTAGCTGAGGTACATTGGAGTGGGAGGGAAGGAGGCTGGAGAGGCCTCAGGATAGCTCATATCCTGGCCTCTCCAATCTCCTCCCCTCCCCCCAATGCCCCCTTTACCCCCTTTCTGAGGTCACTTTTGTGACCTCAGAGAGAAGCCGGTACCTGTTCTTTCTGCACTGGCAGTGAGGGGGTGGGGAAGGGGGGGGCGGAGCTCTGATTCCCAGCTCTGTGATTGGAGTGCTGTCTCTGACCTTGGATCTGGGAATCTGAACTATTCTGTGGCCCCTCAGACACTGTCTAGGGGCCATAAAATTGCTCAATCAATTAAGGGCACAATTCTATGCATGTTTAGACAGAAAAAAAAAAGTCCTCCAACTCCCAGCATGCTGGCTGGGAAATGTGGGGAGTTGTAGGACTTTTTTTCGGTCTAAACATGCAGTAAGATTACGGCCTGAAATTCATATGCTTAATTAAGATTTCTTTAATTGACAGCCATAGTTAGTACTTGTTGAATTTTTACTTGTACTTTCCTGAAACTAGATTATGTGTAACTAGGGAAAATTACCAACCACCTCATCCTAGATTAATAGCATGGAAGATGTGGCTGGATGTGGCATCACGAGAGTATTTATAGCAAATGCTTAGCTCAGGAAACTAATAAGGAAATCCTATATTTAATTTGAGCACAGGGTAATATTCTGTCTTTAACAGCCAACTTTGCCCCACCGTTATCGTGGAATTGCTGATGATTGTTATTCTTCCTCCTTGGCCCTTTCCTCCAGCCAGTGTGAGTTCCAATTGTAATAGTGGACATGGATGTCAAAGTCTTCTATTTAAAAAAAAAAAATTCATTTAAAAATTATTTTTAAAATAGTGTGGGTACTTTCCTCAAAATTCTGTCCTCTTTCACTTATTAAAGAAAAATCACTGAAATGTGTCATTTTTCTATGTGTGAGGTGTTTTGCCTCTTTTATAGTCGGCCACCGCAGAAAACAGCCCTGTTGCTGATAGTCATTGTACATGGGACCACCCAGAGCAGAGCCTCCTTGACTGATGATCTCAACAGTCATGCTCATATGGGAGAAAGCAGTTCTTTAGATAAAGCTTTTGTATAGCATTGCAGAACAAATATACCTTCTTGATGGCTCATCATCTTCCCCAAAATATTTCTATAAAGGCTGTGTTCCCTCCCTGTCATTTGCAAATGCATACTTGCAAACAACAGGGGGGGGGGGAATGAACCCATTTTTGCAGTAAATACACCCATACCCTTGCAGTAAGTGCACCCATAGTCACACAGTAAGTACACCCACCCCAATAGCTCTGATCCATTCAGCTGCCACTTTTGGAGTTCAGAGTCAAGGAAAGTGCAGAATGAGGGGAGGAAACTGACAGGTGTCAGTTCAAGATGTAATACAGTGAACAGATGAAATTGACAAGTGGGATTTCAACAGGTACAGAAGGGATATTGATCTCTACTGCTGAAGAAAGTAAATAGCAGATAGACGAATGTGCACAATTTCACACTTGCAAAAGATGGGGGGAGAAATGAACCCATTTGTATACTTCCAAAGCACGGGGGCGGGGGCGGGAGAAAAACATGTGAATAGAAAAACTGGGCAGAAAAGAGGTAGCAATCGGAGCAGGGCGGGAAGCTGGGAAAGTTTCCCTCCCAGGGGACAAGGATACGAGTGGGATTGTGCTGCAAAGGCCCATGAATACCTGTTGGGAGTGGGTGGGAGGACTAAGGGGGAAACAAGCAAGCCAATCATCCGTCAGGAGTAACAGCGAACAAGCAATCCACGATGGCTTATTGTCCGGGTGGCTTATGCGGACGTGTGAACTTACCCATTGTGTTGCGGTTTTAACTCTTGTGTTCCCTTCATGCCTTTCAGTATTTACACTCCAGCAAGCTCAAGTTATCAGGTTAACATCAAACTTGTAGCACTTAACAAAACTTAATAGGATCCACTCTTTGCATATTAATTTAATATGCTGACAGAGAAGTCTAATCAGGTTGACTAAAAACAAATTGGAGGGGTAGAGCAACTGCTAAGATGCTTCATCTTAAAAGCTGCATACAATAAAGGCTTATGCTTCTGTATCTAATAGCTGATAGCTTCAAGGTCATCTGTATTCAGCTGCGGCAAGCTGAGAAGGACAATGAAAAGAAATGGGAGCAAATACACTTCAAGCAAAATTAGCCACATATAATGAAAAGATAGCTAGTCCCACAGAGCCCGTTTAAAATGACTGCTTTTTATCTTCAGAAAAACAGCAGTTTCCTCCTTAAAAATTGGTATTGCCTATCAAAGTATGATTAAGACTGAAAACCTAAGCACACACTTATGAGGAAGTTAACCTTACTAAGTTCAGTTGGACTTAAGTAAATATGTTATGGATTTGAGCTACAAGACAACATGGAAAACCTGGGACATCTCTTACTTTGCCAGTGTTGATGCCACTTAGGAAAATGTATAAGCAAAAGAGAAATAGGTTCAAACTACTGAATGTGATATTAGGTTTTATATACATGACCATAAAAGGGTTAGAACACTAGCACTGATGTAGCATGAGGTGTGACCTGGTTCTCACGACATGACAATCCACAGTAGGCTATCACCCTTGTTTGTTTCAGAATGGCTTGTTGTGCTGTTCAGACTTGGCATGATGGCTTAAGTGTGAGTTGTTAACCACGCACAAACCACCCTGAGAACCCATGGCATGTTGTAGGGTTGTTCAGGGTGGCTTGTTTTCAGAGTGGCTTCTCATGAGGTGTGAACCCAGCACGATGGCTTGTGCATGGTTTGCTTGAAAGGGCTACAGAGATGCCTGGTAAGAGCAGTGAAAAATCCAGCTGCTCCTTGCAGTGCCCTGCATATCATACCTCTCCTCCAGCTTGGTGCTTCATTTGACAGCAACTGGCTTTATCCCCTTGTGAGCTGAGTTAGCACAGCTATGCGTGTATACATGATAGACTTGCCTCTGGGTAAGCGCATGCAGCCCGAATTTGGGACCATGGCAATTTGGGAGGGGGATTTAAGCTTCCCCCCTCCTGTTGTTATGCCAAGATACCCCCCCCTCATGGTTTTAAAAAAACAAAACAAAACCCATATCTCATTTTTTTAACCCTGTCTCCCACATGGGGGTGGGAATTTCAGCATGAAAACAGGAGTGAGGAAAGCTTAACCCCCCCCCCCTTCCCAAATTGCCATGGTCCTGAGTTGGGCCCCTTCATGCTTACCCAGAGGTAGGTCAATTACGCATACACACATAGCTCTGCTAGGAAGAGGAACGTTGCTTGTCCTTGGCTGTGAGGAACAGCGAAGGAGGCTTCTTTTTAAAGTGTTGAAGAAGGAAAATAAATAAAGCCCTCAGCCATCTCGTCCTAGAAAATAAGGTCCCCCCTGCAAGATATGGTGTGTGTGTGTGTGTGTGTGTGAGAGAGAGAGAGAGAGAGAGAATGAATGCAGGTGCTTCTCAAGGCAAGAAAAAGTGGTGTGCGGGGGGGGGGGGAATCTCATCACAGCAGGAGTATAGGCAAGTTGTGCTGTGCCTCCTCCTGGGATACATGCTGAGAATGGACAGGAGGATGAAGGGGGAAACAAATGATGGCAAGCCAGTGAGTGCCTGCTGCTTGTTGGCAGCAGCGTGGCTTAGCGAATGATTAACCAACCCACTGTGGCTTGTTGCAACGTGGCTTATCGGGATGTGTGAACTGGCCCTGTGAGTAAGGAAGTCCTTCTTTTGCCGCTGCCTTGCAATGGGTTAATGATGTTTTTCATGCTTAGTCACTGCCAATTCACACCCCATCAGTGTATATGTGATGACAGGATGTTTTGTCCCATTCTTTACACTTACTTAAGTTGAACTGTATTTGCTGTTTTGTTGCCCATTCACCCAGTTTGGAGAGAGTCTTTTGGAGCTATGCATAATCTGGTTTTTCACCATCCTGAATGTAACTTTTATTTATATAGCACGGTTCAACGTTTCAAACTGCTTCATATATATTATCTCAGTATGGTAGGCAATTATCTCAGTCTTGCAGATGGGAGCGAGGAGGCTATAGCTGTGAAAAAGGCAAATTCCACCCCTGGGATTATTAGGAAGGGGATTGAAAGTAAAACTGCTAGTATCATTATGCCCTTATAAAATCTGTGGTGCAGCCACATATTTTGAATACTGTGTACAATTCTGTTTGCTACATCTCAAAAGATCTTGAAGAGCTAGAAAAGGGCAACCAAGACAATCAGGGCCCTGAGGTACTTTCCCTGTAAGGAAAAGCTTCAGTCTTTGGGGCTTTTTAGTTTAGAAAAAAGGCAATAAAGGGGGTTAGAACTTTATCTAATTATGTATGGTGTGGAGAAAGTGGTTAGAGAGAAGCTTTTCTCCCTCTCTTATAATACTAGAACTCATGGTCATGCAATAAAACCGATTGGCAGTAGATTTAGGACAGAGAAAAGGAAGTATTACTTCACACAATGCATAATTGAATCCAGAATAAATTGTGTAATTGGGATTTTAGAAGCGTCTCCTTTTAAAAAGACAAATTAACATGTATACTTTATTTTTCAGTTTGCAATTTTATGTCTCATGAGAAGTGCCTGAAACATGTGAAGATACCATGCGCATGTGTTGCTCCAAGTCTTGTAAGGGTAAGTGGTCCATGCTTTATGATAAGCTGACTTCCATGTAAAAAAATTACCTAATAAATCCTTAAATCAGCCTTCCCCAACCTGGTGCCCTCCAGAAGTTCTGAACAAGTCCCATCATCCGTGCCCAGCATGGCCAAAACCAGGAGCTGTGGGCCAAAACCAGGTTGGGGAAAGCTTCCTTATACACTTCTCATTTTCCAGAATAACCTTGTGTTTCCATCCCCATTGCCTAGCTGTCTTTTTACTGAAAACAGGATGGAGTAAAATATTGCTTTAAATGCCATGAACTATTTATCTAGGAGAAAATTACAAATAGATCAAATGACATTTACCCTTAAACTTAGATGTTAGTAGTCCATGCTGAAATGTTAACTAATTCAAGTATTGGCTAGGAGAAGGGTCAATGAAATGCATTGTGAAATGGATAATGACCTAAACATCTGGAGTACTTGCGGCATCAAAATATCAGTTAGCTAAACTGAAAGGCGGGATAATATGCTATGGGGTTGGATCCAGATTTAGGTACATGCAGCTGGACTGGCAGAAGCGGACTTCCCTGCCCCCTTCTCCCCACGGCAGCCCCTCCAGTCTGCTGAAAATGGTGCATGGAGGGTCAGAAGACCCTACTGAATGGGTTGAGCTGTGATGCAGGTGGGAGGGAGCAACCTCAAAATCAGGTGGAGGCACCTTCTATGAGTGGAGTCCTTCTGTCCACGGAAGACAGATCCTGGATCCAGCCTGTGGTCAATTTTATGCAAGGGTGATCAGTAAATAGCTCATATTATGAAAGGGTTTGGATGTTTTAAAATAAATCTTTAGAAGTGTATTTAATGTTTGTCTTGCCTGAAAATTTTCCTGTTATCTTTTGATGCAAAGTTGCTACATATTATTTACTAGGACACTAATTGGTGATGTGAGAAGCCTTGATATCTGTTCATATAAATATAATCAAAGGAGAGCCTCTCTTGCTGATCTTAAAGGGCAGGCAGGCTGATAAGGGTGAAGGTGATCTTTCAAATAATTTGTGTCACCATTTGGTGTATGTGGGGTCTCAGCAAAGCATTCAGTCTAAATTAAGTATCCCAAACCAGGGAAGCCAGTGCTGGTGAGGCAAACCAAGAACAAATCTGGAAGTCACATGCAGAGAAGGAGGAAGCACAAGAGTAGAACAGGCTTAGGTGGGCCAGTGGACAGTCAGGAATATAAATCCTTCATTCAAAATTGGTTGCTGCCAAGCAGACGTGGATTTGTTGGGATTGTTCACATTGAAGTGTTATGGGTGGTTGTTCCACTCCTGCTATAGCCTACAGCAGGGGTGGGCAACTTGTGGCCTTCCAGACGTTTTAGCCTACAACTCTCATCATCAGCTCTAACCAGCATAGCCAATGGTGAGGGATCATGGGAGTTTTGGGGCAAAATATCTGTAGGGCATCAAGGCTATTTCCTGCCAGGATTTGAATCAGGCTTCAAAGTGGGTTTGGGCACCCTGGTTAAGAGGAAATCTGTTCTGATAGTAACCATGATGAAGGCTAACCAGGCATAACACTAACTCATGGTTAAGAGAAGGGAGAGAGTAATTTGTGAAGGAGAGAGTGTGAGTTTCAGGGGCTGGGTCCTGATTAGCAAACCATAGTTTTCAAGGAGCCAGCATTATGTCTGCACTGTTACCGCATTTCCTCTGTCAAAAGTGCATGAGAATTTGCATGTGTACATCTGTATCTGACGAACCTGCAAATATAGGTATCTTTTGCAGAGGTTTGGTGTGAACACACAGCAAACCAGGCACTGAAATTCAACAAAGTAGGGAAATCAGTTTATTGGCAAGCTTACGAAGCAATTAACACAACTTTATTTTACCATAAATGTTTAGAGAAAGAGGGTTTGATTAGTATACCAACCTGTTAGCACAGGGGTCTCCACCCTGTTTGGGCCTGTGGGCATGCTTGGATAGCGTCACAAAATAGCTGTCATTGGGGTGGGAGAGCATAATCACAAAATTTACTATTGCAAAAAAAATGCCTATTTCACAGAAAGGCGAGCCAATTTCCCCAAATCGCCTCTAAATAAATTCTTCTAAAATCAATCTCCAAATTTCCCCAAAATAGAAGATTGTCCCAAATCATTTCCCTGAACATACACAAAACCACACACCCCTCTCTTCCTCTACTCCCTGGACTTCCAGGTTGCTCCCTATAGCCCTTCCCAGCCCCCAAACAGCTTTTTCTTCTTTCTTTCAGTGCATGTTGACTGTCTGGCTGGAAAGCGGCAGAACTCTGTCCTCCAGCTTCCCTGCCTTTTCCCTTTCTTCTGAAGAATGCTCTGGGCGCACATGAGGAAAGGAGGAAGGCAGAGGCCAGAGTTCTGCAGCTCTCCAGACACCCAAGGTAAAAAATAATAATAATGCAGAAGTTAATTAAAAAAAAATACTTGGGAGGGCAGGGGCCTTGGTGGGCACCAAGGAGAGTGTCCAGGGGCACTGTGGTGCCTGCAGGCACTGCATTGCTGAGCCCAGTCCTAGCACTAGACTGGCAGAAGGCAGACTATCTCTGTTAACTTATCAATAATAGAGAAAGACAGAGGTGGAGAATGTTCCTTCGCGAAATAACTAAACAGAAGGGCACTAGGAAAATGGTGAAGCAGGGCTTGGGAAGCTTTATGTTTTGATGGCACAAGGTTGGCCATGCACGGGCAGAATGGATAGATTTAGAGCCATTTTTTTGAAGAGGGAGGAAATAGTCAAAGAGGGTATATTTATTTACCTTGTTTCAGACTAAGGGAACACAATGGGGCCTCACAAATACCTGGAAATTCATAGAGGGCGCAGAACCCCCTCTGGTCTACCAGCTTTTTGTCATGAATTCAAAATGGGATGATCACCCTGCCTCCCAGACAACATTAAGCATCAGGCTGTCAAGGAAGAGCCAAAAGGTGTTGATATATCCCAAGATTGTTCTGATGTGGTGAGGGGGGTGGGTGGACCGAGCAGTTGGCTGTGCTGTTATTAGGGATCTTGGAGCCAAATAATTTTGTTGCAAAAATAGAATTTGTAATGGAGTGCCTAAAAGTGGGGTCCCTCCTTTGTTCCTGAGTAAAATAACGAATGCGGAGAGAGGCAAGGGAACTGAGGGAAAGGAGGTAAGGAAGGGAAGCTAGCCAAGAGTGTGGCTGTGTTTGGCTTGAGACCCTGAGAAACCTCAGCATGATGCCCTAGGCTCCCAGCTTGTCCACTAAACGAATTTACGTACCACTAGGCTTAGAGTAAGCGGTGCTGTTTCCTCTCTCACTGCGTAAGCACAGTACCCTGGGATTCTTAGGGGCCCATAGAAAACCATTAACCCCAAGCTTGTGGTCATGTACCCAAAACAGGGATGCTGATGTCTGTCAACAACAACAAAAATAGGAATAAAAACCCAGCTGTAAAAGCGAAAACAAAGACAAAAGACAGCTGCACCAATGTTTATGGTTCCCCATGCCTTAAGAGAATGTGTCTTTATCAAGGGCAACTGAAAAACATATAATACAAAAGAGTCTTTGAAAACCAATTTAGAGAGCAATCCTGTGGCCCCTAGGAAGCATCTAGAGCAGGGCTCTCCAACCTTGGGTCCCCAGATGTTGCTGGTCTACAGCTCCCAGCATACCCAGCCAGCATGGCTAATGGCAAGGCATTCTGGGAGCTGTAGTCCAGCAACATCTGGGGACCCAAGGTTGGAGAGCCCTGATCTAGAGGGTCATCAGATTTTTTGGAGTCCCAGCTCTGAGGTCGGAAAAGAGCTCTGACCTTGGAGCTGGGACTCTGTGCTCAGATCGCCCTCCCCACTCTCAGTCAGCGCAGAAAGAACCGCACGGGCTGCATCTTCCAAGTCATAAGGCGGCCATGGAGAAGGGGTGAAGAGGGCATTCAGGGGGTGGGGAGGGGAGGAGACCGGGTCTGCCATGATATGGTGTATTCTGGCGGCGCTCCAGCCTCCTTCCTTCCCCATCTGAGGTGCCTCAGATAGACAACCGAAATCACCTGTCTAGCTGACTTGCAGGGTGGGAGGAGCATGGAGGCGATCTTTGCCTCCATGCTCCTCCCACCCTGCATAGGATGTCCCATAACCCTCCGAGTTTGGAGGCTTATGGGCATCCCCATTAGATTGCACCCTTACATATTAAGAAATTAACAGTTAAATACATGTTGCAACTTAAAAACATATCAGCAATGGTTAACTCTCACAGTCTAATGTATAAAACATCAATGTTTCAAATATCACAAAACAATTCAGAACTCAAAAACGTACTTATTTCATCTACAACTTCTAAACAACACTTAAAACTCCTTGCTTCTAACTTGCACATGGGAGACTATATACAAGCAGCTTCCCTTGTATAGAGGATTTCGCTTAGCCAGCTGTTTTCTACTCAGTGAATTGCACGTCTCAATCTCAGCTGTTAAAGAGACAGGTGTTTTTTTAAAAAATGATCCAGTTATTATTTACTATTTTAGTCAATAACAATCTAAAAATAATATATTTTTGTAGGACCAAAACAAAAAAATCAAACTATAACCAATATATTCCTAGAATTCAAATTCTAAAATAGTACTAATGTCCCATATCACAAAATCCCTAAACATGGGTGCCCAAAATCAAGGGCAGTTACAGACTTCGAAGGGCAAAGATTTTGGGTGGAGTCAGGATGGGGTGGGAACAAAGGGATCAAATAGTTTGACTCTGGGGAATGAAAGGGAGCCCCACATGGAGGTTGCTTGTTACTTGACTGAATTAAAGCAAGCTGACTAATCATTACAAAAGCCATGCCATTTGGAGAGAGGTATGTAGGACAAAAGGAGTACCATGAGGGGTGCCTAGCTGGTGTTTTAATCTGCTGATCTATCATGAGGTGAGGATGCTTCAGGACTGGACTGTGTTTAGATTGGCCAATGTAAAGGTATCCCTGTGGGTTCTCTGGCTGGGGTGGCAACTTGCTAGTTTAAGGCATTTTTAATTAGCCACAGCTCCTAAGCTATACATACTGCAGTAGGGCAGCTCCTTTGATTCAGTTACAGTAGAGGACATACAGGTCAATATTGACACAAGTCGGGCACTAGCATCAGCACCCTCTTGCCCCTAGCTGCCATAAATCTCTTGCCCATGCAGCCTTTGTCAGAGCAACAGTACATATTGGACAAGGCTCTCCAACCTTGGGTCCCCAGATGTTGCTGGCCTACAGCTCCCAGCATACCCAGCCAGCATGGCTAATGGCAAGGGATACTGGGAGCTGTAGTCCAGAAATATATGGGGACCCAAGGTTGGGAACCACTGGTCTAAAGCCATCGTAGCTGAGCTTCTCAGTAACAGTACTGACTCGACATCCTGGGACACAACATGAAGAGTAGAAGAAATAGATTGACAACAGCTGCTCCAGGCAGAAGGACTGGAAGAGGAGAGGAACATAGGAAGCTGCCTTATACTGAGTCAGAACATTGTTTATCGACACTGACTGGCAGCAGCTCTCCAGGGTTTCAAGCAGGAGTTTTTCCTGCCCTACCTGGAGATGCTGGGGATCAAATCTGGGACCTTCTGCATGCCAAGCAGGTGCTCTGCCACTGAGCCACAGCCCCTCCTGAGAGGATGTGGACATGTATGTTTCTGCCTCCCATTTGTACTAAAAACACAAATGGGTGTCCTTGCATTTAGTATGTCATCCGTAATATCAGTTGAAAGTCATGCCCGAGCTTGATTTCATTTTTTAATTACGTAATCAGTATATTTATGATTCTTGTTGATGTTTGAACAGGTTGAAGTTGGGGGGGGGGGATCCCTTGTATCTATGTTACTTTTGTGGTTTGATACTACTTATTAATCTTAAAACTATAGCCATAAATAGCATAGTTGCAATAAAGTTGCCTTCAGTTAATGCTTCGGAGAATGCTTTTGACTTTTGGAAACATTTTCATTTTAGACTAGCATAAGCAACCCCCATGGCTTTTGGGTCTTTGACATTAGAAGGTGTCATGAAATGTTGAGCTGCTGCTGTTAATTACAGACTGCCTGATGGGTGTCCAAGTTAATCTCCTGCTGTACAAAAGCAGCCATATGGGATATTGGTTTTTGTGTGTTGGCTACACAAAATATTCAACTTGGCTCTTAGCTTAAAAACATAACAGAAGGCTTAATGGTAGTTTATTCTATATATGGAAAGCTTTTATTTTTGCCTCTTACCCTCTTTACTGATTATACAAAGTGACTATTTATAGAACCCTCTAATATATGAAGGGTGTTAAAGATTTTTTCCTGCTGGATTCTTAGGGCATATTAATATTGTAAACCATGAATTACATTTTTTTGAAAATTGCATTTTGAATGCTGGAGGTGGGGACCTGGCAAAGAGTCAGCTTTGTCTAAATAATTATTTTGATGTTACGTGAAACTGGATTATCCCCCTGTCTTGCTAAAAATGTCACTCTTAAACAGGACATAGAATTTTCAAGGTCAAGTAAAGGCTCATTAACTCAGAAGGATGGCATGAGTCAGATAAGTTCTGCGTCGACAACTTTCAAAGAAGAATTATGGAGTTTGCATACTATGACTAATCTTTGTTGCTTGGACTTGGTTACAAGCTGGCTGTAGTCGACAATGTTTTAGAACCTTTGCACGTGTGTGTGTGTGAGAGAGAGAGAGCGAGAGAGCGAGAGAGCGAGAGAGAGAGAGAGAGAGAGAGAGAGAGAGAGCAGTCTGTATTGTCTAGTTACAGTACATATTTTTGTTTGTGTATTTTTGTTTAAACAAACGTGTGTGTACAGTTCTCCTTAGGAAGTCCTCCTTGTATTCTGCTGACCTCAAAAGCTTGCTTACTACTTTGTGACATTTTCTGTAGGTCCTAATAAAACTATGGTGCTACTGTTGCTTTTGGTTTTTTTTTTCTAATGGACCAACATGGTTATCTGCAATTTTTGTCTGCATACAATATTTTTGGGGACTTCCTTGCATCTTTTCCATGATCCTGCTGCTAAAGGTTTTTCACCTGAGGATTCAAGGATTAGGTGAGACTGATTGTACTCAGAGTGCTGTGAAGCCAAAAAGTAATAGCAGTTTAAAATAGTCTATTAAAACACAGCAATGAAATTAAAACAAAGCAATAAAAACCTTTGAACTTTAAATGGTACAGAGTTGGCTGGAGTGAAGGCACAACTGAATAAACTCTGCTCTGAACAGGGCAGCATGATGACCTCTGGGCACACTCACTTGTGAATGTTGTTTGGTTGTTTATATCATGCTGATAAGGAGAACAGAAGCACACATCAAGTGCAGATAGATGTGTGGTCAAATGTATGAGTAAATGATCATCTGCCCAGGCTGTTAGAAAAGGAAAGCACCTAAAACAAGTCCCTCCAGCAGGTTTTAAAACTTGGGAGGTGCTCATATTGACAGCACACTAGCAAGTATTCCTATTTCCTGGCATTTTTACTACGGTATACCGTATATTAAGTTAAGATATGGCAACTAAATTCCATAGTCATTTTTAAAGCTTCTCATTGATTAAAATACTTTCTACTTTTTTATTACTGCAAAAATGTTGCCTGAAAGTTGCGACTACCAGATTAATGGCAGATGTGATAGATCCTCTGTTTCAGAGGATGTTTTAAAATGATTAATATGTTAGATGATTCTTGTTCTTGGAATATCCATGTGTCAGTTTGTTTGTGCAAGTGGTTTAATTACCTTCAGACCCTAGTACCTCAAGTTTCTGTTTTAGATTCTCAAGTTCACTGAAATGAAGGTTCACAATCTATGTGTCTGGCTAATTGTACTATTGCTTGTGTTTCTGCACACATGAGTGCTCAGCAGAGTGATCATGAGCAGCGTCTTCTGAAGACAGCCAGTTTTACGTAACTGTATCAAAACATTCCTATTAAAGTCTAAAACTTGGGTATCTGAGGGTGCAATTCTCTGCATGTTTAAACAGAAAAAAGTCCTACAACTCCCAGCATTCCCCAGCCAGCCATGCTGGCTAGGGCATGCTAGGAGTTGTAGGTCTTTTTTCTGTCTAAAGATGCAGAGGATTGCACCCTAAGACAGTTATGTCTGTAATGTGGTATTTTTCCAAATGCAAGGGCATTGTAGGAAAGTATATGTAACCCAGTGGTTGGCATACATCTGGCAAACAGCTGCTGCTTTAGTGATATCTCTTTTTACATAGTTCATTCTCTTTTGTATCACCCTTACTAGTATGCAGTATAGAGCTACACTTGAGCACTGAAGGGTACAGTAATACCTTGCATTGCAAGCATAATTCGTTCCGGAACCATGCTTGTAATCCAAAACACTCTTATATCAAAGCGAGTCTCTGGCGGGTATGAGCGGGGCCGATTTCGGCCCGCTACGCCCGCTCGAGGCAAGCGGTTACATCCCTACCTTGTATTGCAAGACGTCGCTTGTTTATCAAGTCAAAATTTATAAAAAAATGTTTGCTTGTCTTGCAAAACACTCTCAGACCAAGTTACTTGCCATCCAAGGTATTACTGTACTTGTTTTGGATTCATATTTTTTTTCAAAATTTCTGGCAAAAGGGATTTTGATGAGGACGATTGAAAGGGTGGCCAGTCTCCCTTTTGAAATAACTAAATGCTATGTATATAGATGAGCAAGATACAATTGTGATTTGTTAAGATGGATTATGGTTTGCAACTGAATTTGCAAATTTATAATAGTTCGTTGGTCCATTTCTTATCACCAAGTGAGATAGCAATTGACCAAGGGGCTTTAGGGAAAGGTATTGAACCACTCCCCTCTTGCTAGCCCTGGCTGCTGGGAGAAAGGCTGAGGGTGCTCTCCCAGTTTCCTATGCCCCCCCCGTCACATTCTTGCACCATTTTTTCTGCTGTCTCCCTCTGCTTTCTTGCCAGGGAAACAGAGCAGTGGAGGTCGGGCAGGGTGGTTAGAGTGAACACTTTGCTCTAGGGTTGGTACCATCTTGAAAAATCAAACTTGCCAGAAATATCAGGCTGGCCACACTCGTATCTCTGGCCCATTTCTATTGCTTTCCCACCTTGGCATGTGAAGCGGCAGCTGTAGTGGCTTGGGGTGAGGTGATGGTACAAGGAGGTGAGGAAGAGGAGGAGGAAATAGTGATTGGGATGCACGGCATAGAGGATGTGGAAAAAGTCAAAGAGATATGGGGAGAACAGGAAAGAGAAGAGGGATATGGAGCGGAAGGATGGAAGTTGAAAAGGGATGGGTAAGAGTGTTAGAGCCATTCCTTTACTCACTGCTGCCTGTGAAATTTCATGGGCCTTTTGCTAGATGTATGTTTACCAACCCACCCACCCCAACTGGCATTTCCCTTCCCCCCCCCCCCCGCTGCCACTTTCCCCTTTTTCTTTTCATTTTTGATGTTACAGGAAGCTTTCAGTCATTTTGGATATTATAATATGTTTTGTATTTGTAAATTGAATGGGATAGTGAGCAAGTGATGCTTCCACTTCATATTTTAGTGCCGTCAAAGTTATATCACCCCCTGCAATATTTGGATTCAGATCATTAACGTTATCTGGATAAAACAATGTTTTTTCTGTATTTGAGTCTTCTAGAACCATTATTTGTTTTGTTACTGACTGTGTATTAAAACTGCATCATTTAATTTGAGGGGGAACCTTCCCCCGCCAAGGATAATGACACAGTTTGTAATAATCGAGAAGAATGATTAATGGCTAGTTTTCAATTATCATGGTGGTGAAATTATGCAATATTGGATTTCGCTAGTGCTCCCCCTCCCCGCCTCCTGGTAGGTTGCAACTGGTTAAGGGGATGTTTATGTATGGTGTTGGTTTGTGCCAAAAACTGAATTAAATTATATTGAGACCTTCTCTGGATATATATTTTACCTCATTTGTTTGCTGCTGCTTCTGATTACCTCCGCTTTGGGTGTTGATGAACAAATTGTTTCCTGTGTAAACAGCCTGAATACAATCCTCCTTTCAAGCCAGATTTGCATTGCTAATGATGTTGACCTCAATGGATTTA
Source organism: Shinisaurus crocodilurus (assembly GCA_021292165.1). Classification (NCBI taxonomy): domain Eukaryota; kingdom Metazoa; phylum Chordata; class Lepidosauria; order Squamata; family Shinisauridae; genus Shinisaurus; species Shinisaurus crocodilurus. The sequence continues at coordinate 112,774,987 of CM037877.1, forward strand.
CTTGTTTTCGTTGATACTAGAGAAAAGTCCTGCCTTGAAAGTGCTTAATCTCTAAAACAAGTTTGCCACTCTCCATTCTTTCCTGGAAATTATGTTCTCTAACCAGGAAGCAGTTACAGTCATGCCTTGGATTGAGAGCATAATTCGTTCCGGAAACGTGCTTGTAATCCAAAACACTCTTATATCAAAATGAAATCCCCCCCCAAAATACAGAGGTTTTTAATTTAAGCCGTACTACAATACTTGTATTGCAAGATGTCGCTTGTATATCAAGTTAAAAAAAATTAAATAAATATTTAAAAATTTGCTTGTCTTGCAAAATACTCTCAAACCAAGTTACCGTACTTGCAATCCAAGATATTACTGTACCTAAAATCCCAGATTGTGGGGTGCTAGGTGTGGTGGTGGTGGTGGTGGTGGTGGTGATGATATTTATTTATATCCCGCCTTTTCCCCAATACTGGGACTCAAGGCGGCATTACAGCATTAAAACTTATACAATTCAAACATATAAATAGGAATATACAAAAGTTAAAAATATAATTAAATTAGCTATAATATTAAAATTATATAAAATATCAAAGTTAAAACAATAACAATATAAACAGTGGAATCCATCGCATCCACAGGTCCAGACGATTCCCAGAGGCCTGCCAGAACAAAAATGTTTTTGCCTGCCTCTGGAAGCATACCAAGGAGAACGCCATTCTAGCCTCCCTGGGAAGGGAATTCCAGAGTGTCAGGGCAGCCGCCGAGAAGGCCCTCTGCCGAGTTCCTGCCAGGTGTGCCTGAGATGGTGGCAGAACCAAGAGAAGGACCTCCTCTGAAGATCTCAGGGTAGGGGCAGGCTCATAAGGGAGAATACTGTCTTTCAGATAACCTGGACCAAAACAGTGCCTCCAGGTCCCATCCCAGTGAGGCAGCCCAGAAGGATACCATGGTCAATGGTATCGAAAGCTGCTGAGAGGTCCAGCAGAACCAAGAGGGACAAACTCCCCCTGTCTAGTTCCTGGCATAGGTCATCTACCAAGGCGACCAAAGCTGTTTCTGTCCCATAACCAGGTCTGAAACCAGACTGAAATGGATCTAGATAATCCGTCTCATCCAGGAATCCCTGGAGTTGAGAGGCCACCACGTGCTCCAATACCTTGCCCAGAAATGGAATATTGGAGACTGGCTGGTAATTATCCAATATCGTAGGATTCAGGGTGGACTCCTTCAGGCAGGCTGGAACCCTGCCTTGACAAAGAGAGGCATTAACCACTCCACTTACCCACTCGGCCAGTCCCCCTCTGGCTGCTTTTATGAGCCAGAAAGGGCAAGAATTTAGAACACACATGGTGGCTCTCACCTCTCCAAGGATCCTGTCCACATCCTCAGGATTACTTAGTAGTGATTGAAAAGTGCTCTGTGCATCTTCACAGGCATCTTGATTAATACATCACGTGTTCCAGGACTGAGTTGCCAACATGGAATAGTTTTTTGTGCTGGGTCAAATTGTCCTGGGTCAAATTAAACCATGCATTCAACATGGCTTTTCAGGGGTAACACTTTTAACCTCTCTCTGGTGACTTCTGACTCACAAGGAATGCTTTTTCAGCAGTCTTTGGCTAGGTATATTGTTTTTGTTTTGCAATTATGTATGTCATTGTTCTAAGCCTATCAGTGCAACCAAGGCTTGCACAGCAGAGGGAACCCCCTACAAAACTTAAAACAGGAAGTGTAACGGCTAAAGATAGCTGAAAATAGAATGGCATCCTTGTGCCACAAATAGCTGTTAATGCTGCCATTCTCTAGAGCTAAGCCATATTTTTGTTTTTGACTTATGGTCTTTTTTTTTTTAATGAAGTGTAAAAGTGTAAATGCTGCTAATCTTTTAAAAAAAATTGTTGTGGGTTTTTTTAGCTCCACGTTTTCAACATTTTCCTGTTGCTCTTGTTAACTGATTTCATTAACAAAAGATGAAAATTCTGGTTTTATTGTCCTACAACTTTTGCCTTCGGGAAACACTGGAAAGCTCTACAGCATGAAACTATCTCCATAAGTAATTCACACTTTATGTGATGGACATATTTTCCTTGTGTGCATGCACCGCCTTTTCCAGTGTGAATAAACACCATGTAGTGTAAAGTGAACATGCCTTATACTGACTGAGTTTGCACAATGTGCTGAGCCACGGTGGCTTCGAAGCCACTGTGGCTTAGCATGTTGTGTGAATCTGGCGTGCTTCCTGTGGGGTGGCGTCATAGCCACCCCAGGAAGCCATGGCTTGTAGTAGGGTTTCGTAGCCACTGCTGGGCTTGCCGTGTTGTCCGAACCCGGATGACACAACAAGCCCAGTGGTAGCCGAAACCGCTACAGAGCTGTTTGGCCAGAGCGGCAAAAAAGGCTTACTGCTCTGGCCAAGCAGCTCTAGCCAAGTGCTGATGACAGCTGTCCAGAGTTCCCAAGAGGCACTTTGGGCAGCTGTCATCGGCTTCCCTGTCCCGCACTCCTGCCGATGCCAGGAGAGGGGGATTGCTCACGAGCAGTCCCCCTTTCCCAGCATTGGCAGGAGCCCGGGGCAGGGAAGCCAGAGTGGGGTGTGTGCGTGCCCCTGCTTATGATTGCCACAGCTTGGGGAGGCGGCGGGTGGGGACAAGCTGTGCTCTGACTGGTCTCCTCTAGAGGAGACTGGTCAGAGCGCAGCTCGTCCCCCCCCCCCAGCCCAATCCCAGCAACCCTTTTCTGCTGGGATCGGGCTGTGTCTGGTGCGTCCCTGCCTCCCCGCCTGCCATTTTGGGCCAGCAGCAGCAGTGGGGAAGAGGCTCCCACTGCTGCCTGCCTCTGCGGCCAGCCCTTTTGCCTGGGCATGGCGGTGGGCAACATCATGAATAGGCTGAAGTGATGGCCACTCCCCTGTTTGCCCCCTCCCCGCCGCTGCTGACAAATGGAGGCAGGTGGGAACTTGGTGCTCCCGTGGGGTCTCCTGGGATACCTGCAGGAGGACCAAGGGGGGAAGAAGAGGCACCCTACCCCCGATGTGCCCTATCGTCTGTTGGGCACATCAGGGGGTAGAGTGGCTTAGAGTGTCGTGTGAACCCGCCCACTGAGTCAGACTTATCTAGTCCAGCACTGTCGACATTGACTGGCAGCATCTCTACAGGGTTTCAAGCAGGATATTTTCCTAGCCCTGTCAGGGATTGATCCTGGCACCTTCTGCATGTAAAGCATGTGCTCTACCACTGAGCTATGGTCCCTGCTTCCAATAGCAACCATTTGAGACTCTCTGCCTATCACAGGAACCCACAAGCAAGCATCTCAGCATCACACTTTGCGGTCCTTAGCACTACAAATGTACTAGCTGCACAAAGTGTGAATTGGCCTTAGGGCCATTTCACACATAACACAGTAACAAACCTGGGTGTACAGTCACAGGCACTGCAGTTGATCCCAGCCCCCTGTATGATGCATGGGTTTGTTACACTTTACATTTTTAGGTGTAAAACCCCACACACTTAAAAGCTGGCTTGAACGTAATGCTAAACCTTGCAGCAAGCCCTAGACTCGTGGTCTCCCTTCCCCTCCACTAGCAGAGCTGTGTGGATACTGGAATCTTCTGCTTCAGTTTTTGATTAACTGTAGCTTGTCATGTTGTTTGAGCCTGACAAACAGTGGTTACTCTTAACTGTGCTTAGTAGAAACAAGTGAGCTTTGTAAAGCACGGGCTGAAGTTGGCTTGTTCCACTAACCATAGTTAAGATCAACCACATTTTGTTGGGTTTGAACAATATGATAAAATGGAACATCAAAAAGGAAGCAAAAGCTTCCAAATGCCTCGCAGCCGCACCAGAGCGGGGAATGTGTGAGCCCAGGGTTTGCTTAGACTCATTCTCATAATGCTAAACCAGTCTTCCCCAACCTGGTACCCTCTAGACATTTTGGACTACAACTCCCAACACTCCTGACCATTGTTCATGCTGTCTGGGTTTGATGGGAATTGGTCCAAAATATCTGGTGGGCACCAGCTTGGGGAAGGCTGAGCTAAACTGTGGTTTAACAGATATGCTCCTCAAAACCATAATAATGCATCCTAAATTCCTAATGGGTATAATGGTTGATCCTCCAGAACTGATAGCTGAGATTAAGACTGTGAAAGAAAGTAAGAAGTAGTTTTGGTTGGAAGTAAACTGATTGTTATCCACAGGCCTGTGGCTTATGCTGGCTCAGCTTGTCTGAGCGTGGAAAGCTAAGCAAGGTCAGGCCTGGTTATTACTTGGATGAGAGACCCCTCCTTTAGTCTCCTACATTGAGCAGGGGGTTGGACTCGATAGCCTTGTAGGCTCCTTCCAACTCTATGATCTATGAAATCTATGTTTAATGGCATTTAGGGAGTAGAGCAGAATCCCAGTATTAAATGTTGCTTAGATATATGTCCAGCGTATTGAAGGCTCAGTCTTAGGTGGCTTTAAAAGCATTGCTACAATAAGACTGCTACATCCTCTTTTGCAAATTGATTTTCATGGCTCCCATATAAAGGGCTTTCAATAATAAATGAGAGCCAAACAGCTTTGTCAGGGTGTCTTGTAACATCACAACATAGAATTTATGCAGCTAGTTGGCTGTGGTAACTATTAAGAACAAGAATAATTGAGGCTTTATGTGGTGATGGCAGTATGATCAGTTCCTATTTCCTAAGTATGTGGGGATATAGAGTGGGGGGGCGGGGGGGAGGATGGGATTGGGCAGAGCAATTAAAACGGCATCCTCCCACCTGCTTTCTGAAGCAAAAATGGTACACACACAGGCTAGTAATAAATCTGTGTCTTGATGTAGAGCTACTTTTGGCCATTCACTTAAAAGGAGGCAAGGGAAGTGACTCTTTTGGTTGAGGGTTGTTGTTTTTTTTGAGGGAAGGGAAACCAATCACTAGAAATTGCGTCATTTGATAGCGTAAAGAAGGGAGAACATTCCTTTTGCAATGCTTGCACAACAGAGAAACTTTGTACGCCTGGGTTACTAGGTCAGAAGGGGCTGGCACTACCTCATCCTTATCTCTAATGGAAGAAGTATGCTGCTTGGAATTGGAACATTGACTTCCTTTCTTTGCTGTATTTTATCTTCTTTTCTTCTTTGTTTACTCCTACAAATGGGCGGCGGCGGGGGGGGGGGTTGAGTCTGTGTAATCTTGTGTATATAGGTATGTGTCCTCTTTCTGGGATGCAGAATCAATATACCTTGATTGTGGGGGCACAGAATCTTCCGTTGTTAGGTAAAATAAATCTTTGAAAGGAGATTGCTTTCTTTGCTTGGGTGCTTAGGGAATCTTTTATTTTCTTCTGCATAGGGTATTGCTGTTACATTTGGTGTCAAAAAGTAAAATCACTGTTTCATCTTTGCATGAGCATTGGGCTTTCGGAATGGTTGCCGTGCCCAGCAAGCACGGCCCTTCCCGAATGTCGTTGCTGATGATACTGAGCAGGAAGGAGGACTTAGCCCAAAGGTGGGGAATGTGTGGTCCTCCAGATGTTGGACTGCAACTCCCATAAGACTGCATAATGCCCAGTGGTCAGGGATGATGGAGGGTTTTAGTCCAACAACATCTAAAAGGCTGCAGGTTCCCCATCCCTGATGATGGGAAAAGGAGCCGCTGGGTTGACCTGAACATCTCCCCCCTCCGCTGCCCTCAGGATGGGCAGTAAAGGCCAACTATTTAAACCATTTAGTCCCCACCTGCATCATTTGCATCTGCTGGAATGGTTGCGTTTCTGTTACACTGTCACACCCAGCTGTTACGGCTGGTCTTGCTGCTGCTCTGAGCCCTACAGTGGGTGGTCAGTGATGCATATCTGCAGCCACTTCTAGTGCCCCACTACATGATTGGTTGGTGCATTAATGATGTATCTATTTGACCATCAGGAGGGATGATGCACTTGTGCACATTAAGGTCAGCCTACTATTCCTGTGTTATATGATGTGTAACTGACCTGACTATCTAAAAGGATTAACTAACACAAGGAGAGGATATTTAATAGCAGACTTTGTGGCCCTTCAGATGTTTTGGCCTACAACTCCCATCAGCCACAACTGGCATAGCCAAGCATGAGGAATTATGGGAGTTGTAGGCCAAAACATCTGGAGGACCACAGCTTGCCCACCCCTGATGTAGTGGTTAGTGTTGGACTAGGACTGGGGAGACCCAGGTTCAAATCCTGACTCAGCCATCTAACTCACTGGGCCTCACCTACCTCACAGGGTGTTGTGAAGATAAAAATGAGTGGGGGAATCATATACACTGCCTTGATCTCCTTGGAAGGAAAGACAGGGTATATATCTAATACGTAAGTAGATAAATAAATACACCACCCTCCGTTCCCTAAAATTACACAGATACCTATACTAGTAACTTCATCATTTAGTTGTTGTAAAGCACCTACAGTACACTTACAGGTGGTAGCTGCAGTGTGACATTTCATTCCAGAATGCTGTAGTTTAGGATGTCATCTATAGCCCTCTTCAGGCACTCTTGAACTGTGTTGATTAAACATGCGAAGAAGGGGAGGGCACATTGCTCTAGTCACCTGTCTCCACATGGAGGGCAACTTTGTGAAGAGGAGAACCTCCTCTGTCTGTAAGGGCTCCTCATACGATCTGGAATGCTAATTTTCCAGGGTCATGTAGAGCTCCCACGGATAGAGGAAGCTCTCCTCTTCACAAAGTTGCCCTCCATGTGTAGGAGGCGAAGAGAGCAATGACGGAGGGGTTAGGGCTAGCGTGGTCTCCCTCCTTGCATGTTTAAGCAACACAGATCGGGAAGGCCTGAATAGGGCTTCAGTTCTGAACATTTGTATGCATGCATGTTGCTCCATGCAGAGACAAGAAAAAGGATACTCTACCAAGAACCTTATACAGTAATACCTTGGATTGCAAGTAACTTGGTTTGAGAGCGTTTTGCAAGACAAGCAAATTTTTAAATTTTTATTAAAATTTTTTACTTGATATACAAGCGACTTCTTGCAAGACAAGTACTGTAGTACGGCTTAAATTAAAGATCTCTGTACAAATTTTTTTGGGGGAGATTTCGTTTTGATGTAAGAGTGTTTTGGATTACAAGCATGTTTCCGGAACGAATTATGCTCTCAATCCAAGGCATGACTGTATAGTCATTTAGAGTGTTCGAAGGTGCATCATATTGTATACATTATCGCAATAATTCCCTACCATCCCTATGACCCCCTCTTTTTTGGATTGTATCTATTGGATCGTGAGTTTGTGGGCAGCAATTGTCTTGACTTGTAGGGCTCCTCTACTTGAGGCATTTATTGTGTGCTTGTGAACCCTCGCTCACAGAAGCTTGCGAGGCCTTTTAATGTTGTCATCCTCCAGGACCTCTTCCTGTGTTTTCCAGCTAGTTCCACAGGGTTTTTTTTAGAGTGATGAAAGTCAGGTGTTAAATTTCAAATCAGAATGAAAGTCTTGTGTAAAATTGCACTTCTACTGTACTGCAGCTATACCACAGTGCCACCTTGTGCTTGAGTAATGAAATATATAGAAAGGCTGAGAAAGACAAACCCTGGCAAAAAAAAAAAAAAAAAAACTGTGTAAAGGATGCACTCTTCCTCCTGCAAAGAAAATGGAAGAAGAAGCCTCGGTAAAGCAGCAGTTTAAACCGTTCATGCAGAGTAGCCCTCAATATCTGTACAATGTCCCCTCCCTAAAATAAAATGTTTTTGTGCAGTTTTCCATAACATACACATTTTTGTGTGCGGTTTTCTGTAATATCCACATTTTGCAAAACATTTTTTTATTTGTAAACTTTATCACAAAATTCTGAAAAATGCAAGTATTTGTTAAGTTCACATTAAAATGTGAACCAAAAAAATTTCTTGCCCATCCCTAGACTAAGCAGTTATTTGTGGAGGAAACTTGTCTTACTGGGATGGAGATGGCTTATATGTTGGGTTTGTACACTTAAGGAATGATCCTATGGCCAGTAGACATTGCCTGGGAGGCCATAGGATAGCTCGGATTCCCAGCTCTGAAGTCAGAGACAGCGCTCTGACCTCCGAGCTCCGTTCCCCCTCCCTTGCCCCCTCACAGCCAGCGCCAACACAACTATGCTGGCTGCCTCTCCTAGGTCAGGAACGCAACCTTGGAGAGGGGTTAAAGGGGGCATTTCAGGAGGGGAGGAGACTGGAGTGGCCAGGATTCAAGGTATCCTGAAGCCGCTCCAGTCTCCTTCCCTCCCCCTCTGAAATGCTGTTGCTAGATGGCCGAAAATGGTAGAGATGGCAGAGCAGGAGGAGCGGGGAGGCGAAGATTGCCTTCACTGCCCCTCCCGCTCTGCATTGGATGCCCGTAAGCCTCCGAGTTCGGGGGCTTATATGGGCATCCCTATAGGATTGCGCTCGTATGTATGTATGTATGTATGTATGTGAAAATGAGGCCTTGGTTTCTAATTAGGTATTACCAAATACGCAAAAATGTAGACTCCCTCAAACTGTTCAGTCTTTTTTACTTGCCTATATAAATGTATGCAGTGCTGTAGATTTTTAGTGTGCATTATACAGTTAAAGTACACTTCTTTTTTTCTGCGTAGGTTCCAGTTGCACATTGTTTAGGACCTCCAGGACATTACAAGAGAAAATTCTGTGCTGTGTGCAGAAAGCAATTAGAGTCTCCAGCATTTCGTTGTGAAGGTAAGGCTGAATGGTAATGGCTCATATTCCTAACAGCGTAGCCTAATTCTGATCTTAAATGTCTGCCACCCTAGTGATGGTGTAATCTTCAGGGAAAATGTATGAGGATTTACTTGGCAGAAGGAAGTCTGAAAACTTGGAGGGGAAAAAATGGTTTTAAAAAGGAAGCTTGTTGGAGAAGCTGCATTCCACTGCCCCTTCCCAACAGAATAGTCTTTATCAGTGTAACATTATTGAGGCTGTGCTTTCACAGCATTCACCGTTTGTTGCGGAGGGTATATATTGATATTGTGTGAGAAGCAGTTCAGAGTTGACTCTCAAGATAAAATTCTTACGTAATTTCATATAGATATGAAACAGCAGAGGTCTTCCTAGGCACTGCCCCGTGAGGTTCATTAGCTGGCAATGTTCTCGAACTAGACGGGACTCCATTCACACAATCAGCAATTGCGTGAATGTTTTCAAGTGTAAATAGCAGACATGGCCCCTCCTGATCTGGATCAGGATCTTGCTGGGGTAGGGAGGGATTTTTTTCTAAGCCTTTGCTTCTGCTGCGGTCCCAATCTAGATCAGCCCCCCCACCCCCGCCCAAACACTATTTACACTTAAAAAACCATTAACTCAGTTGCTAATTGTGAGAATGGTGTTACATCCAGACTGGCCTAAGCTGGGTCCTGTCTTGGTGTACATTTGATCCTGGGTTCAGAATGGTTCACTTATTAGTCCTTACTATAACAACAACAATCTCTTTTAAGGGTAAAGCAGGAGAAAAGAAAATGTAGATATAAGTCAGGGTAAAACAGATGCAGAGATGAGCTCTTTTTCCTTTATTTCCAGTGTGTGAGCTACATGTGCATACAGATTGTGCCCCATTCGCTTGCAGTGACTGTCGTCAATGCCATCAAGATGGTCATCAGGATCATGTAAGCATAATTTTTGTTTAAAGAACATAGGAAGTGAATTCAGTAGGATGCACACAAGAGCTGTCTTCTAAGACTTAACACACAAGCGAATTTTTTGTTATTTGCTCTGAAACCTCTGTCATTAAACTTTCTTGTGTGTGTGTGTGTGTGTGTGTGTGTGGTGTGCGCGCGCATGCGGTACTTTCTGTAAGGTTCTATATTCATATTCTATATTGGAGATATTCATATTTCCAATGCAGCTAATGTAAATACTTTATCAATATGTGTGCTGTATGGATTTTTAGAATAATTGATTTCTTTGGTGTACTTTTTACAGGACACATACCATCATCACTGGAGGGAGGGAAATCTTCCTTCAGGTGCACGTTGCAAAGTCTGCAAGAAAACGTGTGGCTCTTCAGAGGTGCTCTCGGGTATGAGATGCGAATGGTGCGGAATTCTGGTATGTACATAAGGTACATTGTGGCCCACTCAGGATCCTTTTTACAATAAAAAGATATGATGAAAAGATTGTTGTTTGTTTATGTGCAAACCAGACCATAGTCATTATTGGGAGGAGCCACAGCTGAGTGGCAGAGCTTATCCTTTCCATGCAGGAGGTTTCGGGTTCAAAACCTGGTATCTCTAGTTAAAGAAGCCCAGGTAACAGGACTGGAAGATTGTTGTACGACTTTTCTCTGTCTAAACACACATAGGATTGTGCCCTAAATCACTCAGAAAACTAGAGGTACCTTCTTTTAATCTTCAAATGGAAGGGGGTTTTTTGTTTCTGGATGACAGCATTAATAAAGAAATTGGCAATACTGTGGAGTTTGTCTTTTGGTGTAACAGTGTTTGGAATAATGTCTTATCTAATACTTAGTGTTACACTATTCTTTGTTTTTGCTTGCTTAGTGTTTCTGTGAAGCAGGTTTTTATATTTTAAAAATATCATATGAGCATACAAAGTCATCTTCTACTCAGTCAGACCATGTCCCTCTAGCCCAGAGTACTTGTTCTGACTCGCAGCAGATTTCCAAGGTTTCAGACAAAGGCCTTTTTCCAGTCTTGTTACCTGGGCTTCTTTAACTAGAGATGCTAGCTTTTTGAACCTGGAACCTCCTGCATGGAAAGGATGAGCTCTGCCATTCAGCTGTGGCTCCTCTCCATAATGACTATGACCTGGTTTGCACATAACAACAACCCAGAGTGTGTGTTAAGTATGGATCATCATTGAATTGTGGGTTGAATCATGGGTTGTCATTACCCAGGAAGAGAGTCCATGGTTTGTTGTTGGGTTGTGGACTCTGGCTTGTTCATGGTTAAACCATAGTTAAACCATAGTGCAGAGTTCGGACGTAATGGGAACACATGATTCAACGACAACCCACAATTCAACGACAACCCCTGCTCAACCCATACTCAACCCATACTCTGGGTTGTTGTTGCATGCAAACCAGGTGTATGTGTTTCCATCGAAAGCATTTCTGTTCGGCTAGCCTTAGGACCAAACTAGGCGCCATAGTTGCAGACCTTTCTCTTTAAATGTGGGTCTGCACCAATCGTGTAGTGGGAGTGGGGGTCTGATGTTAAAAGCAAAAGGGGTGCGCTGGTGGTATGTGTGTGCATGTGTGTAAGGTCTAAACCCCGCTCCACATCTGCTGCAGCCTCCCCCCCCCCTTTTGCATTTTTCTCCTTGGCTCACTTCCAGTATTGGGCTTAGCTAGGGGAAAACGTCATTGGGGGACAAATTGTTGGGAGGCTTCAGCACCCCTCACCAACTTGTCTGATTTTAAAAGCAAAAGGGATCTTGGTGAGCATCTAATCAGAACCAGGTTTGTAAGTATTTTTTGCTTATTCTAGCGAAGTCAGAAATCATCATGGCAAAAGGGACAGGAAGGTCTGAAGACATCTTGGCTAGTATTATATTATACTTTGCAAAGCAACAGATACAGAAAGTAGTGGCAATCGGTAGTAGTGCATTCAAAATTACAACACATCATATTTGCTACTCATTAAATCATTAGTTGCAGAACTGTCTGCTTAGGTAGCTGTTAACAAAGATAATAAGGTTAATGAATTTCTAGAGGGAGGTGAAAGTCTGCGATAGTTGTACTTCGTGTTTCTCTTGAAATAGGGCGGGGTGGGGTGGGGAAACAAATGATGACACTTTTAAAAAGAATACCAAACTAGGATGTGATATCATCAGGCCTACACTATATATATAGTAGGGGTTTAGATTGAAAGGTAACTGGTAAGCCTCAATTCTATATCTGTGCTCCTCCAAACATAATATAATTGCTTTTTAAATAAATGAATGGAAAGGTCTCCAGTTCTCTTTAAAGTGGACTCCCCCCCCCCCCGGCTCCTGGCCGCTTGAAATGGCTTTCTGATTCATGTCAATGTGAATCACTGATCCACATGTGCATTTCTTTGTGCGTGTGGGTCTCTTCCCTCTGTTGAAATAAATGTGGACTCCTGAGCACGTAGAAGCTCTGTATGAGCAACTGAGTTCACATGCGAGTCTGGATTTGGGGTAAATCTCTTTATTGATGTTTCCTGTCTTCTATGACTAAGGGGATGCGAAATAACACTAAAATACAAAGTGTTCATAAGTATATGTGGTATGACAGGGCTTTGGAAAGAAGTATTCAGTTCGTCCCAGCTTTTCTCTTGCTTGTCTTTATCACTGCTGCATGTATACTGTCACAAGCTATAGATTCTGTAGCTTGTGACAGAATATGTGGGCAGTGATAAAGGGCTTCGCTACATGAGGCGCTTACCCCACTGCTTTTCCAAGGCTGCTTCTTCTGTTTTCTTTGTGGGAGTAAGACTGCCTCAGTTACACGCGGCTTTCTTCTGGATTTTTTCTTTCTCTGCCTTTCTATATATTCTATTAACCAAGCACAAGGTGGCACTGTGGTATAGCTGCAGCATAGTGGATTTTCAGCTGTACACGAGGCCTTTGTTTGGGTTTAAAATTTAAAGCTGACTTTCCTCACTCTAAAAAAAGGCTGTGAAATTGGCTGGAAAGCACGGGAGAGGCCCTGGAGGATGAAAAGCCCCGCAAACTTCTGTGAGTGAGGGATCACAAGCACACAATGAATGCCTCGTGTAGAAAAGCCCAACGTCTTTACAGAAGATGGGTGTAGATTCATTAAAATGCTGTAATGCATTGGGTGGCCAGTTGCTATCTTGAATTAAAATGTACAGTGCTAAGATATGTGCATGGAAATGAGACATAACTTTACAAGAACTTGACGCTGTGTTTTCCATAGGCTCATGCTGCTTGCTATGTGATTGAATCTCCAGAATGTACATTTGGAAGACTAAGAAATATGATTCTGCCCCCAAACTGTGTGCACTTATTTTCTCGCAACTTCAGTAAAATGCACTGTTTTCGGATATCAGAAAGCTTACAAACAGAACCAGGTAAAGTTCTGAATATATACATGTTAAACTATTTGTTTCATTAGCAATTTAAGGCACAATCCTATGCAAGTTTAGACAGAAAAAAGGCCTAACTCCCAACATCCTGGGAGTTGTAGGCCTTTTTTCTGTCTAAACTTGCATAGGATGGAGCCCTTGGTGGATGATGATGATTTGAAATGTTTTATTGTCAGAGAGTCAGTCATTCTTAAAAGGAGAGACTGTTGAGAGGAGGGGCATGCAACATAATAGCCCACAGGCCTCATTCAGTCCACTAATGTGTTTTCCCAACAGTTCTGGCAACTTGCCTGCAGGCAGCTCTGGGGGGAAAGATTTTCTGAGGGCTATCTTTATTAAAGATTTTGTAGGTGAAGAGCTGAAAGGGCATGCCAAATTCAAAATGTCAAGAAATCATGTTCATGTTTTGAAAATGTTGTGTTTTCTATAGGGAATATATAGCAAGTAGATAACTTCAAGCTAGGTGCATTTTTAAAAACAAGAAGAAAACTTTGTACAAAGGAGATAACGTTTAATGGCTTAACTTGTGAGAGTTGGTTACTTTTGCAGGCAGCGAACAATGATTGCTTACTTTTGTTTACTGCTTGCAAACCTATAACAATGGAATGTGAGGAAAGAGTACATTTTAGGATGTATCCTTTCCTCACCTTCCTGTCTTGGCGGTTGCATTTCAACTTACTAAATACAAGTAAATGCTTTAATCCTGTGTTGGAAAAATCTTTAGAATAATGGCAAGCAGTAAAGTAAAACAGTAAACTACTTCTAAATCTTTAGAATAATGGCAAGCATTAAAGTAAAACAGTAAACTACTTCTTTGCTAATCTGAGGGCTAAACAAGACCCTCCCCCCTTTTTTACTCTAAATATAGGGTTTTTTAACCTCTAGATATAGCCTCTCCTATTTGCCTGTGGTGAGTTTACGCTAGAGTAAAAAAATATTTTAGGATCACTTGGATCAGTGGTTCTCACCCTTTTTTGCCCCGTGCACCCTTTTCACCATATGTCAGAATGTCATTCCCCCCTTTCTAAGATTGTCTGACTTAATCTGTGCCATACAATAAGGTGTGATGTCCTGTAGATTATGTACAATCTGTAGAATTGTAATTTGTAGAAAGATCAGTATTCCAACAGTTTGAGTCTGTGGTCCCAATCCCCCCCCCCAAAGCCTAAAATCCCCCCCTGGGGGGAATCCCCCCTGGTTGAGAACCCCTGACCTAGATGCTATACATTTAATGTAGCCCTGAGAAAATTGTATAGCATTGTAACATGGAAGGGCTTCAATAGATGAACAAAAATTGCAAAAAAACACACAAAATCCTGCCCCTCCCCCTCCCTGTGTTAAAAAGTCTTTGTTCAATTTCTAGAGTAATATTTTACTGCCACCTAGAGTACATTTATATATACCGTGTGTGTGTGTGTATAGTATTATATCTCTATCTCTATCTATCTATATATAAATATTCCTCTAGCTTTCAAGAAAGACATGTACATGCGTGCATGCGTCTGTGTATGTAATTACTACTCAATTTCCCTGTGAATATAGGTCTGTCAGTAGTTATTAGCCATGTGGATAGGTCTGTCAGTACCTACCGTAATTAGTCATGATGGCTATATCGAACCTCCAAGTTCAGAGGCACTGTTGAGGACAAAGTGCTGGGGCCAAAGAACAAGAGGTGGCCATCATCTTCTTGTCCATCATCTCCTTGTAAGCCTCCCAGAGGTTTCTGCTTGGCCACTATTGAAAGCAGAATGGTGGACAAGATGGATAAGGCAGTTCCTATATTCTGAAGTTCTTTTCTTGCCTTAAATTTGGTGCATGTTAAGGGCCTTTACAACCCAATATAAATGTGCTGCTTTAGTAAAGCACGTTTTTTATTTCAACTCTTCTCTAGACCTGGGCATTGTTACACTTCAGTGCCTTTGGAGAAGGGCAGTCATCAGGTTTTCATTAAGTGTGAATGTCAGTGGTCATGAAAGATAAACTTGCTCTTACTACTTGCAAGAGTTATTTTAAGCCAATATAAAAGCATGACTAATGACTTCAGCTCTGATTTGCAGGGTCTCTGTATTTGTATCCTCTGGTGAGCCTAGAGCCTCTGAAGACATATTGCTAGCTAGCTCTTAACCATGGTTTAGTTGCAGTCCTAAACACAAAATCACTAGGCAGTAAGTCCCATTGAATTCAATGAGACTTTGTGGAACCACACTTAACATTGCACTGTTAATTTTATTAGATGGTTTTTGAGATCATGGTTAACAGGAACCCTGGCTCACATTAGTGGTGGTGAAGGCCAGTGCTGGCATTTCCCTTGCGTCTTGTTAGGGGGATAGGAGATGGGAGCTTGTATTCTCATAACTGGCTCCCAGTTACTTAATTGCAGTCCCTTGTGCATTCATATTTTACAGAAGATGCTCCAAAGTACAGTTAATACAAACAGTGTGTTCGAAGCTGGTTTATGTGAAATTTGCCCTTGTATATGCTTTGCTACAACTGTGTTTAAAAGTTTAGCTGTGGATAAACTTTTTCTTGTCTTTCTGGGTAATTTTAAAGCTAACCAAAACAAAATTGGCCAAACCTTTCCCTACAAATGAAAAATTGCTTATTGTTTGGGTTCATTCATTGAATTGCATTAGATATCTTGAAAAGAGAAAACAAAAAAACAAAAGCAAAAAAAGTTTTATTCAGTTAGAATTAGATATATAAATGAGAGGGGGGGGTCATATGCCCTTTGATGAGCATATATGAAAAAATATACTGTGTTGTTCTGAGTATAGGCCGCTCCTGATTATAAGCCACACCCTTAACGTTTGGTGCTATTTTTTAAAAAATAAATTTTTAACTTTTTTTAACTTAAAGAAAATATACACATTAGTAGAACAGTTGCAAAAAAACCAAACAATAAAAATACCGGTATATGTGAACAATGGTACCGTATTTTTCTGTGTATGACATGATACTTTTTCCTAAAATCGTTAGACTAAAAATTGAGGGTCGTCTTATACATGGAAGCAGTGCTTTTTTTCTGGAGAAAAGGGTACCGGAACTCTTGGATTACATTTCCTCGGGAGTAGATGGCGATTAAATTGTAATGCAATTAATAGAAGAAAAGGTGCTGGAACTCAGTTCCGGTGAGTTCCACCAGAAAAAAAGCCCTGCATGGAAGTAAGCCAAGGAGAGAACCGCGCGGTTGTAAAGCTGCCCATACCTTGCCTCTGCAAACAGGCTTCTTCCAATCTGCTTTTACACGGAAATAAGCCGAGGAGAGAACCGCACGGTTGCAAAACTGCCCATACCTTGCCTCTGCAAACAGGCTTCTTCCAATCTGCTTTTACACGGAAGTAAGCCAAGGAGAGAACTGCGTGGTTGCAAAACTGCCCATAAAACAAACAGGCTTCTTCCAATCAGGAGCCGAGACTCTGCAAACAGGCTTCTTCCAATCACGAGCGAGACTGGCGATAGCTTGTATGTACCTAAATGTTGCCTAATTACTAAATAAGAATGTGTTCTGTTTTATGTTTAAAATATTGATTTCTGAATTTTGGGTATGTAAATGTTGCCTAATTACTAAATAAAAATGTGTTCTGTTTTATGTTTAAAATATTGATTTCTGAATTTTGGGTTAGAAAAGTGGGGGTCGTCTTATACATGGGGGTGTCTTATACAAGGAAAAATACGGTATTTTTATTGGGTTTTTTTTTTTTTTTTTGCAACATCCCGATTGTAGGCCGCACCCCTAGTTTAAAGACTTACATTAGTGGGGGAAAGTGCAGCCTATACTCGGGACAATACGGTATATACCAGTGTGGCGTAGTGGTGAGAGTGTTGAACTGGGACTCGGGAGATCTGGGTTCTAGTCCCCGCTCGGCCATGAAACTCACTGGGTGACTTTGGGCCAGTCACTGACTCTCAGCCTAACCTACCTCACAGGGTTGTTGTGAGGATAAAATGGAGGAGAGGAGGATTATGTAAGCCGCCTTGGGTTCCTTGCAGGAAAAAAGGTGGGGTATAAATATAATAAATAAATACACTTTAAATGTATAGAGGGCAAAAGTATTATGACTGGTTTTGCAAAGGCTTAATGTGCATCTTTAATACTGCATGCTCTGAAAATTGACTTCTTGAGTAAAAAAAAATCATCTAGTTCTATAAAGGGCTCTATCCTTCAAAAATGTCCACCTGTGAGGAGTAGCTCTTGAAGTATCAAATTAGCTGGAATTGCTGACTTCTCCACATTGCTGATTGTTACATAGGAGCTTTGTTTAGGTGTAATAACCTGCGATCCTTCTCCACCACAAATCCTAATGGAATTTTCTGGCAATTTACGAAAAGTAGCTCCTGGATCAAGTCAATGCATGTAAAATCTCCTTCTGTTAGTGCACGATGCTCCCCATACTTGCCTAAAAGGATTATTAGTCCCTTTGCATAGTGTTGCATATAAGCATGTACACTGATGCGGCTGTGATGCTATAGATTAACCTTTGCTTTCTTTCAGCATATTTTGTCAAAGTTGCTTGTGTTTCTGCTCTTTAGTCTTGTCTATCTTGTCCTCTGATTGTCCTTGCTTGGGGATGGCTTGGACAGAACAAGCAATGTAAGCAATTGTTTGGGATGGTAGTATTTTTACAAGCACCAATGAAGCAGCTTGTGACTGGAGTGCTGTGCATGATCCAAATGTTGTACCTGGGAGGGGGGGGGATGAGGATTATGTAAGCCGCCTTGAGTTCCTTGCAGGAAAAAAGGCGGGATGTAAATATAATAAATAAATAAATAATAAAATAAAATAAAATAAAATGTAGTATAGTTGCTTGTGGCCAGAAAATGTCTTGCCGGTCCTGCTGCTGCTCCCCCTTCCCCTAACATTATGTCTCATGGAGAATTGGCAAATGTTGCAGTTACATGGCTGTGTTGCCAATATATGCTGCTAACAAAGTAGTCTGCCATTCTGCCTGGTATAGCTTAGAGACTCTACTTTTGCTATCAGTGTGCTTAAGGGCTGTTTCACATGTTACACAGCAGCAAATCCAGGTCTGCTACCTACCAAGCATAAACTCAACGGAGTGACAGCCAATCCTGACTGAGTGTGCCTGTATGATGCACATGTCTCAAACACCTACGTTCACCTCCAGCTTATAGGTGTACATATTAAAAATGTAATGTGTGAAGGGGCCATTTGCAGAAAGTAATAGTGGAATCATCTCAATGGACAAGCAGGGACACTGGAAGAAATTGCTGTTTCATTCTCTTTTCCATTCCCTAGCTGTGTGATAAACATAATTTTAGCAAAAGAAATATCTCCAAACTGTGCACAGAAGCATATACGGTCCATTACTATGGCTTGGTTGACCTATCGAGGCTTCTGACTAAGTGCGTTATTTGTCACTTGAATTACAGAAATTAGGCAAGGTGACCTCTCCATCCATTCAGGATGGCAATTAGGCTTGTTTCCATACCCACCCACCCCACACACTATTTTTTTCTGAGCTACAACCTCCCTAATCAGAATTTCAAGAAGAAATGCCCAAATATTTCACTTATCTTTGAAACAGTTGGTACTTGTATCTTAGTGTAAATTGTTTTGGCATTACATCAGTGATGGCAAACCTATGGCACGCGTGCCACAGCTGGCACGCAGGGACCTCTCTGTGGGCACTCAAGCCATTGGTCGCCAGATCACGAAAAGACTGTCCCCTTCTGCATTCAGCGTCGGGTTTCCATAGTAACTCCTCTCCACTCATTCCTCGCTGGCCTCCACAGGCAGGCACACTCCAACATCTCCACCCCCAGAAGCGGACTGCGCAGGCACCCAGCCCTCCTTCTAACTGAACAGACAGCTCAGAAGCACAGCACACGCACGCATGCCCGAATCTTTGCGCGCCTGGTGAAGAGCCATGCCCTGAGACAGAGCAGGGCGTGATTAGCTAGTGCCAAATTTAAGGCACTTTGAAATAAATAAGTTGGTTTTGTGTTGCAGTTTGGGCACTCGGGCTCAAAAAGGTTCGCCATCACTGACCTACATTTTCACAGAAGCAGAATTATAGGCTACAATTTTTAAAGTGTTGGTAGATGCCATCATTTGAACACACAAATTAAACTAATACATCACCTGCATAAACAAGGAAAGGTAAAAACTGCAAACGGTGGTACACCAAATGGCTTTTTGGTACAGGCTGCGAAGAATGTGTCATAAATATCATTGGTTTGTTTACATCCCTAAAATTATGTACCGTATTTTTCGCTCCATAAGACGCACTTACCGCATGGTACCAAAAAAAATTAATTTTTTTTTAATCAGCTGTTCCGCGGGGAATCAGCTGAGAGGCGGGGGCTTCCCCCGCCCTGCCCAGGAGTCCTCCGCTCTTCCAGACCAGCAGAGGAAAGTAAAATAATAATAATAATAATAATAATAATAATTTTTTAAAAAAATCAGCTGTTCCACGGGGAATCAGCTGAGAGGCGGGGGCTTCCCCTGCCCTGCCCAGGAGTCCTCCACTCTTCCGGACCAGCAGAGGAAAGTAATATATATATATATATATATATATATATATATATATAATAATAATAATAATATTTTTTTTTTTTAAATCAGCTGTTCCACGGGGAATCAGCTGAGAGGCGGGGGCTTCCCCCGCCCTGCCCAGGAGTCCTCCGCTCTTCCGGACCAGCAGAGGAAAGTAAAAAAAAATTTTTTTTTTTTTTTACTGTATTCGCTCCATAGGACGCACAGACATTTCCACCTAGTTTTTTTTGGGGGGGGGGAGTGCGTCTTATGGAGCGAAAAATATGGTATATGCTAGATGAGAGAGTGCCTTTTCCCTAATCAACCTGCCTGGTCAGTGAGGTAATTGAATGAGGCATTCCTGGCAGTTCCACATGGCTCGAGGTCTGTTTAGAGTCCATTCAGAGTTGAAAATTTTTCAGATGTAGAGCAGGTTTATAAATGTTACAAATAAATTTTAAAAATATTGTGAATAACATTTTTCAGTGCAACATTTATTTAAAATAGTCATCTATTTTGTGCGGTACACAGTTAAAGAATATTTTTCTTTCCACAGATGACGACGACGATGTTGATAGTTCAACACAACTATCACAGAAAGAATCCCAGGCTTCAACAGACTCAAGTAAGTAGCGTTTGTTACTAAGTAGAGAGTATCTGTTCAGAGCAGGATTTATGCTATGGACATATTCTGCTTTTAAAAAATTGTGCTAAACATTGTACAGTCCCAATTTTGAAGAGTTGGCAGTAAACGTAATAAGGTGCAGGCAGCGATATGCCAGCAAATCCTGTTAGGCATCCCTTGCTCTTGTAGTTGAGAATAATTTCAATCTTCAAACTGGTGAACTGAAGCGAAGGATTTGGAGTGTTTGCAGTACAGCTGTTCTGAAGTATTAGCTTTTCGCTTTTGAATACTCTACTTAGCTTCAAATATTATGGAGGATGGAATATAAAATGAAATATCTGCTCAAATTAGACTCAGTAATATTAAGCATAATGGAATTTGTATCAAAACTGAAGTCCAGTGGCATCTGTATTGAATAAAACACCTATATCCAGTGGTAACCTTGTAACCCTCTTTGCGCATTTCTTTTAATGCAAAGGTGGGATATAAATAATTTTTAATTAAAAATAATAATAAAATAATAAGTAGCATTGTTTTTGCACTGGCCAGGATCCAACGAGCTGCTTATTAATTTTAGCGTGTTTTATTTATTATATCACATCTTTCAGCCAGGGTGGATCCCAAAGTGGCTTACAGTGACAATCCATACAAAAGTACAATATAAATAGGGATATTATTGGTGTAGGAAGGAGGAAGTGTTTTTCTAGCTTTTCCCTCCAGAGCAGGGCTCTCCAACCTTGGGTCCCCAGATGTTGCTGGACTACAGCTCCCAGAATCCCTTGCCATTAGCCATGCTGGCTGGGTATGCTGGGAGCTGTAAGCCAGCAACATCTGGGGACCCAAGGTTGGAGAGCCCTGCTCCAGAGGGAGGGAAAACCTGAACAGTTTGCTCAGGATCTGGCTCATGGCAAATGTGTCAGCCTAGAGAAGCAGCCTCTCTTGATCTGCAACAGCCTCCCCAACTTGGTGCCCTCCAGATGTGTTGGCCTACAACTCCCAGCATGCACCAGGTTGGGGGAGTTTGATCTGCAATCTTCTCATGGAACGGGGCTTATGTACTAGCCCAGTAGCATTTTTTTCTCTTTTCAGTTCTGAACAGTTGACACACACCCCCTGCCCAATATACCATTTTTACAAGCTACTCTTGAAATTCCCTGAAGTTTCACAAGCAGTCTGCTCTGTGGCAAGGGGGGAGAGCAAAAGGGGACTGCTGTTCGAGGAAAAACCAGACTAGCAGTGCAATCCTATACATGTCTACTCAGAGGTAAGTCCCATTGAGTTTAGTGGGGCTTGATTCAAGGTACGTGGATGTAGGATTGAAGCCTAAGGCTGCAGTCCTAAACACACTTAACTGGGGAGTAAACCTTCTGGGGCACAGTGGGCTTTACTTCTGAATAGACATGTATAGAGTTGCACTGTATAGCCACTTTAGGTTCATGGAACGGCTTCCACCGTTGTCTGGATTCTGGCCATTGTCTTTATTTTTATGAAGGTTAAAATTAACTGTAGCTCTTCAAGCTGAAATGGAACTCTTTTAAAAAGATCATCAGTATGAAGCAAGTCATTGTATTCACCTACAAATCTGTATTAACTTTGACAAAACAACCTTTTAGCCATCATGATGTTTATTTTAAGGACCTTGGTGATATTGTGTGAATGTGATCTGAAGTTTTAGAAAGCAGAGGATAAATAAACAGGACATCACACATACCTAATTGAGTCTTAGCTGTTTTTTTTTTACACCAGTATTTTAATATTAAGTCTTGTCTCAATTCTTTTATAGCTGGCTCACAAGCAATTTCTATATTATGGCAACTTTTATATGAATGCTGTAATACCTCTGGTGCATACATGCTTTTGCTTTTAGTTGTTTAATCTGGCTAACATTGCAATTATGTTTTTCCTGTTTTCAGAGAGTTCTCTAGTACCTAAAATCGTGAAATGGCTTTTTGGAGACTAATTTTGTTTGTGTTTATAGTTCTGTTGCCTGTCAGACTCTGTAAACTCTTTGTTCTGTTCCCTGAGCTATAAAGTAGAGTTCAGAGTGAGGACCATTGAGGGATCATCTTGGTTTTGTCAATTTTATAGGCATGTTAAAAGCTTACAGTGACTTTTTAGCTGCATAAGACTAGGATTGTGGCCTGCATTTAACTAATGTAACGATTCTATTACTAGCAAGAGGATGGTGAAAATTTATCAGATAGTCTCCTGTCATTGTCTGCTTGCCTTCTTGAAAGGTGGTAATAACCATGGATTGAGGGTCAAACTCTGCATTAAAGAAGATGTGTGGGCACGACTGACTTGTCTCTCCTGTAATTGGAAAACACATGATGTTGTTACATGAGTTTTTCCTCTGCCTCCTACTCTGTCTCGACTCTCAATGACTGCCTTTTGCAGCGGCAAAGAATAGCTCCCACAGCATGACACCTTTTAAACTACACTTTACAAGGGTGACATGGAGGGAGATGCAGGCCAGTGTTGCCTGCACTGCACATGTCTTCCTGTAGTGTGTAGTTTGGTCCTAAGGCAGTCAGGAAGCTATACTACTACAAGAAGTATAGAGTGGTGCTTTCATAGGTTTTTCAGTTGTTTTTGTTCTTTATGCTTTACTATATAATTTTATGGAGCTAATGACTTTCTTGGGCCTGCTAACTACCTCCTAGCATCAGCTTCCTGTTGAATATAGTTCTAAAGCCTCAGTCTCAGAATATCTTGAAGAAGGGAGACACATTGCCCAATCTGGGGAACAAGAAATCCATGTGCTTGCTTTGAGTGCAGAAGCAGCTTGTTTCCCTGTAGGCCACATTTCTTATGCATATCCAGATTTGGGGGGATTTTTTGTGCGTGGGTGGTATGAGCTATCAGTAGTGTGGTATTTATTTTGAAGGCACTAGTAAAGCGTTATTTCTGATGAGGGTTGCCAATATGTTGGTCTGACCAATAAAGCCATGGTCTGTCAGTTAACCAGTGTTGGAGACTGAAAAACTGGTCAACTCCAGTACCTTTTTCTAGCTCCACCCAGGAGGCCAGCAGTTTTGAAATCAAAAGCTGACAACCATATTTCTGAGGCCGATGAGCTGGTAACACTAAGGGAAAATAAATAAAATTGACAATAGGATAAAGGGGAAAATGGTTTTAATTTGCATCTCAAAGGCTCTTAATTCTTTCATAGAAATAAAGCAAGGTTCGGTTGGAAGCTGAGAAACTTTGTTATGTTAAGTTTCTCCACATCTGTGTAAGGAATGGAAATAGAACTGAGATTCAGAGAAGTTTCAACTCAAAACTATCTTGAAAATGTCTTAGTAGTTTGTATGCTGCAAACACTATTTTACTTTATTTCTTGTATTAGATGTTAAAATACAATTTTGCTTCTAGGCAAACAAATATTAAAAATATATGATGGGAATGATGCAGTAAAACGCAATCAGTATCGGCTTATTACAATTCCGAGGATTGCAAAAAACGAAGAAGTTGTGGTAAGGCTCTCCATGATCTATGCTGAATTCTGTGTATTCTAAAACGAAAGTAATGAACACTGTTAACGGTTAACTACCTCTGCATATCAGGCTGTAAATGAGGCTGATCATTCCAAAACAATAAGTATTAATATAATTCAAATACTACCTGATGTAGTAGTTGTTGATAAGAACACAAGAATTGCCGTAATGGATCATACCTGTTCTTCTGGTAGACTCTGTCCTTTTTCTTGAACTAGGAGTCAAAGAATGGAACTCATATTTTCTGGGGCACCTGTGCTATCTTTCCTCTTAGCTTTAAAAAAAATACTGACTTCTTTAAAATTTAATCTTTCTTTTTCATAATAATACTATTTGTGATTGTAAGCTTTCATTTGCCCTAGTTTGGGGGTCAGCAACTGGAGGCCCCCAGTGCTAAATTCTGCCTACTTACTGAGAGGTGTCACCTGGCCCCCAACATATAGAAAAAGCAGATTAGATAAAGTGGTACATGGTAAGTAATATATGGTAATAGTACTTGTCAGTGGGCCACTTTTAAGGAGTAGGAGTAGAGTTTCTGGTCTCCCACTCCTCACTGTTGCCAAAATAGTTCTCCAGGAAAATGTAATTGCTGACCAGAGCCTTGGTTGATTATACTGTCTATCATATACATCAGGGTCGTATCTCCTTTCCAGTAAAGAATATTGGTGCGGCAAGATTACTTACTATGTGTTTCTCTACTGTTGTAGGAGGCTGCATTGAGGGCATACTACATCAATGATGATCAACAGGATTATGAACTTCAGACATTCACTCAGCAGGCCTTATTTTGTGATGACATCATTAATAGGAATGATACCACAGAAGAGACCCACCCTGGGTCTGTGTTCCGAGAAGCTGTTCCTGAAGCTTGGATCATCAGAGCGAAATCTAGGGACAGTGAAATCATAAAAATTTATCCTGGTTGGCTGAAGTGAGTGATCTTTTCTCACTAAATTCCAAATTTGTGAAACCATGACATAAATTGCAGGAGGAAATAAGGGAGGTATTTATTTTTAAAGGTCTACCCTGCTTTTCTTTATAAATAAATTCAAAGTAGCTTCCAAAAGTATTAAAACACATCCAAACTATCACCGTGCTGCACCTATAGAGAATTGTGACTAATGGCAGCTTTCAATTTTACCGGAAGCGTAGGCTATATGAGACTCTAGTCTTTTTCTAAAAACTTTTTAATTCAAATGTTTGAATTTATATTATTTTCTAAACTTCAGAATGAATTTACTGCAACTTTTATTTATTGGACAGGATATAAGTATAGATACGAAACAGCTTGGCTGTTGTTAGGAGCTGCCCCTTTTCAGCATACAGCTCCTTTGCTGAGGGAACTGTGTTACGACAGATAATCTGGCCGTTAGATTCTCTCCAAGGAGAGAGGCTAACCCCACACTGTCACGGAAGGTTTGGGATCTTTGGCTGGGGTAAAAACATGCGCAGCTGGGTGAAGTATTCACGTTGCCCTTTAACACTAAACACAGACTTGACATACTGACTCTAAACTGAGACACATGTTTAGAAAGAAAGAAGAACTGTTTATTCAAGAAGAAATGCAGAGCAGGTACAGTGTCTTGGTTTCTGATTTTACAATGTTTTACACCATAATTTAGGCAGAAAAATATACCTACTGCTTCTCCAGTCATATTCTATAATATTGATAGAAAAGATCCCTGTGCCCTTGGTAGCCTATAAACAGCCAGGAGGGGGGAAAGGCCCGCACCCCACGCCATCAAGGAAAGGAAAGACTAAGGAAAGAATCCATAGCTACCTGTTTTGTTGGTCCCGTGCCGAAGGGTCCTGCATGGCAGAGGGGAGCAAGAGGTGCGCACGTTCCTGTTGCTGACTTCTATAGGCTAAACTTGAGGTCTTATACTTTTCCTCTGAATCTCTTGCTACATGGGAGTGGCAAGTGCTGTCCTTGTCTCCCTGATGGTCTTAATCACCGCTAATTGCTCTGTCCTTTGTGAGCCTACCCCTTGATGGGTGTCATAGGAAAAATCTTTTGTGGGTTCTCCTTATTTGATGAGCTTAAGTTCCTGGTTGAATCTTTGGGGGGGGGAGCCATCCTTTTGCAGGGCTAGCTATTTTTAGCTCTTTTCAGGAAAGTCTCTCCTGCCTTTAGGCTAATCACTGCAAGACTCTCATCCGCTGCCTATTCATGCTTCCCAGATCTCAATCACTCTCCATTCAAGCCTTCATTTGCATCCTGTGTGCCAGTCCGGTTGAGGCTGTTCATTTCCCACAAACCCAAGCTTACCCAAGCTCCTATTGGGGCCTGCTGTGGTCTTCCTTGTGAGCCATAGTCATAACCAAATGATTATAACTATATTCCCTTGTAACAACTGCACTGGCTGCATATTCGCTACCAGCCCAGGTTTAAGGTTTTGGTACTAGTGTATAAAGCTCTAAACAACTTTGGACCAGTCTACTTGAGAGAGCACCTTCTCCTTTACCAACCTGTCTCGTCACTGAGGTCATCAGATGGCATGTCCCTGGTGGTTCCACATGGCCCAATAGTCCAATTGGAATCCACCCAGAGAAGAGCCTTCAGTGTAGCGGCTCCATTTCTCTGGAGGTCAGGCAGGCGCCAACATTGTATTGTTTTCGGCACCTCCTGAAAACACTTTTATTTCAGGAAGCCTTCCTGAAGTAACCAGCCAAGGTTTTATTGATTTTGTTTTTAACATATTGTTTTATTTTATTCTTTTATCTGTTTTATCTTTTATTGTTTACTGCTCCGAAATCTCCATACCAGAATATGGATCAGTATATAAAGCTTATAAATAAATAATAAATGAAAGCATACAATTCATGGGGGCCACATCCAAAACATGTAGTTTATATTGATGTTAGCATATCGTGTTCATTTATGAAGAACTATAACACTTAAAACCGTGTTGATTGAATCCATTTTCAAATCATGATTTGATACAGGAATTGAGCCTGGTTGGAAGGAAAGTACCTGTGGAGAAGTGAGTGATGGGTGGGGGAAGGTTCAGGGCCTGTCACTTGTGAACCCCTTGTGCTATTAAAGTCAGCCCCTAGCATTTGCTTTATTCATGGTTGGGGTAAATCTGAGTTTAAGCACACAGATGTGCTCCTGTCATGTGCCGTTTAAGCTTCAGTGACTGATTTTATGGAGAGCAGGGTCAAGGGGCTTTTCTACACAAGGCTGTTAATCCGCTGCATCTACTTTCGGTTTCGTCGCAGAATTGAGATCTGAACACTACACAAGAGCACTTCCTTCCCTGCTTTTGCACTATGTAATCTCTAGGTGGCACTGTGGTATAGCAGAATAGTGCAAATACACAAGAGGAGATCGCACTTTCTTCATCATCAGAAATAATACCCCATTTTCCCTGCTCTAAAAAAACCTCACAGAAAGTGCTGTTTGCAAACAGAAGCAAAACTGGAGGATCACAACATCGTCTAAAGAATCCGTAAACAACCGTGAGTAGGAATAATGAGCACACAACAAATCCCTTATGTAGAAAAGCTCAAGATCTTGCAGCTTAGTGAACAAGCCTGTTTTTGTGAACGTTAAGCACCTGTGTCTAAGCACAGGGGCAAAGCAGGAGTTCCCTGTTGATGTTCCTCTGACCCTACCCATCCTGCATAAATGATTTCTTCCCCCTCCCCTTCTCCAGGGTTGGAATGGCCTGTATCTCAATACGAATAAATAAAGAAAGCACTACCCAGATGGTAATTAAAAAAGTTCTACCACTACTTGGATGCCAGGTAAATGATATCAAACGGATAATTTTGTTTCCTGTTTTTCCCTGCTTTGGCTTGTATTTAATGATATTATTCAAATCAGAGAACTACAGAATGCCTGTGGTACAAAGGTTAAACCAATGACACAGAAAAAGGGCAAGGGAGGTCCATTGTGGGCCCACTAGATTTTTCAAGTAGTTGTTAATCTGCTTCAAGTCCTCCACAGTCAGCCTGCCATCCTGAATGGCTTTTTCCTCTACAGCTGTTGTCTTCTCCTGTTAGAGGAATGGGGAGGAGGAATAAGTGATCTTTTTTGAGGATTTAGCAGGATCAATGCTCAGTTCCCTACAGCATCTGTCTTCCCCCAAGGAAGGTGGAGATGTGCTGAGGATAAGCTCCTTGCAGCTTGCTCCTCTTTTCCTTTTCATAGATCTCATAGATCTGATAGAGTTGGAAGGAGCCTACAAGGCCATCGACGAGTCCCACCCCCTGCTTTTTACTTTCTCCTGGGGGTTGGCAGGAGGTGGTCAGGACTGAGCTCCCATTCCACAAGGGATCCAGCAGAATTGGCATCCAACCTACTTGGCATGCGAGATCAGGAGGAGGCATGTGATGGCCCAGTTTAGGTGGCTTATATCTGAGTCGGCTGTCCTAGACTAAAACGAGGCACAGGGTTAGTCCATGCTGTCTTCCTCCACCCACCCACAAAAACACACTGAAGAGGGGGAGAGCATGTGCTGCACTGAAAAATCAGGGTAGCAAGATGGATTCTTGAAGGCAATACACATTTATCCCTTCCTCTGCTGGGATTGTGTCTTGTCTTGTGCTGCCCTGAGGGCTCAAGCGAGGGTAGCTTACTAGTAGTCGATTCAAGCTTGGCTAGAAGAAGAGTCTGAGTGGGGGACTGCTCATGCTTCTTCATTTTGCTGCCTTTCTAGTTTTCTTCTGTATAGTGTTGCCTAAATTCAGAATCACCTGTTAACTGATGAGGTTTGTGAACTTGTAAAACGATTTTGTTAAAACCAGCTGGGCCAAGGAAATACATTCATACAAAGTAAACCCCACTCCTATAGGGGGGTGACTGAGCTATGTGCACTGAGCTCCACCCTTTCCCCACAACATACCGTAAGCTGTTTTTTTTTTAATATTCTGGCAATAGTGCAGTAAATGAGGAAACATGTGCTTCAGCATCTAATTTAACACCACAATTTGGTGTTACTTTACAGACTGTACAATGTAGGATGCTCAGTGTCTTAGGGTGGGAGAGCTGCAGTGCAACAGGAAGATCAGATATCAAAAGGAAGAAGAAATAAGCTATAGACTGGGTTCAGACAACATGATAACCCACATTGAGGGATTGAATGTGGGTTGTTGTTGAACTGTGGGTTATTTTGAAATGTGAGTTATCGTGTTGTCTGAACCCAGCTGAGATAACACACCATGGTGAACAACCTACAGTTCACAACCCAACAACAAACCATGGGTTATCTTCATGGGTTGTTCATAGTTAACAAGCCATGGCTTGTTAGCACAGCTGGGTTCAGACAACACGATAACCCACATTTCAACAACAACCCACAGTTCAACGACAACCCACACTCAACCCATACTCATCCCTTGAGTGTGGGTTATATCGTGTATGTCTGAACCCAGTCACTGTCTTATTTCTTCTTCTTAATACTCTTTCGTGGTTTTTTGAAAAGACATGTGAGTTTAAAAGGTTGCAACTTAGTAGAAACCTGTTTGAATATGTCTATCTTTTGGCAGTTGGAATGCTCCCAGAACTTCAAATTGGTGGAGGTACTCATGGGCTCCAAGCAAGGTAAGTCATCAGGAGTTTCTGTTGTTTCTGGGTGCCGCTGCAGTTTAATGTTAGTGCTTGTTTTCAGAAGACTGGATGTTACGTTTCAGTTTGAAGAGCCTAGAAACTTTGGGTTTAATTCTTTTTAAAGTTGTTATTTCTGTGATTTCACTTACTGCTTTGCAGTTTAAATTTAACTGGATAAAGTTGTCATCCATATTGGAAATTCTGATTGTGTTAATGAGTTCTGTAATTGTTTTTAATTAAAAAAAGAAACACATAAGAATTGTTTTTATTTTCCTTAGTTCAGCGAATGGTACTGGATGACCATGAACTGATTCTCAGCAGATTCCAAGATATAAGAAAGGTAAACAGATAAGGAAACACTACAATATACTTTTTCATATTCTTGAACTCTTTATTAAATGTCATTTCCACTCATGTCATCACTGGGCTTTTATTAAACTGAAGAGAAGAGAAACTGAAGAGAAGAGTAATATGCAATTACTGTGTTTGTATGTAATGATAAGCCAGAATTATGGAGAATTTTGACTTATCCTTCATGAACAGCTTGCTAGTGCATGCAACCTGATTGTTCCCTCTTGGCTCCTTCCACCAGCAGAGTGGCTAAACACACCAGAAAACAAAAGCTTAGTGTTGTGACTGAATGGAGACTCCTGGCTTGTTGCTCCCTTAACAAGCCAGGAATGGGAAACCGACTACAAACCCTGGCTTCAGACTTCAGCTTGTTAGGGGAGTGACAAACCAAGACTCTCCCAGTTCAGATGTAATGCTAAGCTTTTGCTTCCTGGCTAGGTCAACTGCTCCTGCTAGGGTGATGAGCCAAGAAGGAGCGATTGGGCAGCATGCACCAGCCCACTACTCATGAACAATAAGCTAGAATTCTCTGCTCTTTCTGGCTTATTGTTTCTTTGCACAGAAACCCTAAACCAGCCAAAGGCAGCTGTGCCTCAAGTTCCCCCCTCAGTCTACTCCTCACCATATGCTTTGGGCAAGGATGGGGCCAGTGCAGTTCATGATGGGTCAGTACTTTGCTTTTCTGTTTTTATTTGTGTGCTTGTTTTGTGTCTGTCTTGCTAGAGGCAACACAGAATCTATGTCCCAGCTGAATTCTTTCATTTCTGCTAGCAAAAAACAAAAACAAGTGTTTTTATGTGTGTCATCCATTTTGGGATGTAAATGCATGTTGTACACCTTGCTATCATACATCCCTCAACTTCTTTAACTTTTTGTTTTCTGGGGGCTGAGCAAAGGTTGATGTGGGCACACTTTCAGAGTCCAATCTCACCAGAGAGTTCGCCACTGGCTGGCATCCCTCTCAGTGAAGGTGGTCAGGAAGGATTAGACATGTCTGCTTTACAGGAAAGCTCTGTGGGTGGAGGTGGGAGCCCTCAAGAAAGCAAATGTGGTGACGGTTGGTGCTATTGTATTATGAGCTTCCCATAAGCACTTGTTTGGGCACTGTGCAAACAGAATGCTGGACTAGATTGGTCTCTGCTCTGATCCAGCACAGCTCTTCTGTTCTCAAAAGTATGAATGGGGAGGGAGCTCTGGGAGCTTTCTTTTTAAAGAATGCTTTCCCCCAGGGTTCAAAATCTCTCTGTGGACTAACTTTGTGAATGTTGTTAGAAAATTCACAACCAGGAGGGTGGTAATTGGCGCATATCCTGGTGGCCATTGGGTTAGGAGGATCTCTATCTTTCCCCCTTGACTGGTAGGATCCTTCTCCCTGCTACAGCTACCCCAAATACCACTTTTTCCTCCTAACTTCTTCCACTGCACAGACATCCTCATATATTCCAAATTATCTGGGGGAACAACATATTTTAGGAAGCTGGCTGAACTGTACAAAATAAAGATATGCATATGTACTTGCACAGTATATTCTTGGCATGGAATCTGGAATTCCGTGATGCATAATCTAGAATTATTTTGGAAGACTACTCATAACCATGGCACTTATTTTTATCAGTACTCCTTGAGCTTTTGCTAGCATGTAGCACAGAATGAGAACAAATGAGCAATTTCCAAACAAAATTTCCAAAACTCTCAGTATGAGAACTTTGCTTACGTAGGCAGGCTTAGTAACTGTTTCTGGTAGCTGGCAAACATTTCTGTTTATTAGAATATTAACCTTCTCTCTGTATGTGGTGCATTTGTAATGTGGTGAATGTTCATCTTTCTCCCCCTCTTGCACAGACTTCACTACGTCAGATGAATCAAACAAGGTTTTACATTGTTGAAAACAATATATCAGCTGTGCAGGTACATTTGTTTGTTGGTGGTCTGCCACCTCATCTCTCTACTGAAGAATACACAGACATCCTCAAAGATGAACTAACCATCAAAAGTAAGTCAGATGCCATCACAGCTTCTACTTGAATCTGTGTCAAATGAAATGCTATTTTATATTTTGAAATGCTGTCAGATGGTGATTGTCATTCCAAAACTAATCTTTTTGAAGTTTTTATTTATTTCTAAAATCTATATAGTCCATATTATTTTTGGTACTCTTCCATGTTTATTAAAACATGGTGCTACTTGTCGTCATCATCAGGCGATCACTCGTGACCGAGTAAGATTGTCTTCCGGGATAAAAGGAAGAAATCCTAAAGAAGATTGTGTAGACTCTAGCGATGGGTCCGTAAGTGACTGTGGAGGCCAATTCTAGATCCACACAGCTTCCCACAGTGAGGACACAGGTTACCAGATAGAAGATGGTCCTGTAAAGGATTCATTTGACGTGCTTTTCGCTTAGCACGTTTCTCCCTTTCACCTTGCACTCGGGCTTCAAAGTCCATGGAACCTTTGTGAAAGGCCAACCTCCATTTAGATCGTTCATGGGCCAGAGCTTCCCAGTTTTCGATGTTATATTGCATTTTTTTAGATTAGCCTTATGAACATCTTTAAACCTCTTATATTGACCACCGATATTCCGCTTTCCATCCTTGAGTTGGGAGTAAAGTAACTGCTTTGGGAGACGGCAGTCAGGCATTCGAACAACATGACCGGTCCACTGAAGTTGGCGTTGAAGGATCATTTTTTCAATGCTAGTAGTCTTCGCTTCTTCCAGTACACTGACATTTGTTCGCCTATCTTGTAGGATGTTTTACAGCAGATGTTTTCATTATTTAATCAGAAGTGCTGCCCCATACACGCACCTGTTCTGCCATTCAGTTTATATCTTTTAGATTTTTTCTTTCTTTGTAATAATTGATAGTCATTATGTTTTTGTTTTCATTTATATGATTTTATATGAAAATATGATTATTGAAATAATTTCTTTGTTGACCATTTTGAGCTTCTGGGGAAAATGTTTTAAAATAATAAAACATAGCAAAATAAAGAGCACTGGTGTGGGCTTAAATGTCTCGAAGGAGCTAGAAGCCTTAATAAATACAAGTTCAGCAGAGTTGTTTCTGTTTCCACCAGTGAGGGGGAAGTGGAAAGGTATGAGTCTGGTGAACTAGCTATAGGAGATCACGTGTGGGGCTCATCACTGCACAGTGACTTTTTGTGTGTCTTGTGTCCTTACCCCCGTTATCGCGCTTTAAAAACTGGCCACAGTAGAGGGTGGTCCTCAGAAGCCCCGTTGCACACATTTAGCTGTGCTTGCAGCCTTTTGATTCCCACCCATGCAGTGTTTGCTTATAGCAACGTAAATTAAGATTAATAAGTATCTTATATGCAATTTGTGTTTATTGCTCTAGTTAATATATTCCGTCAACAGTATTTGGAACTGGCTTTGTTCTACTATGAGTAGTTGATCTTGTTTACTGCCCTGAAGCATTTAGTTTAAAATCCATGGGTAATTTGTGTATTCTTTTCACACATCTTCAAATAAACAAGACTGATCTCTTAAAATATGTGTAAAATGAGATTGTATTAACTTGCTAAGCTTTATTTAGGAAATGTACAATTTGTTTTCATTTAGAAAAAAATAAACATTTTAATGCTACATTTGGAAAAATTTTGCTTTTTCAACTTTTACAGCAAATTTAGTTGCTGTGAGTCACGTATATTCATCTCAAGGTAAGAATATAATGTTTTAACTGGAGTTTGGCTGGGTAAGCAATGTTTGGTTATGAAGTGCCATTCTTGGGGCTGTTTGTGTGTTATATGTCCTTCCACTCCATGTATGGTGAGATTGTGGGGTGGTCTTTTGGTATGTGTGCTTCCTACTAACTTCATTCACTGTGTGTAGAAGTGAACTCCTAAACTGGGAGCTTTTGCTTTCGTTTGAGACTCTCCTAACTACCATTACATCTCTAGTGGGTTTTAGTATTCACGGGTAGGGGACATGCCACTTCCAAATAATGGTGAGGTCTTATTGTTCAAGTATGTACTCCTTGGGTCTCCAACCTGGACACCTCTTTTACACTCACCAGGCTTCCTGCCTCTCCTGATTTTTATATTATTTTTAAAGTTTCTTTTAAATTAAAAATTATCTGGGAGGCTGGCATGCTGCAAAGTATCAGCCTGCAGCACCATCTTTAAGTCCAAGAATGTCTGAGTTTGTGTTTTGGAACTCAGACCCTACCTCTGCCTTGTATGTAGGTTTGTTTTCTTTTAGTCTCACCAGTTTGCCTTGTGGGAAATGGATGTTTTGTGACCAGCCATGCCCACCATGGCAGCCATTTTGTATTATGATGTTATAAAATGAGGAAGTATACCTACAGATTATAGGGGGAGAACTTAATATGGGGATGCCATTTTTGGTGGCAGCTCTATGTTGCTTCAGCTATAAACAAATTTGAAATTGCCCCACTTGCCTTAATGACTTTTTAGAAAACAGAGCAATTTATAATAAATGCTAAATGCATTGTTCGAGTTGCTAAGCACTTGCTGTCTCCTCTTATGTTCAGCTTAGTTTGTGACACTGTATGAGCTCTCAGTTCAGAACACGTTGGTTTGCAGCTCTTCTGTCTTTTGCTCAGACAACAAATTGATCTGAAGGGTGGTGTGCACCGAAAGTGCCAAGAGGTCAAGAGCATTCTATCTAGAATCTCTTATTAGAAAAGACAGAAGGTACCATCGAAAGAGAGGTGACATAGTTGCATCCATTTTGCTGTCCAGATATAACTGCAGTCACCCGGTACCGGACTGTAATGTTCATTAAGCTTCCACCTATGGGAGAGTACCTTTTTAAACTTTGTGAGTTGAGTCACATACAATACAGTTTGTATTGGACAAAAATAACATATTATTATACTTACAAGCCTTTGTGTTTCATGGTAAACGACTGAAGATGTTATTGAAACCATTTGTTATAGGTGCTGTCATACTAGAAATCTCATGTTTTTCTGAAGCTGAAAGACTGTATATGCTAGCTAAAGACACCACTGTTAATGACAAGCTGCTAACTGCAGTTGTTGTCCCTCAAGTTCTGGTAAGACCTTTTGGTTACATGTTGCTATATAAGAAATGTACATATCCGCTAACTGTAAATACAGCATGCTTCATATATAATGTCCATGATAAAAGGGGAAAGTTGGACATATTGGACCGAAATCAAATTCAAACCTTGCTATCACTAATCTTATAGTACTATCTTAAAATGGAGTGGCACACCTTACATGCCGCCCGGTTTCCAGGCAAAGTCTGCAAAGTCTGCATTGTCTTTCTCAATACAGGTCTGTTACCATCTAACAAGCCCCAAG
Organism: Shinisaurus crocodilurus; assembly: GCA_021292165.1. Classification (NCBI taxonomy): domain Eukaryota; kingdom Metazoa; phylum Chordata; class Lepidosauria; order Squamata; family Shinisauridae; genus Shinisaurus; species Shinisaurus crocodilurus. The sequence continues at coordinate 112,809,840 of CM037877.1, forward strand.
TGGTGGCTAAATCCATCTCCATCCCTATTTTTGGCCTCTACCTTACTGCAGCATATGGGAAGTGGGCCAATTCTGAACTAGTAGGCACCACACTGAAAACAAAATGAGAAGATGCTCCAGAGGCCTCTTTTGGTGTCCTAGAGCTGATGGGTGCCTGTTATGTTCTTCAGCCTGGGGGTTGACTCCACAGTAAAATTGCAGCCCTCTAACCAACATACCTGTATTCATGTGCCATTTCACTTTAACAGAAGTTATCTGTGTGCACTTCTAAGAAATGCAAAATGGGAAACTTGGAAAATGTTTTTAGCATGCCGTGGAGATAGATATGAACCCGCACTATGAGTAATAATGCAAAATGCTGAGTGGCTACTTATAACTCAGGGCTGACACACACGAGTGCTTTTTGGACTTCTCTTCAATCACTAGTGCCATTTTTCTTGTCCTGGATTAAACATAGAGGTGGTGGTCATAGGAGAGCTCTAACCACACTTCCAGTCCCCAATGTGGCATGCTACCCGAAAGAACTTTGAAATATGTTTAGTGTGGTACTACATTGGAATCTGGGGAAGTCCGTGGAGCTTCAAGATAGCTATAGAATCAGTCTGGAAAGAGATTCAGATGGAGGCTATGTAAATAGGTAATCAGTTCCTCTTTTACCAGCGAATCCAGATTAGACCTTTGCATTTCAGCTTGCTAAAATATCAGCCAAGAGCTCTTCATTTCACCTATGCTAGGAAATATTCCAATTTGATGCACATTAGGAAAGCCCAGTTCATAACACCTGCAGCAGAGAGGATGCCACATAAATGGCATAATGCAAGAATGCTAGTTGCATTTGAGAGAGCTTCAAATGTGCTTCAGCACTTTCTCTGTATCTATGACAGCCGTGGGCAACTTGTGGCCCTCCAAATGTTTTGACCTTCAACTCCCATCAGCCCTAGCTGGTATAGCCAATGGTGAGGGATCATGGGACTTATAGGCCAAAACATCTGGAGGGCCACAAGTTGCTGACCTCTGATCTATGAGAACCAGGAAGTTGTGTGCAGTGAGAGAATTAAGGGCAGTATCCAGTGGGGCACAAACAGTAATATAAATTAAGTTGTGCTAGTATGAACTACTCTAACACAATGCCAACAGTGTTAGCTGGCACGCCGATTTCCCTGAGATAGCCCTTGCCATTGCACTAGAGTAGTTTACGCCAGCGCAACATAATTTATGGTACCAGTTGCACCCCGTTGGATACTACCCTCAATTTCTAAGAGCTTAATTTGAATTCCTGTTGAACATATAGGTGTTGCTTAAAAGGACTCTCTCCTGCTTTCTGACTTGCATTAATAATAACCATCTGCATTCTGGAATAAAAATTGATCCTGGTATTACTACTGAGAACACGCTTATACCTTTTTCTCTGGCCTTTTGAGTTTATTTCATGTTGGGTTCTTAAAAGAAAGTAGCTGGCTGATATAAGAGAAAAGAATACACTGAATGTTGCTGTGTAAATATTTTACATACCACTTTTTTTTTTTTTTTGCTTTATGTACACCTGCTCTGACGTCCTTTAATTGATCTTTGTCACCTTTTCCCAGTACAAATTGCATTAATTAAATTTGTGTCCGCTGTTATGAAGGAATTATAAATTTACTCTAACAATCAAAGTGAAATAGCATTCTTTAAATGAGAGTAATAAATGTAATATTCATAGTAACTCCAGATAAAATAAGTTAAATTAAATCCAGTTATACTTTGCTTAGCTATTTCACTTTGGCTATGGAGAGGATGGGAGCAATTAACAAATAAGGGAATGGAGCAACGTTTACTGCCAACAGAGGAATGTGTGGTTATAAACAAAGAACAGTCATGTTTGATTTTGGCCTTTAAAATAATGAACTATTTTTGTTCTACCTAAAAGAAAAATAACTCTAATGTTTATAATCTTGAAGGATACTTAAAATGTGATCCAGATAACAAAATTGTCTATATGTTGAGAGCATAATGTTTGATTATTTTACTCCACTTTAAGGTACCCTTTTTAAAATGAGTCCAAATCTACTTGGCTCTCTTGAAGCCTGTTGTGTGAGTTCATAACTAATTTCTGAGCTACTTTGCCAAGTTTAAGGACAATAGCACCAGCGGGATCCACCACTTGCACAATGGGGATTTAATGTTTCATATAAGAACAGGAAATGAGCAGAAACACTCATTTCCGGAATGGGGCAGGACAGTGAAGCTTGCAGAACAGAGCTTCACTGACCTGTCCTGATCTGGAAACAAGTGTTTCCACTCGTATTGGGGCTTGCATTATTCATTCATTTCATTTATATACCGCCCCACAGCCGAAGCTCTCTGGATGGTTCACAATAGATTATACATAAAAACAACAATAACATACAAAATAGTTTAAAAGATTAAAAACCAAATTTTAAAAACACAGTTTAAAATAACAATAAAAAAACTAATAAAACTGAGCCTACAGGTGACAATCCCCCCCCCCCCCGTGCTATCCCGAGCTCCTAACTATTAAATGCCTTGGCATAGAGGGAAGTCTTAACCTGGCGCCGAAAAGATAGTAATGTTGGCGCCAGGCGGGTCTCAGTGGGGAGCTTGTTCCATAATTGGGGGGCTACCACCGAGAAGGCCCTCCTCCTCGTTGCCACCAACCGAGCCTCTCTTGGAGGTGGCAGTCGGAGGAGGGCCCCAGATGTTGAGCATAGTGTCCGGGTAGATTGCGGTTGGGAGAGACGTTCCGTCAGGTATTGTGGTCCTAAGCCGTGTAGGGCTTTATAGGTTAAAACCAGCACCTTGAATTCGGCTCGGAAGCATATTGGCAGCCAGTGCAAACGGGCCAGAACTGGTGTAATGTGCTCGGACCTTCTGGTCCCCGCAATAAGCCTGGCTGCCGCATTTTGCACAAGCTGCAGCTTCCGAACAGTCTTCAAAGGCAGCCCCACGTAGAGTGCATTGCAGTAGTCTAGTTTAGAGATCACCAGAGCGTAGATTACTGAGACCAGGCTATCCCTGTCCAGATAGGGGCGTAGCTGGGCCACCAGCTGAAGCTGGTAGAAGGCACTCCTTGCCACTGAGGCCACTTGAGCCTCAAGTGACAAAGATTGCTCCAGGAGCACCCCCAAGCTACAAACCTTCTCCTTCAAGGGGAGTGCAACCCCATCCAGAACAGGTTGAACACCCTCCATCCGGTCAAAGGAACCACCCACTAACAGCATCTCAGTCTTGTCTGGATTGAGCCTCAGTTTGTTAGCCCTCATCCAGTCCATTTTCGCAGCCAGGCACCGGTTCAGCACATCCACAGCCTCACCTGCTGAAGATGAAAAGGAGAAATAGAGCTGCGTGTCATCAGCGTACTGATGGCAACGCACTCCAAAACTCCGGATGACCCCACTCAGTGGTTTCATGTAGATATTAAATAGCATGGGGAATAAGACCGACCCCTGAGGAACCCCGTACTGGAGAGTCCATGGGGCCGAGCAACATTCCCCAAGCACCACCCTCTGGAACCGGCCATCCAAGTAGGAGCGGAACCACTGCAGTGCAGTGCCCCCCACCCCCAACTCAGACAGCCACTCCAGAAGGATACCATGGTCGATGGTATCGAAAGCCGCCGAGAGATCCAGGAGTATCAACAGGGTCACACTCCCCCTGTCTCTCTCCCGACATAGGTCATCATACAGGGCGACCAAAGCCGTTTCCGTGCCAAAACCAGGCCTGAGCCCCGACTGAAATGGATCCAGATAATCAGTCTCATCCAAGAGCACCTGGAGCTGGTTGACCACCACCCGCTCAAGGACCTTGCCCAGGAAAGGAACATTTGCCACCGGCCTAAAGTTGTTAACATCTTCCGGGTCCAGAGAGGGTTTCTTCAGGAGTGGCCTCACCACCGCCTGTTTCAGGTGGCATGGGACCACTTCCTCTCGCAAGGAGGCATTGATCACCTCTCTGGCCCAGCCGGCTGTTCCTTCCCTGCTAGTTTTTATAAGCCAAGAGGGGCAAGGATCCAGAACAGACGTGGTTGCACATACCCGTCCAAGCATTATGAAGTGCTAAGTCCCTGTTGTGCAAGCGGTGGGTCCGCTTGCGCAATGGAATTGGCGGGAGCGCAGCAGCCCCATTGGATACTCCCCGCGGTCTCCTGAAAATATCAGAATGTATAGCTGCCTTATTTGCAAGTACCAGCATTGTGGGAACTGCTTTCCCATGATGCAGTTCCCATGACACTCAGGTGTGTGTGTATGTGTGTGAATGACACAGCCATGTGAGTGAGGCCAATCGCAAGGGTCTTTCTCTCCTGATTGATTTCCTCACCACCTACCCCTTGGTCACATCATTTGTACACACTTGCACTCCCAAGTGGTGTGGGATTGCATAATGGAGAAGTAGCTCCTATGCTGTTGCTATGGCTTGCTTCTGGGGCCAAAGTGTGTCTTTTTTTCTTATGAAGGGCAAGACAAATTGTATTGTTGATATAAGTTTGTAGATTGCATGTTAATTAACAGGTACACCTGCAAATAACAATTATTTATAATGAAACCTTTGGAAAAACTCCACTGTCACTTGAAAATATACACTGAGAGTGTACATGACATTTTACCTATATACCAGGGATCATAGGAATCATAGGATCATAGAGTTGGCAGGGGCCTACAAGGCCATTGAGTCCAACCCCCTGCTCAGTGCAGGAAACTAGAGGAGGGGTCTCCCATCCAAGTAATAACCAGGCCTGACCTTGCTTAGCTTTCCACGCTCAGACAAGCTGAGCCAGCGTGAGCCACAGGAACTGTGTTCTGGTGGTGGGTGGGGCCAAAGGCAAAAGAGGTAGAGCCAAAATACAAAAAAACCCAGCATGCTTTTGTGTAAAGTTCTTATTGCCTTAGGAGAGGCATTTCAACCTTTTAGAATGGGGGGGGGGGACCTGTGCAAAAGCTGGGAAGCCACGAAATGATTGTTGGTTGCGGGAAGGGGTGGGGCCGTCTGGGGAACTCTGGGGGCTAGATTGGTACTCCAGGTATGCTTTATTTGGCCCACAAGCCTGAGGTTCAACACCCCTATATACAGTTGGATCTTGGTATTCTCTCCCTACTTGCAGAGGCTTCTGCAGATATTATTCAAATCCAGAAATGGGGTTAGCACAAATAAGAGACCATCTACGCATCATGTTCATATGAGAGCAACCTAGCTTTGCCTGTCGAGAAGTTTGAAGGGCTTCCCCAGCTTCAGGCAGAGAAAGTTGGAGGAGATTGCAGTAACACACATGGGAAAGGAGAAACCACTGGTTGCCTTTTCCCATCTGTTGTTTATCTCTGCATATCTCTCTCCTTAGCCACTAATTTCCCCTAGAATTTGTGAGTGGGAGAAGCAGGGAAAACTAGCTGCTGAGGGGGTGGGGGAGAGTGAGAGAGAGAGATAGAGATAGAGAGAGAGAAACCAACAGATGGAGTGAGTGTCTTCCTATACTGAGCTTTTCCTTCATGGAAAGCATTTTCATGTAAAGAAGAAGCATGAAGGTCACACATGCAGCTGGTTCAACGCATACTTTAGCATTATCAAAACGGGCCACAGTGAGTCTCAGGCTTGCATGCTGTTGCTGGTTGTGAAGAGTGTGGAAACTTTCACTTCCATTTTAGACTAGCCATAGCTTGCTGTGTCATCCAAACCTGGACAAACTGTCGTTAACCTTAAGTATGATTAGTTGAAACAAGCCAACTTGTGGAAGCTTCTGGTTGCCGTGTGGCCATGTGGGAGCAGGAGTGCGCAAGCCCAAAGCTCTCTGAGGATCGTTCTCATAAAACTAAACCATGGTTTATGAAGCAATTATTGTCTGCAATTGGCCACAGCTTTCTATTGAATGTATGTGGAACAAAATAGGTGTGTGTTATAATGACAAGTATCTCAAAGATTCAAGGGGAAGAACTATTCTAGTACATTCTGATATGAGAAACATAGAGGAGTAATATTCCTTACAGAACAAGCTAGTTCAAAAAATGTTGCACGCTTTTGGACTCTGAGATACTTCTTCAGGTATACATATTTTGAGCAAAAGTAAAGTAAGGATGAAGTACCTATCTGAATTGACAAACCATGGTTTATGATTGGCTGTCAAACCAGAATCAGAAACCATGGCTTGATGTGGGTTAGCAAGCCTTGGGTGTGATATTTGAATTTTAAAAAGTCATAGGTAGTACTGTTGCTGTGTCTCTAGAGGCCGCTGCACCTAAGACTGGAATGTTGAGCAGATGGAAATTAAAGGAGAGAACTTGCTCTAAATCATGGTTTGCCTATATACTTCGAAGCTCAGACCATGCTTTCAGTTCCAAATTGTGGTTAGTACAAAACATGGTGTCACGTCTGAATGGTGCCTCTGTTGTATCCTTCCAGACATGGCTGGTGCTGTAGGAGCAAATGGATGCTATGGGCATGGTTCTAGCTAGCTAGCTAGCTACAATTATTTCTAGGCTGCCTTTAAGGGTAGAACCCTCCCATTGGTTGGTTGCATCAATTCATTCATCCTATCTAGGATAAATCTCTGTTGCTGTTATTTTTGATTTACCTAAGCCAACAAAAGTTGCTTCCTTCCTTCAGTCAACACTGGTCTGATCGTCTGTAGCCTTTCGAGATAGACACAAGTTGTTCATCTGCTTAAGCAGCTGCCTAGAACAATAAATTCCTCATCCTCGATTCAGGTCATAAAATGAGGGTTGTTGCAATCTCACTTCTGCCATTAACTCAGGCTGGTTCCACGTTCTATGCAGTAAACATGATTGCTGTGGGTGCACCTGCTGTGGGAGCAAGCAAGAAGCATATGGACAACATGTGTATGTCTTTAAACATCTTGTGTACATGTGTTGGAGCCACAGCCCAATCATCAATCCCAGGTACATGTACACAGCTGTTTAAAGAAAAAAATACGTTGATTATACTTTAACTGAATCAAACATGTTTGCTGTGTAAATTGCAGAGTTGCTCTCACAACATGCTGTGAGGTATACTGCTAGCTCCCAGCCCCACCTTATGATACCTATCTATCTTGCAAGTTAATTGTAAGCAATAATTGTTGGGATAGTGCTTATGAAGCACTTTGACCATTTGAAATGAGCTGTATACATTAAGATGATGATGATGATGATGATCATGATGATGATGATCATGATCATGATTAAGATGTGTATAAGAGCAAGAATATACTTCATTACCTGAGTAAATCTTAATTCTAAAGCTAATAGGAAAAAGTACAAGCTTTATAATACTGTAAATCACAAAATATGGCTTACATCTTACTTTAGCATCATGGCTTACATGATGTAGCAGGGCAGACAAAAACATCAGTTATGTTTATAATAGTTCTTGTTTTTTTGCTGCAGTGAACCATTGTGTGGGAGTTTCTTCTTTGTGAAGTCATAATTGAAATTAATTAGTTGCACAAATACATGGTTCACTTTTATGCATTTTGGACATAATGCAAAAAGGCTTATATAGGAGAAATTCTAGGAGGACTTCACTTGCAAAATATGGGCTTCTTTCTTAAGCTTCATGCTTCTCTTTGCCTTTTTTTTTTTTTTTTTTTTTTTTTAGCAAACCAAGCTTCCAGAGAATTGCTGTCCATTGCTTGTATTTGTGAATCCAAAAAGTGGAGGGCTCAAAGGTCGGGATCTGCTGTACAGTTTTAGAAAGCTCTTGAATCCTCATCAAATCTTCGAACTAACAAATGGAGGCCCACTGCCTGGGTAATAGTGCATTTCTGTTCAATACAGATTTCCTGTTTCTTACTGTGTTTTTCAAGTGGTATTATTTTATTGCATTCTGTTGGGCTCCTTCCTTTCTTCTGTTGCCTGGTCTTGGAAGAACATGATGCAGTTCAGCTGCTGAAAATAAGCAGTTTGACCCTGAGCAGTGCCTGGATGGGAGTCATATGTAAGCTGTTCTGAGTTCGTTGGAGATACAGTGTGTGTGTCTCTGGGGGTGTAATGTACTAAATGAAATCAATAACCTCTTCTTCCCCCCCTTTCAAACTGCTGTAGCATTTCCCACTTTTTATTCCTTGAATTCCTGTTTGTGATTTGGCATTACATGTTATAGAGCTGTTTTAAGACCCTCTAGCCATCATGTAATCTTTACGTAAAATTGTATTATCACAATATGCACAAGAAGTTTGCTTTCAGTGTTCACCAGCAATAAATACAACGGTTGAGAGCTGAAAAACTGTTTGAGGTGCATCTGAGGTCTCACAGCTGCCTAGTGGGATTTGTTAGTTTTTCTTTAAACAGCAGACTTCTATGCCATATCATAAATTTATTCTTGAAACTTGCCTGAGTTGGGTTAGGGAGTTGCTGTTTGTGAACTGCTAATCCAATCATTGATGTGCAGGACTAGTTGTCCACCAGGTCTTTGGATCCTAGCCACTGGTTTCAAAAGCTTTTAGCACAGTAATTGGGCACAACCAAAGTGTGAGTAGTAGTGCCGCTGGGGATGAACAGTACTAATGCCAAAGGGGGTAGGGATGTTTAACCCTACTGTCAAATAATATATCTCTCCACTATATTCAACAGCTTTTAATGTCAGCTAACAAAACTGTAGTTTAATAAACAGCATTTCTATTTTTACGTTTGGGATTTGGCAGCGGTTAAACAAAGGCAACAGTAGCTCATTTATCAAAGACACTGGGCGGTTCGCACGTAACGCTAAGCCACCCCTGCGAACAAGCTACGCAGTGTGGATTGTTCACTGAACAAACCCACGGTACGCCCAACAGATGACTGGGCTTGCCATGGGTTGTTCTCCCCCCCCTTCCCCTTCTGCCCTCCAGCTAAAACAAGACCTGTTCTAAACATTTCTTATTTATTTATTTGAAATATTTTTATGCCGCTCCTCAGCCAAAAAGGCTTCCAGAGCGGCTTACATATAATCATTTAAACAAGTCAGTCTTCGTCCGCAGGCTTACGATCTAAAAAGCCACGACACACAAGAAAAAAGGAATGGGGAGAGAAGAAGGGGGGGGGGAATAAATTAATTCTTCTGGCAGGGCTGGTGGAATGGCCCTGCGCTCCCTCTCATCTCCCTCTGCAAAGCCCGCTGCCAGAATGTTATCCATTAGATCCAGTAAGAGAAATCTTAACTTTCCTTTTTTGCTTTCAAAAAGTTTTTAATGGTAGTGAATGGTGATGATTGCGAAGCCCAGATTTGAGAATTTTTAAAAAATGCCATATTAGAATGTGTTTACCATAATTATTGTTCAAACTAAAGTGCAAAGAAAACAAAAACAAAGCACTCAACTGGGAATAATTGCTGATGAACATTAAATGGTGTAAAGTTTATGATAGATCACTCAACTAAAGCCTATGTTGGAGGGGGCAAACATGCTGAGAGTTAAGGTCATGCTTGTTTGACTTTTTAATGTTATTTTGGTTCTGATATGAACCAAAAAAAGGAAATGAAAATAGTAAATTCAGCCTTTTCTTCTAGCAAGAAGTACTCACTCTTTTTATTAATCTGTGAGATATTTTACACTCCCTTCAATATCTCAAAAAAAGCACTTATACTGAGTAGCACCCAGGCTGTGATCCAAAGAGCAATGGCTGGTAAACCCACCCAAGGGCTTTGGGCATGCCCAATGACATTTTTGACCACTTTGTTTTTGAGCAGCAGACCCTAGTCACAATTCACAAACTGCTTTTTGAATAATTGAAGCCTAAGGTCCTCTGGGGTATGCAGAATGTGTCATACAATTTTTTGGATCCTGGCCTCAATCTGTTAAAAGGCAGATTGATCTTCTTATTTTTTTAAAAAAAATTGGCTGAGAGAATTAAAGAGGCCTGAATATATGCTTGAATTTACAGTATGTCTACAATAAAGTTGTGCTTACTTTTTTTTTTAATATTAAAGATTCCATGCATTCTCTCAAGTTCCTTATTTCCGGATACTGGTATGTGGTGGTGATGGCACCGTTGGTTGGGTTCTTGGTGCACTGGAAGAGATCAGGCACAAGCTTGTCTGTTCAGAACCATCTGTGGCTATTTTACCCTTGGGAACAGGTGAGTCTGACCCTGGATTTCACGAACAAAAATGACAAATTGCTAAGAGTGCTCATGAATTCACAGGTTCTGCCCACCCCTCTTGAAATGGTCTTGTTTACTGTTGTTGTAAACAGAATGTTTGCTGTAATAAAGTTACTGTGAGGGCAAGTACTGCAAAAATTTCAAAGCATTTTAAAATTTGCCAATGACTGTTTAAGAGATAAATGGGGAGTAGCAGCTGTATTGACAGTTTAAATAATTTTTGGGGGGAGGCCTTTTTGCTTGTGTAGAAGTTGTTAACAAAAACTTGTCCCTTTTGATCAGGCAATGACTTGGGGAGGGTGCTGCGCTGGGGTGCTGGATATAGTGGCGAAGATCCGTATTCCATTCTGATATCAGTAGAAGAAGCTGACGATGTGCTTATGGATCGCTGGACCATCCTTTTGGATGCTCAGGAGGCTATTGAAAGTGCAGAAAATGGCATGTTAGAGCCCGAGCCTCCTAAGGTATTTTTCTTGGTTTCTCCCTCCCCCCCAAGAGGCTAAAAACCTCTTAATTACCCATTAATGTAATAACTGAGTAGTTCAATAAATTACTAGAAGCCAGTTTCGGTAAATTCCAGCATCTCTCTTGCGTGTGTTCCTGCCCATCCCCCCCCCCCCCCCCCCGTCCCAGCTAACCAATCAGCAGACTGTGGGAGAATCTTTCTTCTCCCCAGGTACCTGGTCCATGATGCAAAATCTGTCTTGCCATCCTCTCTCCCATCTCTCGTGTGCTCAATTCATACTGTCTCTTTTTCTCACCCTTATCAGTCTCTGTCTCACTCCCTGCTCCTCCTTTCTGATGAATATGCTGTTCATGGCAAAACCTCACTGCTGCAAGGACAATACGTTATTGATAGATGATATAGCTTGGGTACAGTCCATGTATGGAACCAATTAAACCAGGGCTTTTTTTCTGGTGGAACTCACCGGAACTGAGTTCCAGCACCTTTTCTTCTATTAATTGCATTACAATTTAATCGCCATCTACTCCCGAGGAAATGTAATCCAAGAGTTCCGGTACCCTTTTCTCCAGAAAAAAAGCACTGAATTAAACAATATAGTACAATGTGTCCATGTGAAGAAAATTTCTCCTTTTAAGATATATTCAAATGTGCATTTTTGGAGACATCTAATGTGCATCAATTATATATATTTTTTCCTTGTCAGAAAGTGGTGTTGGTTGTAGTAATCCTTTTTTGAAGCATAACATATGCCAGATGTTTAATAAATGGAAGTTAGGATATATGTTTGATTAGGATTAATTGGATCAGTTAATTGTTAGTTTCTTTTTTTCAAAAGTTCTTATAAAACTGAATACAGTCTGCCTGTGGTTTCCTTTTGTAAATCAGCACCCTGTCGTACTGTTCTGTTCTAGGGTAAATAGTGGTAGTAGAAAAAAAAATATCATCAGTTTATTTGTTGCTTTTCCATGGTAAAACTATGCTCAAAGCAGTTTACATAACGATGCACATAAAAGCATCTCACATTAGTATGTATACAGGGGGATTAAACAATTCAATAATAACTATACTAAGGTCAAACAAAGGAGAAATGAACAAATCCAAACAGCAAAAATAAGGTAAGCACAGGGGGCAGCAACCTTTGTAGCTGGAGTCAGTCAGGCCCTACCCTCCCAGGACAGGTGTAATGAGCCAGAGAAGCAGGGACCAGGTCTTGCAGGACTCACAGGTAGATGGTCTCTAGGCACCTTCAGTAGGAGGAGCAGCAGCAGCTTTTGTAGCTGGAGTCAGTAAGGGCCCAGCCTTCCCAGGCCAGGGTTATATCTTTTGCCACATAAAATGAAACCACTGAAAACTTACCTACATAGCTTCTTGAAATGTATTATCGCAAGAATGCTCTGGATATATTTACCTTCAGAATTTCTTACTTAATTCTACTTTTTCAGAGGCTTCTCTTAAGCCCTCTTTTTGAACAAGGAATTTCTAATTCAAATAATGAGAATATTTTTTATAAGTGCTTCATATCATTATGGCATTTTAGTTTTGTGGGTTTATCAATGGGAAACTCAGTTAAGACAAAGTCAAAGACAGTGTTTCAATTTATTTATTTTATTTATTTCTCACCCTTATATCCTGCCCTCCTTCTAAGGAGCTCTGGGTAATATATATGGGGTTACCCCAATTTATCTTTACAACAAATATTGTGAAATATGTTAGGTTATGTTAATCTGACTTGTCCGAGATCACCCAGAGAGTTTCATGGCTGAGCAGGGATTGGAGTCCAGGTTTCTTTGCTCTTGGTCCAATAGTATGACAAACATTTCATTTTGTAGCTCCTTTATATTTGAAGGGTTTATAATGCAAATGTTCCAATCTATTTGTTGAATATTAGAAGAAACCTGGACTAAATTGTAGAATTTTAGTTCTATTTTTAATTTTTTGCAGATTGTACAGATGAACAATTACTGTGGTCTTGGAATTGATGCAGAACTGAGTCTAGGTTTTCATCATGCTCGGGAAGAAGAACCAGACAAATTCAATAGCAGGTATCTGGAGCTAACAAACACTCTTTCTCATTGGTATTCATAGAGAAGAAAACACAGGTATTCTTATCTCACTGACACTGCTTGGGAGGGATGAATATTTTGTTCATCATCTAACATTTTTGGTATATATGTTAACTTTCCTCTGGGGCATCAGATATGGTTGGAGATTGGATGTGAGTCTGCAGTTGTCCCATAGGGCAAAAATGTACATATTAATGTGAGATGCTTTTATGTGCTTCACAATTAATTGCAGCAATATGAATCAGGTAGGTGTGGGAACTCCTTCTGTGTGGCTTCTTGCCATGCTGTCTGTGAAAATCGAAACCATGTGGCAGGACCACTGATGCAGTTGTTTTCTATATGAACATCACTGTACCTGATTTAAAGCATTACCAAGATGTTTTTGCTGGCTAGTGGCTGTTCAGAGGAACTTGTGTTCACAATTGCCAACCATAATTAATTGGCCTCAGTTTAATCCACCACCATAAAATCTACGTAACAGTTTTAGTTGTGTTATGAATTATAATGTTGTTGTGGGTTTGCCTGAAGCAATGCTGGATCTCAGTTTGGGGTTTGAAGAAAAGAGTGTCATGGGCTAGAATGACTGCTTAGTATTTCTTACTGGTCAGCAGCCAAGTTGCCAGCCACATCTTTGGTTATGGAAATTACAGGTAAATAGCCCAGAAAACCAAGGAAATGCAGAAGTTTAGATGGCATTCTTTCCCCACCTCCAGCTAAGGATGATGTCATCTAGTTGTTTCTCTCTCCCTCCTGCGCGCTTGTGTGTGTGTGTGTGTGTGTGTGTAGGTAGGAAAAAAGAGACTGCAGTCTGAGTCAGAGGGTGCTTCCAGATGGAGGGCTCCTAACTGCACAATGCCTTTTGATTAGTAGTGCTATTCTGTCTTTCATCTTTATCGTAAGAAAAAAGACAGAAGCTGCAGTGAAAGGGGTACAAATGGAAGATGCCAACATCTACCTCATCCCCGCCCCACCCCATAAAGTTCTGTGTTTGAGGCATGCCAGTCAGGGCTGGTGCAAAGCAGTTTGGTGCCCTAGGCAAGATCAGATATTTAGCGCCCCCCCTTCCCACTTCAGCCCTCCCTCCCTCCCTCCAGCCCTATGCCCATTATGAAATAAATTTCCCTCCCTGGGAACTGCCGAGCCCCATAGAAAAACTTTGTGGACTTTGAGACTTTTCCTTTGTGTTCACGCGGAAAGCAAAGAGGCAACATCAGCCCAGCTATGCCAGGAACTCCCAAGGGCCTTCTCCTACTCCATATATATGTAAAAGCCTGTCTCCTCCTGCGGGCAGCACAAGGGATATGAAAAAAGGATGTGAGAGAGGTGTGGTGGCGCTACCTGTGAGGAATAGAGACAAAGGGGCATCTTGCAGCCTGTCCTACCTCGCAGGGTGGAGGTGCAGAGACACCGGTTTGACTCATACACCTTCTGGGTTGTGGGGGTGGGGATGCATGTAGTAGAAACATAGCAAAGAGAGAGCCCATGGATCATCTGGTTCAAATTTAGGAGGGGCTTTACGAAACTTGCTGCTTCTCCTCCTCTCTCTATCACTTTGTCTTTATCAGAATAATGTATATTATCCTGTCTTTCCCTTTACCAGCCTAGTGCTCAAGGCAGACAACAATATTCAAAGTACAGTAAAGCAAACATCAACAGCTCAGGGCACAATCCTAAACACGTTGAGGCAGAAAAAAGCCCCGCAACTTCCAGCATTCCCCAGCCAGCATGGCTGACTGTTGGAATGCTGGGAGTTGCGGGGCTTTTTTCTGCCTCAATGTGCATAGGATTGCGCATGGCTGGCTGGGGAATGCTGGGAGTTGTAGGACTTCCACCCCCCCCCCGTCCAAACACGCGTAGGATTGCATCCTAAAAGCATTTAAAACCAAAACACAGAAACAGCATGGTAAATAATTAAAACATTGGAGCCCCAGCTAGCTTAAAATACCTTTCCCTCCCTCCCTGGTTGCTTTCAGGGGACGTTGAGCTGAGGAACCTGAGGCGCGCACCGGAGGGAGGGAAGGTGAAGGAGGTGTTTGCAGGTGCCTCCTTCCCGCCACCCACCAGCCTCCCATCATTGGTCCCTGCCTGCCTCCGCCTCCTCCAGCCTGTCGCCTTCTCTGCCTCTTTTGATGCTGGTTGTGAGGAGGAGCCTGCCTGCTGCTGCTCCTGGTAACGGCGGCGAGGCTTGGAGACCGAGCCCTGAGGTGGAGGAGAGAGAGGGAGGGGCACACTTCTTTCGCCTCCCCTTCCCCGCCACAGGACATGATTGGTAAAACAAACTTGGTAAAATACGCATTTTAGCACTATATTTTTTCCCCAAGGCGTTTCTGGCGCCCCCTTTAGCCTGGCCCCCTAGGCAGCTGCCTAGTTCGCCTAATGGTAGCACCGGCCCTGATGCCAGTTATATAATAAAAGCCTCATCTGAAAGTACCCAGAGTTAGAGAGAGAGGGAGTGAGCTGAAGGAAGATAGGCATCATCTCAGGGTTCTGGGCATCTCTCTGATAGGAGGCAGTGGAATTGCTGTTTCTTGGAGATATCAGCTATGTGTCTTCTCTCATGCTCAATTATATATTTGTAAATAAATTCAGATATTACATGTATAGTAAATATCTCTCTCTCCTCCAAAGGAAACCTAACCTGGATAAGAGTTGCACCTGAAACTTCTCACTACATGGGGAGTGTGTAACAATATGCAGTGAACAGTACTGGAAGATGCACAATTGTTTGTTCTCTCTCTTAGTCTAAGCATCATTGAGAGACATTTAAGCCTTGTTTCTTTAAACAACCCTATGCAGCACGCAGCACGCTTACTGTGGGATAAGCCCCTTTCGATATAGCTTCCAAGTAAACAAGCTGTTCTTTTAATTTTGAATTCGATTTCCAGTTTAGAGCTCTCTGACTGTTGCTTTGATATTGCCATTTAGATATTTATTCTCCTGTGTTGTATTTTGAAACAGCAGCTAACAGGAGGGTCTGGTTTGAGTTGTCCTGTTCATGGGAGTCAAAGTATGAAGTTGGCCTTCAGACAGAAGCAAAGGGATTGTGTGAGGGTTCTCCTGTGAGCCCTACTTGTGGCTGAGCATGATGTTCAACCCACTTTTTGGGAAATGTGCAGTTTGTATTCCATTACAGTCTTGACCTCAAGAGTGCCTACTTACTTTAAAATGGAGAATGTAAAGCCCTCTGCAGGCATTCTCATGAACATGTGAGAGCTCAAAGTGTGCCAGGGCCCCACGCACTGGCCCCACCCCATCCATCACTTCCCCCCACCCCCTCAGTCCCCGACCTTGCCATGTTGAACGGCCATGTCTGAAAGGGCATTCTGTTTGCGTTTGCTTGAAAGCAAGTAGAACTTTTCTGCATGATTGTCGACCTGGATCGCACCTAGAATTCTACTTGCCTTCAGGCAGATGTGAGTAGAACTCTGCTTCAGACTTTGTTGCTCAGCACAGCAAGGTCAGGAACTGAGTGGATGGGGCCCAGCAAGCATGGGAACACAGGAGGGAAGTCCAGCACACAAGGCACTGTCCCCACACACAGTTCAAGCCCTCGTGCATTCAGGAGAATGCCAGAAGAGGACTTTTAAGTCTCCCTTAAAATTTGGGGAGCAAAAGATTGTATTGGTGAGGAAAGTGAAACTAGTGATGCAATGTGAAGCTTGTAGCTTGTGTTACGTGAAAATTGAATGAAAAATCTCTGTCTCTAGGTTTCACAACAAAGGTGTCTATGTAAAAGTCGGACTGCAGAAAATGAGTCACACGAGAAATCTTCATAAAGAAATAAAACTTCAAGTGAACCAGCATGAAGTTGAGCTTCCAAATATAGAAGGCCTTATTTTCATTAATATTCCCAGGTAGAAACCATGGATCTGTCTCCACATGTGTGCAGTTTTATCAGAGTTTTTGTCTCTCAGTGCTCATGTTAAGGCTGCATCTTGTCCTGTATTTTAATAGTCAAAATCTCTTTATTAATAGGAAGTGCTTGGGGCTTCTTTGCATCACACACATATATTGCTATGGGCGTGGGGTTTGTGCACTCCCCCTTCTCTGGTGTAGCTGTGAGGAGATCGGAAACTCTCACTTCAATTTTTTGTTAACTATAGTTTAGCTTGCATCCAAACCTTAAGCTGTGTTTCAACCCTCATGCAATGGTTGTAAAAAAAATATACACAAAAATCTTGGTTGGGGATCTTACTACCCCAAGCCATTTTGCAATGTATCCTGGGTGGTAAAATGCCCCCACAAACAAACATGTGTCTGCAGTGTGAGAAGTATATTATAAACTCAAAATATTAGAAAAATATCATGAACTGTCAGGTAAAACTTCAGGCAGAACTTTACTAAGAACTAATACTTTTGGATGTTGTGGGGTATTTTTCTACCCTATAACAAACCTGTCTCTAGTGAGGTAAATGTTCTAATGAAATCCCACAGTTTGTGCCAGCCTGCTGACACTCGGAGTACTTGGCAAAATCAAAGATTATTGGGATATTTTGTGCCCCAGGCATGTGTTTGTTTCCAGAAAGAAAGTGGTAAGTGGCTGACATTTGGGGACATTATGCAGGTGGCAGAACGCAACAATATCATGGGAGAGGATATGTTAGGTCTACTTCAGTGTAAATTCTGCAATATAAAGTGCATTTGAGGTGGGTTTGCCACCCCACCCTAATTGATGAGGGTTTTAACTATGGTTAGTTGAAACAAGCCATTTTCATATAGTGGTTTGAAATTGGCTTGTTTCAACTAACCGTAACTAAGACTAACTGCTGCTTGTCTGAGTTTGGACATAACTCCAGTTAGTCTAAAACAGAAGCAAAAGCCTCCAAACCCCTCCCAACCCTGCTGGGAAAGGAGGGGGGACATGCAAGCCCGAGGCTCACTGCATATCCTGTGATTTTGTAAACCATGGTTTAATGTTGTGTTCAAATGAATGAGGCTGTTGTGTAGACTTTGGCTTAGCCAGCAGCTCAGCTGCAGCACTAATGCACTGACTTGAAGGGAGGCAACTTTTCTTTGCTAAGATATAAGAAATACAAAAACATGTACTCTTAAGTTAACTTACAAACTCTGTTCTGGCTTCTCTGTTCATTCTCCCTCCTGCCTTTGTCCATTCAGCTTGGGATCTGACCATGTGAAGTGGCCTTATACTGAGTCATACCATTGATCTTTTGAGCTCAGTACGGTTTGTTCCAAATGCAACAGCTTTTCATTGTCTCAGGCAGAGCTCTTTCCTGTCCCTGCTATCCCAGATTTTTCCAACAGGAGATGCTAGTGATAGATACATGGGCTCACACCACTGAGTGGTCACTCGTCTCATACAGGGTTGTGACATATAATGATAAATCACATGCCTGACAAAACCATCTTCCACATGGAGATGGAGGGGGACAAAAGAAGAAGCAAAAGCCCTGCTACCAGTGTGTTGTAGAAAAAATGGACAAACCTTGGGGATTGCACACTGCTGTAGAAAACGCAGGATTGTTATTTATTCATTTATTTAGTGTTATTGTTATTTATTTGTAATGGGTCACAAATGGATTTGTAATGGGTTATATTTTTAAAAGTCACTCTGTGTAATAATGATAGCACATCTTTGAGGGCCTCTATGTGCATATAGTGATGGTGAGTTTCTGTTTTGGCTAAGCAGTTTGATTAGCTAGCTGACAGTTTATGCTCGCTGGTGTAGGTTGGCTTCAGGGGGATATCTGTTTTCTTCTGATCTTCATTGCCCAGTGTTTGTAGATTAGTTTAGGGTTTAAGTCCCATCGCCACTTTGTGTAATGTTAAATAAAACACACACACACACACTTTGCCTTCTAAAGTATCCTAAAGTGCCCTCTGCAGGTCATTAAGTAAAAAGCAGAGAGTCTACCAGAAAGTTGCCACTTTCATGATTATTAAAGTAGTAAGCTGCAAATCTCTGATGCCAGTATCTGAGTCTGTAGAAAGATCCTCCTAGAATAAAGGATTATGCTCACCGTTGATTATGCTCCTTTTATATCTCCATGCTTCCTGGGCTAAATACCTTTATAGTTTGGTCACAATTCCAGTCTACTGGGCCAGTACTGAAAGTAAAATACCCCTGCAGCTGAGGAAGGTCTTTATGTTGGACACAGTCAAATTATTATGACGCCCATCACATTTATTATTCCCTATGGTCAATGGTATCCATCCTGTTCCAGTATGGTATTGATTTTAATACTGGGGAAGTAGAAAGCATCACATGCATTGAATGAATGAATCTTTATTGTATGGTCATAGACCCAAATCAAGCAAGATAAAATCATACAGATCACACTGCAATATGGATATAATACAAGAACATTAAAAACATGGGAAATTATAAAAGTAAGAACGTCAGAATAAAATATTATAAAATAAAATATAGAATATCTAAAATAGATATAATATAATATAAAAGACAAGTTATTAGATGTACACACTAAATATAATTAACATAAAATAGCATAAATACATTAATTAGTGATTGAATAAAAATTATAATATTAATAACCCTATAGGGAGAATTATTTTAGTTAGAGGAAGTTCCCTTCCATGTTTTTATGACCAGAAAGAGAAATCTAGCCACCAACTCTGTGACTGATTTGTTCTTGTCTGCTAAAAGATAGGTCAAATACCATTCAGATGACCGGCTTGGAAATTTAGAAAGTTCAGGTGTTATTAACCTAACCCGGTCATCTTTATAAAAGTTACAAGCAAAAAGCATATGGGCTAGAGATTCTATAGCCCCATCACCACAAGGACATAATCGTTCACAGTAGGGAATACCCCTAAATTGTCCATCCAATACAGCAGATGGTAAACAATTGAACCTAGCTCTCGTAAAAATCAAACGGTATTTAGGGATAGATAAGTTCTCCAGATATCTAGTATAACTTTCTGGGGGGGGAAAGGATAAACCAAAATATAGAGGAGAGCAGGTCTTTTGGGCATTAGCAGTGGACTGCTGGATATCAATATCTTTGACAGGTGAATCCATAATGGCTTTTGCCTGTTGGTAGCCTATGGAGAGAAGAAAATTTATAGACAGACCTAAGAGTTGTAATTTGTTGGTCAGAGTTTTGTGCCACACACTAACATAAGTGTCCCGGTAAAGAAGGTATATAATTCCTGAGGATTCCTCAGCAAAAATCAGTCTTAGCCAAAACCTGAGAGTCCATAGCCATGCGGTACCTTCAACAGAAAGGCAACCTGCTTCCATTCGTAAAACTGCCGCCGATACACATTTGGGAACTCCAAATAGTGTATATAAAAAAGAGGAAAGGACTCGTTCAACACTGGGATCGAATCCTCTTATCCGGATTGGAATACCGTATAGTAGTTGTGCCAAAGATTTAGCTCTAAACACCTGGAGAGCAGCTGGTAAAAATTGACCTCCCTTGGTGAAAAAGAAGTGGTGTTAAATGCTGTATGGATGGCAACAGATTTCTGAGGTGACCACGATAGAGAAGAGTGAAAAGTAACTCCTAAATATTTAAATTGTCTTACTTGCTCTATATACTGACCTCTAATAACCCATTTACACAAGGATTTACAATTAGAGAAGTACATGATCTTTGTTTTGTTAAAATTAATTGACAATAAATTCTCAGCACAATACCGTATTTTTCCGTGTATAAGACGCCTCCATGTATAAGA
This sequence comes from Shinisaurus crocodilurus, assembly GCA_021292165.1. Classification (NCBI taxonomy): domain Eukaryota; kingdom Metazoa; phylum Chordata; class Lepidosauria; order Squamata; family Shinisauridae; genus Shinisaurus; species Shinisaurus crocodilurus. The sequence goes on from CM037877.1 coordinate 112,830,089, forward strand.
CACCCCCAAATTCAGAAAATAATATTTTGGGTGGGGTGTTTGCGCCCTGCCGCCGGCTCAGCCGCCCCTCCTCCCCTTCCCCCGCAGGAGACGCTGGCCACAGGACTGGTGCGGGTCCTGCAGGGCTCTGGGCAGGCGGGCGCTGCAGCAGCGCTCCCCGCCGCTCACGCACGCTTGCCTGCTCTCCCACAGCAGCCGGGCAAACAGGGCGCCTTCTGCCTGCCCGGGTCAAGCTCGCGCCCCGCCGCCGGCTCAGCCGCTCCTCCTCCCCTTCTTCCATCAGCTCAGCTGGCCACGGGACCGCCGCCTGCCCTGCAGGGCTCCGGGCGGCTCGCAGCTTGCACCCGCCGCCGGCTCAGCCGCTCCTCCTCCCCTTCTTCCGCCGACTCAGCCGGCCAGAGGACTGCCGCCTGCCCTGCAGGGCTCTGGGTGGCTCGCGCTCACGCCCGCCGCCGGCTCAGCCGCTCCTCCTCCCCTTCCCCCCCCCACTCATACCGTACTTCCGTGTATAAGTCAATTTTTCAACAATCAATTTAAGTAAAAAGTATCGTCTTATACACGGAAAAATACGGTAATCCAAAAAAGCCCATAGTAGACGTTTCAATCCTACTTTCGAAAGGGTCAGAAGAACTGCATCCGTCTGCATAAAGCAGTAAAGGCACTCTGTTCTTTGCCAGTTTAGGGGGGTGAAAATCTGGCGAGAGGCAAACTAAAGACAGATCGTTTAAGAATAAATTGAACAGGGTAGGGGCCAATATACAGCCCTGTCGGACTCCCTTAGTAACAGGGACAGGCTCAGTTAAGTTGCCCTTAATGCCACACCTCACCCTAAGAGAAGTGTTCTGGTGAAGACGCATAATTAGATAGAGCAACCTTTTATCAATAGTTTGGCCCATAGTCTGTCCCTTGGAATCCGATCGAATGCATTTTTAATGTTGTTGGATTAGGACTGGGGAGACCCAGGTTCAAATTCCCACTCAGCCGTGAAGCTCACTGGGTGACCTTAGGCCAGTCACTATCTTTGAGCCCAACCTACCTCACAGGGTAGTTGTGAGGATAAAGGGGGGGATGTACACTACCTTGAGCTCATTAGAGGAAAGGCAGGGTATAAATGTAATAAATAGTTCGAGTGCTAAATTGTGAGGTTGGAAAAGAAATAGATTAAGCAATGAGAAGCCCACCTTTAAGAGTTGGTTTGAGGACACAGATATGGCTTCTGAAAGGAAAATAGGATTGGAGATTGCATTTAATCAGATGAGATGAACTCTTTGAGCCTCTAAAGCAGCCTTCCCCAACCTGGTGCCCTCCATATGTTTTTGGACTACAACTCCCATGAGCCCTGACCATTGGGCATGCTGATCGGAGTTGTAGTTCAAAACATATGGAGGGCATCAGGTTGGGGAAGGCTGCTGTAAGGAATGACTGGTGCAAGAGTTGCCTACCCCTCGCTGCCTCAATGCATCTCCTTCACCACATAATCTCCCTTTAATTGAGAGCCAGTGTGGCGTAGTGGTGAGAGGAGGAGGACTATGTAAGCCGCCTTGGGTTCCTTGCAGGAAAAAAGGTGGGGTATAAATATAATATAATAAATAAATAAATAAAATTTGTAGTCATTGTAGATCAAGGCAGCTCTTACACTGCAGCAACAGAAGCACAGATTACTGTCACGTCTTCTCCTGTCACTTTTGGGTCACGGTGCGTGTGGGAGATGGGCCTCATCATACTTCTGACATGCCTTCTGTAAAACATTCAAAGTCTAAGCACAAAGATTGCTATCTTCTAAACATTTTTATTAAAAGATGTAATCCCTTTATGGTAGGGATAGGGAATGTCTGGTCTTTGGGGTTTCCCCATCCGGCCTTCCAGCTCCGTGGCCCCACCCAAAGGAATGCCTTTCTCTTGTCAGCACTGGAAAAAGGCAGCCTTTCTCTAGCGCTGCCAAGGAAAACCCGCTGTTATCGCTGATCAGTAATGTCAGGGAGTGTGGTCTGGGGAAGGACACAGCTGGGTTTTTGGAGGGAGGGCCCCGGCTCCTGATGTCATCTGGTCTCTGGGAGGCAACCTGGTCCCTGAGGTCAGAACAGTCCCCCATCCCTCATTTATGATTTAATTCATTTATGGTATAGCATTTTGTTTAGGAGGATCTTACGTTGCACTGGCTGCGTTTGCAGATCATGCTAAACCGCCCTGCAAATAAGCTACGCAGTGTGGGTTGTCCATGGTGCACCTGACAGACGATTTGGCTCACTGTGGCTTCTTCTCCCCCTCCTTCCCCCTCGGTCCTCCAGCCGGAATCCCCGTGTCCTTCGTGGCACGACCAGTCTTGTCTCCCCCTCCCCACTCCAATCGCTACACCTTTTTCTTTGCCACCATTTTATTTTTATTTTTCCGAGCCTCAAGCAATGCAATTACTGCGGTTCTGACAGTTTAAAAAAAAAAACAACCCTGCAGAAATGTATGCAACTTGAATGGCTAGGAAGTAAATGGAGGTGAAATGTACACAAATTTAATGGCTGGGAAGTGAATGGAGGGGAAATTTGCTCACCTGCATTAACTGCTCTATTACTGCAAGTGCGCAAATTTCCCCTCTGCTTACTTCCCAGCCATTAAATTTGTGTATATTTCTATCGTTGTTGTTTTTAGGACTGTCAGGGAGCCACAGTAACTGCAGCAGTAAGCGCTCCGAAAAGGAACTGCAAAAATGGGGGGAGTTCATATCCACCCTTTCTGGAGTAACTGGAAACTTGGGGAAGTATTGAAAAGGTGGAGGGCACTGAGAAGTGTCAGTTCAACACTTAAAAAACAGAGGATCATGTTGCAAAGGGGGAGATATTGCCCCCCCCTTTCAGTGCACCCTCTTTTGCTGCTTTCCCCCCTTTACTGGTGCTTTTCAATTGACAGCTAGGCAACTGTGCACAAATATGCCATCTGCCTATATGCCATCTTGCCTTGTCAATCTGTTACCTACTCCACTTTGCCATCTGAAACAGAAAAAAGTTATTGACTGGGCAAGACTACACATATCGGACAGCCGTAAGAGCGCACTTGCGAAAGATCGATGATGATGATGATGATGATGATGATGATGATGATGATGATGATGATGATAAAAATTTACAAACACAGTTGTGCAATTTTCTGGGGCTGATTTTTTTTTTTAATGGGTGGCGAACCAGTGACGGTTGCTCAGAAGTGCTGCTTGGGCATCGATGGAGGGGCTGTCACTAGGCAGCAGTGGCACAGGCAAGATCATGAAGAGCGACAGGTATTTTTGCTGCTCTTGCTGAGCAGCTTGCTAGCCAATCCATGATGAAATTGCTGGCCCAGGTTCTGATGACACAACAACCCATCATGGGTTGAACAACCCCTAGAACAAGCCATGGTTTGTCAGGGTTGCTTGTTGTCAAAAAATAAGCCACCCTGCAGGAAATGGTCTAGGTTCAGATGACATGACAACCCACAATGGCTAGCTACCTGCGGTGGGTTGTTGTGTTGTGCGAACCAGGTCGTTGAATTTTTTTTAAAAGGTACCTCCTTTAAAAAACAAAAAAAAAGGTTACTGATGGTTATCTTGTTGTATTCTGTCTAGTTGGGGATCTGGTGCTGATCTTTGGGGATCTGATAATGATAATCGGTTTGAGAAACCAAGAATTGACGATGGCTTACTGGAAGTTGTTGGTGTCACTGGGGTTGTTCACATGGTAAGTCCAGTATTTAACAACAGGTCATATGACCGAACCATTAGCACCTAATTTCTAAATGTCTCTTGGATTTGATCCTTTCATAAACGCAATGTGTGTACCAATTGTAATAGTGTTTTTTACTTCATTAGATTTGACACAGAATGATTTAACTTGTAGATCAAATTGATATTTAAATGAAAAGTTGTAAGAATGCACGATGTTGTTGGTCAGACTATTCTCTATATGTTTTAAAAAATAAATATGCTTTGAGGCTATGATTTGAAATGTTTCATGAGTAAATTTTTAAAAAATATTTCTAAAATTGTAAACATCCAGTACACAAATATGAGTTTTACTAATTCTTGATCTTGTGAATTGTGTTTTTAAATGTTTAGTGGTTTATCATAACATTAATATTTGTTTTTTTGAAAATGACTATTCTGACTAGATTGCTCTTAATAGGGTCAAGTGCAGGGTGGCCTACGTTCAGGCATCCGGATAGCGCAAGGCTCCTACTTCCGTATAACACTTCTGAAGCCAATTCCTGTACAAGTAGACGGAGAGCCCTGGATTCAGCCACCAGGGCAGATAATTATTTCTGTAGCAGGACCAAAGGTATTCATACATGTCTTGTATCAAACATGTTTTATTTTTTTATTTTTTAAATGCAGCCCCCATCTTTTAGAATCATTGCCCTTAAAATGCATGCATCTTACACCTAACAGCCTGTAAATATTCAGAACATTTTCAGATTTGCCTGGTTGAGACATAACATATTTTGGCTTATTAAGCCAGGATACACATGAGTGTTGAGGCTGCTGCCCCTTCCCTCCTCCCTTCTTGGCATGTCATGATTTGAAGATTTCCTATGTTAATTAGCCAGAGTTAATTATGTTAATTAACCAGAGTTTCCCATTATGTCCAAACTGGGAAAACTATGGTTACCAAGATTGGAACGAACCATCATCTCAAACCAACTTCAAATCATGGTTTCCGATTATTTTATTTATTTTATTTATTTATTACCGTATATTTATACCTCACCTTTTTTCCTGCAAGGAACCCAAGGCAGGCTTACATAATCTTCCTCCTCTCCTCCATTTTATCCTCACAACAACCCTGTGAGGTAGGTTAGATAATCATTTGTTCTGATCCTGGTAACCATAGTTCCTGGTGCAGACATAATGGGAAACTCTGGTTAGCTCAGGCAGAAGTCTTCAATCATGATGTGCTAGGAAGGGGGAGTGCAGACAAGGCTCATGTATATCTTGACTTAATTAGTGGGGGATACATTATGTCCAAACAGGACTGTTGCCTAAGGCCTCATTCTCACTGAAGTGGTAAATCTGTGTCTCGGTTGTACCACTTCAGACTGCAGGCAGAGGCTCACATGACTGAATATTCTTCCAGGCAAAAGCATTCCTATACATAGAAAACTGGCATGTCAGGGGAAAGGCTAGGCTATAACTTTTCTCCCTGACACCTAATTTTCTGTGTATATAATGTGGAGGAGCATTCACTCATGTGAGCTCCCACTAACAATCTAAAGTGATACAGCAGTGGGAATGGGAGCCTGAAAACCCCTAGTATTCACACAGCCCTTTGGATTCTAGTCACGGCTCTACAATCTTTAGAGCTGCTTGCTTCATATATTCATAGAAAGAAGCAAGTGTTAAAGATGTAGTAAATATCCACTTCTTTGCCATACTCTGTGTGTATGTATGTGACACATGTATTTTTTTCTAGGTGTTTGTGCTATGGAGTGGTGGGGGACCCATGTCAATTATGCCGTCTCCTTTAAATTCTAACCCACCTGCTGCAGCCTTTTGCTATGCATTTTGCTACTACCTGTAGATATGAAAGAAGAAAATTGGATCTAAAGCTGCTGTTGACTTTTAAAATATTTTTTACTTCTTTCTGGTAAGAATGTGTTTGAATAAATGCTGTCCTTGACATTTTTTTTAAATTACAGGTTCATATGTTAAAGAAATCAAAGCAGAAACAGAAAAGAACTGGAAATGTAAAGGACTCAAGAACTGAGAGCGTGTCAGTCAGTGAAGTGGGGCGCTGATGGAGGAAGATATCCACAGAGCAAATGCAGCACACCTGTAGATGACGTGGGGTCTGCCTGGTAAAACTGTATTGTACAGTTCAGGCTAAGAAGGGTTGCTTGTGACACTGCTATTCTATTCCATGTTTGCTGTACGGTGCCCATCCTGTGGCTGACATGAGATACATTTATACGTCACAAATTGATCAGAGACATTTGCATTTGGTAGCCCTTCCGCAAACCATTAATCAGTTTTTGCTTTATGCAAAGAGTGAATAAAGCAGAGATCTCATTATACTGTGCTTTTTATACTATGTTTTTTTTCAACTTTTTCTCTTCACTGTGGACCACTTATTTTATAAAAATAAGATTTTAGCCCTCTTAAAAAAAATAAAACAATATTCCTTAAAGGTTTAAGTCAGCCCAGCATTCTCCAGTGCAGACCTTACTAGAACTGATAATTTTATGTTGCTGATTATTTGTGCAATAATGCTTTAATTAGGATAGGTACAAATTGATTTTATCCAGTGGCAACAATCCATCATCTGCTCCATTGGGTGTGTTGCCAGTGGGCCGGGTTCACTACCAAGTTTCCTGGCAGTTCCTAATTAATTAAGGGAGGCCCTTCCAAGCCACACATTGAGGGATCCAGCAGCCTGCTCCTCTCCAGGTTGCCATGTGCAGGTTACTCACACACAGTCTCTTGATTGGTAATGGTTGGATGCATTGCAATGCACTCAGTGGAGATCTGGCATGGAGAAATGCTCAGTTGAATGCTATGGGGGGATCAGTAGCTTTGCATTGATTGTGCCCCATTGTAAATTTGGTTTTATTTGCTGTGCCATGAACACTTCCTTATTCCACACTACTAAATGAAACCCTTTGCGTGGTTGGGGTGGAAGCACCTATCATAATTTTATTTATTTTGATATTGCAAAACCTTTTTATATACACTACAAGCTTCTGGTTTTCTACAGTACTGCATGTTTATATTATTTTTTCCATAATTCAGGTTTCTAGTTTAATGTTTCTAATTTCATTCCTAAAATCCTTTCTTTTAACTCTGTGAGACTGTTACTGGCAACTGCAAATGCCAAATCCAGAATCTGTAATTTATGGCACAATATAGTAAACTAATCTATTTCAGCATTCATTAATATATATAAAGTATTGATACACCAAGTTGAAATATGCATTAGTTTATTCTCTGTTGAAGAATGCTCTAGGTTTTTGTTTTTAATTCACACCTTCTGATCTCTGGCTGTGTCCACATTGGGTATGAAAATGGATCTGGTGTGGCTGTACTGATTGTGCAGAAAAAAGCATACTACATAGAGAGGTCTGTGCTGAGACTAGTTCTCAGTCTTAATATCAGTGATTGTGAGGTATTATTAGTGTTTTTCATGGTAGTTTCACTATTGGCATTTCTTAGTGTTTTGAGTTCTGGAGGATATTTCCTAGCTTGCAATATCAATTAACCTTACATGAAAATGTTACTATAGGCTGTATTCAGTTGTTAACAATAAACAATTGTTTATGGTTACAGGAACAAACCGCAGTGAGTCCTTGGGCTCTCGTGCTCCCCCCCCCCCCCCTTTCTTGCTTTGGTGCATCTGTGAGGAGGAGATCAGAGGCCTTTACTTCTATTTTTGATTAACCACAACTTGCTGTTGCATCTGACAGGGTTGCCGCTTTCTGGAAGGTCAGGGAAAGTCAGGGAAATTGGTCAAAAGTCAGGGAAATTGTGATTATGTTATACTAGTGTAATGGATTTTTTGAGATGCTGCTGCAAGAGGACAGTCTGCACTTGAGGCAGTTGGAGTAGAGAAGCAGCAGAATACAAGTGTAATGTAATGATGTACACATATTCCATAATATGATTATATGATTTTGAAAATGTTTATTGGCTGATGGTTGTTAACTGTAAAACAGAATAAAATGAACCTGCATGCGATAGCATTATTTTATTATGGAGAAGCTGACTGGCTTCTTGCAGCTGGGTAATTTGTGCATTCAAACTAACTGGAATCAGTTTCAGTTGATTTGAAGATGTGAATATTTTGACAGAGGTCTGCAAATTGTGGCTGGCCTGGACTTAGTAGCCAGCCATAATTTCTTCTAACCAGCTGTAAAGTCTGGTCCTGCCACAGTGTCTCTCCCAGCAAGTGTACCTGCCAAAAACAAACATTGTAGTACTTTGCAAAACCCACTTTGCAAGCCCGGGGGGGGGGAGGGATAGGGTGGGGTGTAGGAAGGACCCTTAGCAGCAGAATCTTCCGGATCCCAGGGTTGTTTTTTTTTGGGGGGGGTGATCACAAATCCCAAGTGTCCCCTCAGTTTTGCCATTGACCCCAAGTTGCTAGCACCTCAAGGAGCAGCAAAACTTGGGGGGATTCCCAGTGCCGGGGGTACACGAGTTTGACGTTACTTTGTCACATTCAAACCAAGCTCTCCCTCCTGTCAGTGGGAATCCCCTCCAGTTTTGAAGGTTCTCCCAGACCAGTGCTAGCAGCAGGGGGACACTTGCAAAACTGGGAGGCAACTAGGGACACCTGATCTCCCCCCAAAAAACCAGGGGATCGCACTGTGAGAAGCGGGGAAAGAGCTCCTTTTCGCAAACCACAGTCTCCTGGGGCTTTGCAAGGAGCTGACAGGTCTGGACTCATCCTTGAAGCCTGGGGTAGGCACTGTACAGGGTGAGTGCCTGCTGGATTTGGCCCAGGGACCCCCTCGCACTAACTCATGCTGCCTGATTTCCACAAATCAGGCAGGTTGGATTTTTAAAAAATAATAATGAGGGCAATGATTTACGTACATTATTGGTACCATTTTTTTAAAGGGGGGTGACCACGGGCAGCCCCTCCAAGGTACCATGGGGGGTCCTTGGAGAGGCACCTCGTGTATGCCCCTATGCATGTTGCGAAAGCCAGCTTCACAGCTGGCTTTCATGATCTCCCCCCAAAAAAGGTTTTTTAAAAAGTCAAGCCACGATGAGCTTGAAACAGCTTGTGGCGGCAGCAGGGAGGGGAAGAAGCATTTGCCAGCTGCCCCAAAGTGCCACTTGGGCACTTTTGGGGTCGCTGGCAATGGTGGTCGCCAACTAGCTGCTTGGCAAGAACGGCAAGGGTTTTTTGCTGCTTTTGCCAAGTGACTCGCTTGTTAGTCAGGGTTGACCCACAATGGGTCATGTTGTCCAGGTTCAGACGACATGACAACCCATCATGGGTCAAACAGACCTTACTACAAGCTGTGACTTGTCAGGGTGGCTTATAACCCCCAAAGAAGTCACCCTGACAAACCCGTCCTGGGTTCGGATGACACACCAACCCAACATGGCTTATAAGTCATGATGGGTTGTTGTGTTGTGTGAACCCAGTTTCAATGCTTAAAGAAGCTCATATTGAAGCTCCTATCTTGACCCACCCAAAATTGCCTTTCAGTACTTCCCTATTTTTAAACCATTTAATAAAACCGTTATTTATTGTAATGTGAACCTATGCATTCTCTTAACTTTAGGTTATTTTTTTTAATGGTGGTCAGGGAAATTGACAAAAGTTGATCGGGGAAATGGGGAATGAAATTTTAGTGGCGACCCTGTCTGAATCTAGGAAAACTTTGGATAATCATAACTATGACTTGTTGAAACAATGGTTAAGGTTAACCAGTTTAGAGTTTGGATGCATCACTTAACTGTAGTTAATCAAATCCAAAAGTGAACGTTTCTGAACTCAAATTCAAATGTAGCCAGTGTTTTTCTGGTACTGGAAACCACGGAAGGAAAGCATGATAGTTGGCTTGAGTTCAGTTAACTCTAATAGTAGAAAGAGGGAAATGTTTTTTTGTAGAATACTATTCTTCAAGATGGCTGACCACCTGAATTGTATCACATTATGAGGAGAATATAATTAGCCCTGAATACCAAAACAGTAGCAGTAGCACCAAACAGGTCATAATCATTATACAGCTGCACAATTGCACCTTCCAGATTTTTAAAAGGCTCCTTATTACAAAGATGCTGAGGCTGCCTTTTTCCATCTGGAAGTGGCCTGAGAAGGTCCTCTCTGTGGCTATCCCAGAAGCCATGGCACTGCACTAGCCATCTACTGTAATACCCTCATCCACGTGTGATTAATGAGAACAGGTCAGCCTTGTTGCATGATTATTGCCTTTTAAAAAATGAATGGTGGTGCACAGCACTAGAACAAAACTGGGGAGTGGATACTTTTCGTGGGAGTGGATACTTTTTCCCTACTGCCAGACATTCAATATGGTGCAGGTAGGCAGAGGAGGGAATTGTGATGTACTTCTCATTGGTATTGCAGACAATAGCCAGGAAGTGCCTGGGACACTAGCACAGCCATCTTACAACCCAAAGGATCTGCAACAGTTGCTTTGGTTTGCCGGAGGTATCGCTATTTGCAGCGACTCTCTCAATAGATGTGTGATTGCTGCTTAAACAACTGCTCCTGCACAGCAGAAGCACATGCTAGAGTATTGTTACCTTGCTGCTGCAGTCACCACTGCAAGATTCTCCTGGGAGAACCAAACTGTCTGGAAAGGACCTTAAATATACCCACTTAGTGAGACCCTACACATACCAATGCTCCATGCCCACATTTCTTCCAGTGTCAGTTGTGGATCCATTTCTGATTCGTACTGTTTTCACAAAGTCACCCATTGTATGCCACACCGCAAGAACCGCAAAGAAAAATGCTTGCAGCTTACAATCGACTAGTTTTTCTGCATCCGTCTTCCGAATTGCTAGAACACATTGCAGTTTATGCATACTTCCACAGCTCCCAGAGTAAAATGGGAATGGTGCATATTTTGTAGAAGACGCTCCTATTATAAAAATTGGAATTGCCATCTATTCCATGTATTCTATGGTTTGCATGCAAAATATAGAATGGAAATATTTGTTTAAAATGTCTATGAACTAATCTTTTAGAACTAAACACACTCCCCCCTCCCTTTAAAGCATTTTTTAAGCCTCCAGAATCATACATCTACTTTGCTTTTATCAAATCTTACACGTCATGTGACTTGGCCAGGATCCAAAGAGTGACAAAAACAAGTTCCCTGAGCAAAAGGGGGTTTTAAATTGGTTTTTCTCAAATAGCAGTATCAGTATCCCCATGCCATACTGTAGCCTTCCCCAACCTAATGCCCTCCAGATGTCTTGGACCACAACTCCCATCATTCCCAGCCAGCATACCATGCTTTTGAAACTGGCCTTCAGTAGCTCTTTGGTTCCCAGTTCTATGTTCTTTGCTTCTGAAGTTAGTTATAAATCCACCTTGAAAGCATAACTGCTTTTATGTTGGTTTATACAATTGGTAATTTTCATTGTCGTTCAGTGAAATTGCACAGTGCTATATTTATGAATTGTGAATGCTTCCCCAAATAGAACCCTTAAGGCTTAAACTGATTATGATATGAATTGCAATGGTATACGCGGCTATACATTTGTTGGCGGCGGTTTAAATTTGCAGCAACCAGTTGCTGTTTCTGGATTTGCATAAGTATTGTGCAGTTTAGTATTCATTTGCACAACTACCGGCTAGAGTAACTTTGTGCACTACTAAAAGGACATCTCCAGCAGAGTCTAACAGAGCTCTCCAACCTTGGGTCCCCAGGTGTTGCTGGACTACAGTTCCCAGAATCCCTTGCCATTAGTCATGCTGGCTGGGTATGTTGGGAGCTGTAGGCCAGCAACATCTGGGGACCCAAGGTTGGAGAGCCCTGATCTAAATAAAGCTCAAGTAAGATGAATTTGCATTTAAGTGGCAGCCCATTTTCTCTATGGTCCAATTCAACCCTTCATCTGTGAACTCTGCTCCTCAAAACAAACTACAAGTGGCACACAAAGCTGTACTTGTACACCTGTGTGTTTTTGTTTTAATTGGGGAAATAGAACAGGGAAGCAATGCTCTTCCTCAAATGTTTTGCTATCCACTGCATTGATACTTTATTCATCACATAGATTTAATTTGTATCCAAGTGGCATGCCAACGTAATCGAGTGTGTTCATTTAAAAACTCTAAATTAGTCTCTGGACTATTTCAACAACAGGTTAGAGAAATGCTTACGCTAAGAGTATTTGTAGATCCCCCCCCCCCTGTTTTAAGGTATGAGCTGGGATCCAAAGAATACTGCTGTAACTTGTTCTGTGCACCTTGTGCTTCTCTACTTAGCACCCCTACCAAGTCACATAGCAAACTACTTAAACTGAAGAGAGTTTCAGTAGCAAGTGTAATACAGCATGGGGTACTTATTGTTGTTCAGAGGGGAAAAGTTAAAAAAAATCACATTGTGTGCAATACAAGCATTTTGAGCATGCCTATAAAGCTCTCTCTCTCTCTCTCTCTCTCTCTCTCACTCACACACACACACACACACACCTGATCCAATCAAAGTTACGTAAGCACTTTTAAGCTTTGTTAGTTTATATAGGAGAGATTTAAGCATGTTCTTAACTCTTTCATTCAAATGAAATAGAAATTAAAATGGTTAGTTTTGGCTGCATGGATCATGCCCATAGTTTTGATTGCATCACTGTGTCATTCTGATTTCTCTCAGTAATAAATGTAAAAAAGGGAAATCGTTGAAATGATAATACAGAGCACATTTTCCTTAGTCCTTGAGGTGTCTGCTCCAAATCTTTTCAGTATCTAAGGCATCTGCAGTCATTAGTGAATCCCATCACTAAAACCAAAAGCACAGCACTGGACTTGAGCATCTAGTCCATTCTTAGTCTTGTCTTTGATATCTGTAATGACAGACCTAAGTATATTTTACTACATTTATTAAAGATCCCCCATCCCGTGCTTCCTAAAATTAAGTTTACATGGAACTAATACATGGAATATGTTTTTTTGATAAGGATCAAGCTCAAAAACACTTTATAGCTTTGTTTTTTTTTAGATGTATGATATATACGGTATTTTAGAGGTTTGTGATGATTATCGAAACATTCAGATTATTGGAAGAGTATTTGTATATTTTCATTTAAAAATGTTTTAGTATATTTTCATTACACTATTGCTAATAGTGATTTGGATTGAACAGCAGGGATCCTAAAAATTGAACTCCATAGCTTGTACCTTATATCGTTCATGTCGTAGTTTATCCTTCAACAGTGTGCTTTATTAAAGTACTGTGTTTATATGCCTGGGCATTAAAGGTGGCATGTTCATTTGCACTACGAAAAGCTTCCCTCTTTGCAGTGTGACTCTTTCGGGCCTGTGTAGAGATGGGAGTGGATTTCCTGCCAGTTTCTATTGCTTCTCCTGAAACTAATTCAGCTTTTGGTTGTGATGGTGAGATCTGTGATGAAGCTCTGTTTTTCCTAGCTAGGTAGGCTGCCATCTCCATTATCTCATACCAGTAGCTCTGCCGGCGGCCTTATGCAGATGTACCACTAGCTTCCTGCAAACCATGGGTTGCCAAACTCAAGAGCGTGCACTCCCTCCCCTTTACAGCTTTAGCCATAGTTTTGCATTGCATATGCACCAGTGCAAACATAACCACAGTTTGCAAAACCACTTCAACCTCTGGCGTACAAGGGAACCACGACTGGTGCAGGTGCACATGCAATATGGCAACCATAGTTAAAGCTAGGAAAGGAATGGAGGGGGGAATCACTTTGAGGAGGGGATGCAGAGGGATTACATGTTCCTGATATACAAACTGTAGTTCACATGGAACTAGCATTACATCTGCACTAGGCCTTTGTCTCCACTGAGCAAAATCAGGATTGGAGCTGATTCCCACATTATGTTTTTGTATACATCCCCACTGATCCACACATATGTGTGGGAACATGAGTAATTACTAATGTGGAAGCGGCCACATCAGTGTGTGTGTGTGTGTGTGTGTGTGTGTATGTTTACCATTATATGCATTAGGAAGTAAATGCATAGAATGGTTTCCTACTGTGTGAACTGGACCAAAAAAAAAAAAAAAAAAATCACCACTAGTGTAGTTTTTCTCACTGAACAAAAATACTTGTATCTTCATGTACAAGCCTGGATCAGCATTGACAAAAATCAGCCTTCATACAGGGCTCTTTGAAGTCAACTTTATCATTGATTTCAGATCATAATTTATTAATGTAATTTTTAATTATTATTTTTGCAAAGATCTACATCCATTGTTTACATGCTTCCTTCATTTGCACTTGAAAATAGAAGAGAAATGGTGTTGTATTTTGTATGGTTTATTGCAAACTCTGGTTTTGCCATTTTAAACCCTTCTATAAATTGAAAGACATGCATTTTGGGGTTGAGATCCTGTCTGTAGTATACAGCTGGAAATTCTGTTTAATAATCTTAGTGTATTTGTTTGTGCCTATCTAGCTGAATCCCCCCCCCCCCCGGGTTGCCCATCTAGATATTCAGGAGGGAAATATATTAAGTACTTCTGTAGTTGATTCTATAGGCTATTAATAAATTAACTGAAAGTTCACTTTAAGCTTACGGTAAATATGAATTGGCTGTGAAGATGCGTAAAGCCCCATGCAGACCTTCTATCCAACGGAGTGGGAGATGAGGATTGTGTTGGCTGTTAACGCTTGCATTGGGGCCTATGCGTGCAGAGCCCAATGTGTGTAGGTCTGAACCACGTAGTCCAGCCTTCCCCAACCTAGTGCCCTACAGGTGTGTTAGACTGCAACTCCCAGCATTCTCAGCCAGCATGGCCAATGGACACCAGTTTAGGGAAGGCTAACATAGGCTGTGCACTCCAATGTTGTGGTGTGCATATCTCATGGTTCGGACTGTGTGGGTTGAACTCTATATATGTAGGCTTTTTGTAAACATGATGTCCAATTTATGGACACCACAACGACCCAGCACAGATGGAACATCAGGGCAAAGATACTGTCTACCATAGAACTGAATAATATTTATGCTTTTCCAGGCCATTCATGTAAATTCAGTTCCATGGGAGTACATGACTGTGATATTTCACCCCATAAGACGCACCGGACCATAAGACGCACTTACCGTATGGTACCCCCCCCCAATTTTTTTAAATCAGCTGTTCCGCGGGGAATCAGCTGAGAGGCGGGGATTCCCCACCCTGCCCAGGAGTCCTCCGCTCTTCTGGACCAGCAGAGGAAAGTAAAATAATAATAATAATAATAATAATAATAATAATAATAATAATAATAATACTTTTTTTAAATCAGCTGTTCCGGGGGGAATCAGCTGAGAGGTGGGGGCTTCCCCCACCCTGCCCAGGAGTCCTCCGCTCTTCCGGACCAGCAGAGGAAAGTAAAAAAAATAAAATAAAATATATATTTTAAAAATCAGCTGTTCTGCGGGGAATCAGCGGAGAGGCGGGGGCTTCCCCCGCCCTGCCCAGGAGTCCTCTGCTCTTCCGGACCAGCAGAGGAAAGTGAAAAAAAAATTTTTTTTTTTTTACTATATTCGCTCCATAGGACGCACAGACATTTCCACCTAGGTTTTTTGTGGGGGGAAGTGCGTCTTATGGAGCGAAAAAAAAACGGTGATTCTATCTGCTCCTTTAACAGGCTGGTCTACATTAAGCTGAAGCACAAAGGGCCAAAGCACATGTTACACTGGAGCTCTGTGATCAGTTCTCCTAGCAGGTGTTTTTTATGACGTAAAGCAGCTGTATTGGATCCGGCTCATGCTGGGGAAGGGGGAGTTAACCCTTCTCTGCACTGTTTCTTTACTTTGCCCCCAACGCTGCCATTTGCCTCCAAAGCTACTACTAGCTCACACCTAATATGAGCTTTGGGAGGTGATTCTGAGTGTGAAAATGGCACAGGAAAAAGTTTTGTTTGCAAAACCCTCTCCCAGGATAGCAGCCTAGAGCCACTTGTGGATCAGCTGCAGGCTACTAAATTTGAAAATTAAAAATTAAAAAGCTGCAGAGATCAGATTACAGATCCATAGTCTCCAACTGCCCCCAAAATGCCAGGACCTGCCCTGAAAATGCCCTGAAAACCCTTAAGCCATCATGGCTTCTCACTTTGTTATGCAGAGTCCCAAATTCCCCTCCCTCCCGCAACTGCAAGCTACTTAAAACTAAAACTTTTAGCTTAGCTGCAATTTTGCCCATGGCCCCATTAAGATAGCTCTGCTTAGGCTCAAAGGGCTGCCCATAGAGAGAAAGAGAACAGGGAAGGAACAGACGTGAGTATGTGTGTGTGCACGCGGGCAGAGGGAGAGGTGAATGAGGGAATTTATCACATGATTCCTATCTTTATATTCCCAAAGATTTTATTTCCTAACAGAGCTGTCTCTGTGCCTCTAACAGGTGAGGTACAGTGTCAGAAGGAAATGCAAGAAACTTCCCCTTCTCTCTGAAGCTCCATGTATGGGGGTGTGGGGTGGGTGGGTAAGCTTCACCTGTTAAATTTGTACCAGTCCTGACAATTTTAAAACAGAAAGAGATTGCCCTACAAGCACTGACCACCCCCCACCGAAAAACCCCAGATATCAACAATTAAGGGTTTAAGTAAGGTTAAAAAAAATACAAACACCACTTATAAAATATTATAAAATAATATATAATAATGTAATAATTATAAGATTTCGTGTGTTTCTTCTAATAACTTTTGTACTTGACCATGCCCTTTGGTTGCCTGGCCATACCCTTTGCCATGCCCTCATGTTGCCTGGCCACGCCCTCTTGATCACACCTTTATATTGCTTAACCATACCTCTTACAAATTCACATGTGGGTCCCTATTTTCATCTGTGAAATGTTGGAGGGTATGCAGATCTCCCAACAAATTTTGTATGCAATGGGACTACATCAGCTTGAATCTATTTACTCCAGACTTATTAGGTTAGATTGTGAATCAGGTTATACTGTAATAGATGCTGCATTTCATTGTGGTTCTTGCCATCTATAGTTTTGCGTTGAATGTAAAGCCATTCTTTGCATTGCTTGCAGTAGCACAATTTAATATGGTTTGACTAGCAATGTTGATGTTTACAAGGTGGTGACTGTTGATTGTAAACTTCCATATCGGCACACTGCTTCCACAGGAAGGCTTTTGCTACTTGCTTATGACAATTAATGGAATAGTTGCCTTTCTTGACCTAGCCTCCTAAGTACAACCCTTCAAAGCTGCAAGTGTGGCTTTTGACACTCCTGAAGACTCAGAATGAGCAGTGTTTGTATTGACATAAATATTGAATAGAATATTTCTAACGAGAAGGTTTATATTTTCTGAAGATAATTTATAAGGAAGGTTTTTATATACAGCTGTAGTATTGATGTAAATGCTAATTCAAATATTCATCATCTAATCAAACTTGATAACAAAGAACCTATTTTCAAGGGTTTGCCCCATCAGACTTAACAAAAGGTGTGTTTATAGTTCCTATTATGTTGCATTTTTATTTCTTGCAACTTTTCAGGACATAAGTGCTGCACATGCCAAATTTCCTACACAAATATTGCTTCCATGCAGGAAATGTGCATTCCCCCACATTGCATATGATGAGCGCACATGCATATTTGTCTGTGTACACCCACCTGGGTGAAATCCCTGATTGGCTGAGGCTTGTTGTGGTGTATATACACATAGTAAAATACTTCTGTGTTTGCCCACAGTGACTGTATGTTCTCAGTGCTTATTCTATTTCCTATATGGAAGAGAAATTTGGCATGCGTAAAGTGGCCCTTTTCAGCAAGGATGAAAATGTTTTGTGGAATGTGTAGTTTTAATTGCATGTAATACTTTTATGTAAACCTCGCTTGTCTTTTGAATGTCTCTACAAAACATGAACAGCTGCTTTAAATTGCCATGTATGTGTCTATTTAGCTAGGCTAATTCCTTTCAGTCAGCAATTTTCAAACTGGTCAGCCCTGTTGAGCCTCAACATACCTCTGGTTGAACAGAGAATGTGCCCTGGAACACACCGTACCGCATTGCACAGCTATCGGTTGTGGTGGGCAAACTGTCTTTCAGGGAAGTTTTTCTGCCATCACATTATCTCGTTAAGGGGAACCCAAGGAACCTTGGGGTTCCCCAAAACACAGTTTGAAAACCATTGCTCTGAGTTAATGGGCCAATTCTTACTGTTTGATCGCAATTTAACATTCTGTCATTTTTTGTTGTAATCTTTCAAAGATGTGTTCAAACCAAATTGGTCTTAAGTGGCCTTTGCTATTCACTCCTTACAAATCCTGACCAAATCTATACAAGTAAAGCACAAACACCTTTCAGTGTTCCAGAAACCAAGGATTGCTCCATTTCCCAAATTAGGATTACCAGTATATAAATAAATGCTTAAGAAATGAGTGAGTATCCTAATTTGGCATGTGAATTATCAGTCATAAAAGTAGTTTTGTTCTCTTCTTTGTAACTAATAAAAGATCTCTAGAAACATTCTAGCATCTACTGGGTAAAGCTTAAATAGAAACCTTTAGAAACCAATGAAATTGCAGGCTTCGGGCCATACCTACACTACAAATAAATGTTTTATACCAATTAACTCTCTTCTCTCAAAGAATTCTCAGAACTGTAATTTGGTGAGGGTTCTGAGGACTCTGCTGGAGTTCTCTAGCCCTCTCTCACACAATTATAGTTCCCAAGGTTTCCTGAGGGGAGGGTGGATTGCAGATTGTTAAGCCAGTTTGATGCAGTTGACTTTGGGGGAGGGGAGAATGCAATACAAGATCCAGTACTAAAAGTCCAAATATAGTCTGTAGTGTACACATGTTCACTACTGTAGCTAATCTTGATTTTACCCAGACTGTAAATTGTTTACTCTTTTCTTTTTATACCTCACATAGTAGTTCTCATAAGGGGTGCATTGGTGCAGAGAGGGATTGGATCTTGAAGCAACCACAGCCAGAGGCACTTTCCTCCTAGAAGCAGAGGCTGAGCTTCGCACCCATTAAAACCGCTGTGCTAACCCTGAAAGCTGCAGAAAGCCAGGGGAACACATGAGAGCTTCTGGCCTACAGTGGCTTCTCCTGCCTTTTACCCCGGCTGGCCTGTTTTAGGAGGGAGTCTGTGGTGTGGTAGGCCTTTTCTAATACCCATGTAGGATTAGTGGCCCAATCCACAGATCCTGCAGTGATCTGCATATGTATAGCTATAAGTGAGGAGTCCGATGTGCTCACTTGCCAAAGTAATGGCTTAGCAGAGGGCCTGCATTTGAACTAGACCTTTTAACTGAGCTGAGCAATCTTTATTAGCAAATGCCTTGAAAAGCATCCTTGATTATGCCACAATATAAGGCAAAGCTGGCCATCTGGAATAGTTTGTCTCTTGTAGTACTTGCTCCTTGCAATATGTGTGCTAAACAATTCACTTGAGTCATTGTAATATTATAACTATAGGTGAATACTGTTTCCACATTGTGTGCCTAAACAGAAGCTAGAAATGCACATCATACTTGTTTACTTGTTCTTCTGTCTTAAACAGGGTTTTGTTGTGTACCGTTTTCTAGCTGTCTGCCTTGCAAACCACTTTTCTTGTCTTTGAACCATCTGTCCTGAAATGCAGTGTCTGTAAAAATTATTTATATGGCGTGCTTCCTTTTTTATTTAAATATCAGTTTGTCTTCAGAGTATATTCTTAGGAAGATTCTGTATATATTTTTGCTATGTATTTGTGTTTGGTTTCATTTTGATTGTATATTTTGCACTGATTTAAAATTCTGTATCAAGTGTTTTTGAGTATTGGACATCTGATTAGAATTTGTCTGTGACAAATATAACAGTTAATTTTTGTTGTACCGTGGATACATTTGGCCATTGTGTTTTGTTGCGACGGGAAGGCTTATAAACAGCCATTCGCCTGATCACCTGTAGTAAGAATCTGCTCCAATTTTTAAGCCAAAAATAACCAACGTATATGTGTGAACAGGTGAGTGTGTGTGCCAATACTATATGAGCTAAAAACTTTTCATGTGAATTTATTTGCAAGGCTGTTTGTAGAGACTTCTTACATCTGCCTCGCCTATTCTATACCACTTATTAAATTGACACAAGCAGATCCTTTGAATACATACATCCTCTTAACTAAAATTACTTAAATAAGAAGTGCGATCTGCAGCAAAATGTTGCAGAATGGAGTGCGCCCTGTTTAGGATTCCAGCCACTCCATTCCATCCCCCCTCTGTTGTTTTCCATCCCCCACAACAGTCAGTTGTGGGCTTCCATGGGCTGTTTTAGGGGTTCCTTAGGTTTTTTTCCCTAAAGCAGTGATGGCGAACCTATGGCACGCGTGCCACAGCTGGCATGCAGGGATCTCTGTGGGCACTCGAGCCATTGGTCGCCAGATCGCGAAAAGACCGTCCCCTTCAGCGTCGGGTTTCCATAGTAACTCCTCTCCACTCATTCCTCGCTGGCCTCCACAGGCAGGCACACTCCAACATCTCCACCCCCAGAAGCGGACTGCGCAGGCACCCAGCCCTCCTTCTAACTGAACAGACAGCTCAGAAGTACAGCGCACGCGCGCCCGAATCTTTGCGTGCCCGGTGAAGAGCCATGCCCTGAGACAGAGCGGGGCGCGATTAGCTAGTGCCCCCTCCTCCTTCCTGCCAAATTTAAGGCACGTTGAAATAAATAAGTTGGTTTTGTGTTGCAGTTTGGGCACTTGGGCTCAAAAAGGTTCGCCATCACTGCCCTAAAGGTTTTTTGTACTTTGCAAACCTTGGGATTCCTGAAAGCCCGCTGATAGCTCCCTCTTGTGAATGGGTGGTGCTGTGTTTGTCAGTTACGTAAGCAGTGGCACTCACACACAGCCTGAACACTGGAAATGGGCAGAACCATTTCCTCTAAAGAAGGAAATACTGAATCCCCCTCATTCCACATGGCCTTATCCCATTTAGTAGTCTCAATAGCCTTTAGGCACTGGGAGATTCAAACTAGGCATTCTTGCAGCAAGATTCAAACACCTTACTCTGTGTAGCTTACCAGGCACTATCACGAAGATTTGAACCAGAGGTGAGGAACGTGTGGCCTTCCAGATGACTACAACTGCCATCAGCCCTAGCTAGCCAGCACAGTCAGTGGTGAGGGAGTCTGGGAGTGGCTGCTGAACAACATCTGGAGGGCCACATATACCCCACCTCTGGTTTAAACCTTATTTAAAGGAGTAGACTCCTTGTATTCCAGCTCTAGAATACTGTCTCCAATTCTATGGGGTGGCGGGGTACATAGATTTAATAGATTATAGAATTGGAAGGAGCCTACAATGCTATCGAGTCCAACCCCCTGCTTATGGAACCTGTAACAAAACGTTGCAGTGTTGTATGCTCCTGTTCAGTACTTCAGCCAGCCAGCCATGTCTTCTTCCAGGATGCTCCATTCCATTCACCCTCCCACCCATTTTCTGCTCCTCTCCTTCCACTGTGGCCACTGAGCATGCTCTGTCCTCACTGGACCTCCCATTAGTGTTTTTTTTCTAAATATTACTTCTACTTCTGCAAACCTTAAGGTTTCTCCAAGCTTGATGATTTATTTATTTTTAATTATATTTATACCCCGCCTTTTTTCCTGCAAGGAACTCAAGGCGGCTTACATAATCCTCCTCCTCCTCTCCATTTTATCCTCACAACCCTGTGAGGTAGGTTAGCCTGAGAGGCAGTGACTGGCCCAAAGTCACCCAGTGAGTTTCATGGCCGAGCGGGGACTAGAACCTGGATCTCCCGAGTCCCAGTCCAACACTCTCACCACTACGCCACACTGGCTCTCAAATGATACCACCTTCTTGTGCGTGGATGGTGCACACGTTGGCTACATAATTAACCACACTCACATCAGCACATCAGAAATATAAGGAATTATAAAGTGAAGTGAAGCAAGAACTTTTGCTCCAAGTCAGTTTCCATCAAGATATAATTTACTGTGCTATTTTATGCAACTATGGCACTTGAGGTCGCTGAAGTGTCGTCAACCACTGTTTTTTAGGCACTTGGGTTAGTCCAGAAGTCAGTTGAAAACATTTCATCTTTCTGCCATTACTGTAACACATCATCTTCTGTTCTGTTGACTGAACAGCCATGAGATGTCTCTGCAGAGATCCTCTTGTAATTAGTGTGAAAGGCAACGACAAAAAAACAGGCTGCCATACTGCAGAGTCCAGCCATCATTAGTGTTGAAGCTATGATAAGAAAAAGAAAGAGGGTATTTCATCAGCAGTTTATTTCTAAATGTGTGGTATGGATGTGGAATAAATTCAGCTAGCTGCTCTTTAAAATATATCAAAATAGTGTCATAGATTTCATAGATAGAGTTGGAAGGGGCCTACAAGGCTATCGAGTCCAACCCCCTGCTCAATGCAGGAAACTAGAGGAGGGGTCTCCCATCCAAGTAATAACCAGGCCTGACCCTGCTTAGCTTTCCACGCTCAGACAAGCTGAGCCAGCGTGAGCCATAGGCCTGTGTTGACTCGATGAGTCAACCTACAATGCAGTCTTAAACCCACTTACCTGGGAGTAAGTCCTACTGAACCTGGTGAGATTGACTTCTGACTAGATGTGTGTAGGATTACACTATTGGGTAACTGAACTATAGACGAGTTATCCAAACTTAACATTTTAATTAACCTTAATATTAAATCTTAATCTGACAGAATGTATAACTAAAATCAGTCATTACACAACTCAAGCAAAATGAATAAGTAGCAAAACAGTACGACACATGAACTATATCAAAGAGCTGATCTTGCATTTTCAATCAAATTGCTAAACAGTAAAAGGCAAAAACCAAACTTCCTGTATTACCATATGAATACAGACACTATTCCCATTACTACAATACAGAGGCACCAAAATAGATTAAGGTCTCAAATAATACACAAAAATCTTCAGAGCAATATTCATAAACATATAACACTGACTCCATCTAAACAGATAACCTACAATGAAGCCACCCCAACAACCCACCCTTGCTGGGTTCACATGTAACAACCTATGTATGGCTCAAACATTCAAAATGGCAGCTGCCACCACAACAAGAAGCCCTGTGGGGAAATTCACCCATGGTGGCTTTTCGTTACAGGTGAACCAGGTCACGCCATGCAATTCTGCTGTGTGTAGCTTGGCTCTTGGCTTTTTGCTTAAACCAGATCCTGGGGAGAAATGTGGTTCTGAGAATGACCTAGTCACAGATGAACTGCCAGAAGAGCTCCAGGCTTCACCATCAGCAATTGCTGAATGCTCTCCCAAAGCAACTCTGAGGAAGTTGCTGCGAAGAAGGTTAGACAGTCTCTTTCCATTGAACACATGAAGGGAAAGGAAGGAGGGCTGTCACTGTTGCGGAGTCTCAAAAAACCCCACCTTCTGCCTCCCCTATTTGCCCCCAAGGGTGCCATTTGCAGCAAACAGCACCTATGCAGAAAAATAGCAGCCAGGGGTGGTTCTTGGCAGGAAACGGACACAGGCCCGGAACCTACAGCAGGAGCACTTTCCAGCTTGCAACCCTGTGGATTTTTCTTCAAAATAAAATGGCTAGCTCAAGCACACTTAAAAAAAGAAGACGACGTGTGAATAACCTTACATGTAGTTTGGCTCTAAGCCCTATTAGTACTTATTGCATATTTTTCTAGCAAGGGGCCTTGCACCTTCTTCAGACAGCCACCAACAGACAGTGGAACGGAGAAGCTGCCTGTGAATCCAGAGGCCAAAGTATGTCAGCCGAGTAGCATATTATATTACAGAAGGAAGTACGTACTTGTCCAGTCCAGTGTTCCACCTTGGGCTGCAGTACAAGTTGAGAATGGGGCCTCTTTCTTCTCCACAGCCAGGCTTTGGAACAGAAGCATGAACAGCACTCCTAGCAGCTGGCTGTTAGAAACAGAACTGATCATGATTCAGCTGCCCTCGTTACTTCATGTTTGTTGGCACCCCAGCTCCAAATCTGGCTATTTTGCAGGAAGATTTTTGTCCTTAACAATTAACATTTGCTTGTGTGCCCAGATTAGACATTTTCCTTGTAGCTTTCGGTGGCTGTCCCATCATGTCCCAGTAGAATCTGTACCAACCCAGACAAGTGTGACGATTCTCTTCTGCATTCAGTGTCGTCTATCTACCTACTGGTCAAGTGATCGCTCACTGGGAACCTGCCAGTGAGCTGGGCCTGGCCGCAAAATGCTTGCTTGCGTCTCCTACCTTGAGCTGAAGCTTTCCCCTGCTTCACATCCTGTGCTTGGCATGTTGCTCCCCTTGCCCATATATGGGCAATTGCATCACAGGCAGAGGTGGCACTGCAAATCTGCTAAGGTACCCCATGCAAAGGAGGAGGTGCTGAACGTATGTCGGAATTCTCCCTGCCCTGGAAGGAGAAGCAGGAGAAAGTCCTCACCCCTAACTTACGGGCTGGGAAGTTAAAGAGGAAGGCTGGGAGTATGCCAGCCAATGAAACCATGGACCCACTTTGGAAGGGAGGAGAGAGAGAGAGTGTCTTTCTGGAGTTCTGAGAAAGCGTTTGAAAAACAGGCTTTCTTCTGAGCCATCAAGGTGAACGCAGCGTAGGGCTCTGGTTGTGGATGCTACCACTACTACTGCCAGTGACCTCGCCATTAAAATATCTGGGGAAGTTAACCCCCCATCCCCAGAAAGCAACTAAAATGGTCAAGGGATTGGAAACGGGGCCCCCTCTACACTAGCCAATGCGAATTCAACTTTTTAAATATTTATTTATTTATTATATTTATACCCCGTCGTTTTCCCTGCAAGGAACCCAAGGCAGCTTACATAATCCTCCTCCTCCTCCATTTTATCCTCACAACAACCCTGTGAGGTAGGTTAGGCTGAGTCAGTGACTGGCCCAAAGTCACCCAGTGAGTTTCATGGCCAAGCGGGGACTAGAGCCCGGATCTCCTGAGTCCCAGTCCAACACTCGAACCACTACGCCACACTGGCTCTTCCCATGAACACTGAGCCTCTAAATTCTACTTAATCGGTGCTCGTTTCTTGAGACTCGCATTACTTGAATAAGTGCCTGTCTTGCAGTACTGCCTGTGCATTTTGATTTTAAAAGGAGGAAAATCCAGCATTGGGAGTGGGAAAGGATTAGATCTGTGCCAAGCAAGGCAGAGAAGATAAAGCCCTTCTATCCTGGGAAACAAACATTTAATTGCAGATACTGCACAATGTCCAGCAGCATCATTATCCCCCCTCCACACAAAGTCCCTTCCATAGGATGCCCCTTTTAGCGTGCCAGGAAGCAATTTGCTTAGCTTGAATCCGGGAGTGGGAATAAAGAGGAATGCACAACAGTCCATTTCTCTTCAGCCATGGCCTCTTTGAGTTTGGCAAGCCTACCTCCTCGCTGGAAAGAATGCATCTGTTACAGCGGTGGGGAACCTCTTTCACGCCGAGGGCTGAATTCAATTCAGAGAAGCTCTCGGGGGGGGGGGGGGGCTGCATTCCAGTGGTGGGCGGGGCCAAAGTACAAAAAACACTAGCACAGTGTAGATTAAAGCTCTTCCTGCCAGTCACTCAGCCTCCGGAGAGGCATTTCAACCTTTTAGAATGGGGGGGGGGGGAAGGGGATGGCACAAAAGCCTGGAAACCACCAAACAACCGGTTGTTGGCAGAAAGGGGGAGCGGCCAGCGGGTGAGGGCGTGGCCATGTGGGGAACCCCGGAGGGCTGGATTGGACCCTAGGAGGGCTGGATTTGCCATGTGGGCATGAGGTTCCCCACCCTGATACATTAACACTACTGCACATGACACATAGTATAGAACAGTGTTCTCCAACCTTGAGTGCCCAGATGTTTTTGGCCTACAACTCCCAGCATGCGCTGGCTGGAGCATGCTGGGAGTTGTAGGCCAAAAACATCTGGGGACCCACGGTTGGAGAACACTGATATAGAAGATCAAATGCCCCTTTTTCTTGAATGAATCTGTCACAATTCTGCTACTTACCTAGTCACAAAAATCAGCCCTGATGTGGTTCCTTCTCCCACGGGATAAGAGCACTCAACGGCTAGTTCCATTGCAATGGGATAGACAGCAAATCCAAATAAGCCGAAGAGGGAGCTGATGGTTGCCAAAGCATAGGTCCGGTTTCTAAACTGAGATAGCTGCAGGAAGAGAGTCTACGCTGAACACGGACAAAACTGCAAAGTCTACATAGCAGTGCTTTAGCTCTGTGTATGGGAAGGCCGGGTATGTGCTCGTCCCTCCCAGTTTATAGCACAACTCTACTGGTTATCTGAATGCAACAAAATTAGGCAATCCTGCTCTCCAGGTTCCATGTGGGTTATGCTCTCCAGCTCAGGATAAGAAGCAGACTTGTGCAAAGGGTGAAAAGACCTTCTCTAGAAGAGCCTGCCCCTTTCTGCAATCTTCCAGCCATCTTCTGCCTCAGCAGATGGTACCTGGTTTGTTGTCAACCCCGACAACTCTGCATTCCTTGCCCAGTCTGTTCTTTGGCCTTCTAGATTATTTGGGCAGGCTGAAGGATCAGCTGCTGCTCCTCCAACTCAGTTCTGATCCTTCAAAGTCTTGGATCTGCACGGCATGCAGCTGCACAGTCCCAGCCACCATTTTAGGTTGCCTCAGAGGCACGTCGCTTGCTTTCTTTGTGCTTTTCAAACTGCATTCTAGGGAACTCTGGGAATCCCTTGGAAACGGATCCTGAATGAAAGAGAGCTTTGCCCACTGCTGTCAATATTCCCCTGCAGTGGAGGAACAAAAGAGTATTGTGCATATTCTAAGGCACACTCGATTCATGTGGCATGATGGTGAGGCTTAACAGGCCTGTTGAGCCCTCCACGTGACCTTTGCATCCTAAGGTTGGAGAGCCCTGCAATAGGCAATTTGAGTAAGCAGGCAAATGCTCAAGCGCAAAGGTCCCAATCCAGTATGGGATCAGACTCAATGGGACTTCCTTCTGAGTAAACATATATAGCAGGGCTCTCCAACCTTGGGTGCCCTGATGTTGCTGGACTACAGCTGCCAGAATCCCTTGTCATTAGCCATGCTGGCTGGGTATGCTGGGAGCTGTAGGCCAGCAACATCTGGGGACCCAAGGTTGCAGAGCCCTGATATATAGGATTGCACTATTTAGAGGCATTATTCAGTCTTAAGCTACTTACCACTGCAAATGCAATGCTAGCCAGTGCAGTTAGACAAAGACAGATCTTGGTAGCTTCTGTAAATTTCTTTGTCCTGTCAACATACAGCCCAAGGAAGAAGGCACCAATTAATCCAAACACCGTGAACAAGGCACCGCACAAACCTGCAAAAAACTGTAAAGTGTGATGGATTTAGGTGTCATAACTTGTAGTTGCACAACCGAAGAATGAGGGATGGCACATTCTTCACAACAGGATTTATGACTGGAAAGCAACCCAGAGCTTTTTTGATTTGGTTGTTCAATAACATTCTCCCATATAAGGTGGTGATTCCCAGTACCCCAGCCAATGGCAGTCCTCCAGTGTAGAAACCTTACCCTGGACTCCCATGAGGATAGGCACTCCTTGACTCTCCACATCCACTGCTTCCCCCTGTGACTTGTGGTGGCCTCTCTCTTGAATTCCCACAATCCCCTCCCAGGTGTCCTCTGGGTCTCACCTGTAAGCCCTGTCCCCTCACCAGATGACAAAGTCCAGCAACAAGTGTGGAGTGACTTACATTTGAATATCCATTCACACAGAGGATCTGCTCCAACAGAGCACTGTAACAAGTGAACAATGCTATTCCTGCCCCAAGGCAGACAGCCAGGATGATGTAAGCCTTATTTTGCATTAGCTAAAAATGGAAAAGGAAGGTAGGTTTGTCAGAAAACAGCACTATTTTCCCCAGCAAGTCAGTATGTGTAAACACTCCAAACAATTTGTCATTTTGTTTGAACCAGGAACTGTGGTCAGTTTAAACTATGGTGTATCCAAACAAGCCAGGATCAGAAATCATCAGGTGTCACCTTGCTGCACCTCTCTTACAGGGTTGTTGTGAAAATGGGAGAACTCCCTCAAAGCCACCTTGAGCTCACTGGGGGCAGAGGCAAGGCAAAAATGTGGTGCATAATGCAACACTGTGGTTTGACTGCTCATTACAGCCTTCTCCCAAGCTGGTGCCCTCCAGATGTTTAGGGCTTCAACTCCCATCAGCCCCAGCCAATTGTCAGGAATGCTGGGAATTGTAGTCCAAAACATCTGGAGGGCACCAGGTTGTGGAAGGTTGGTTTATTGTATTTTTTAAATTTATTTGAAGCTGCACCTTCACTTGGTGCAACCAGCATGTTGCATGACAAAGGAATTTCCCCCTCCCTCATGTAAAACTAGCTAATCGAAATAAGAGGGAGAAAAACAGATGGAGGTCACGGCCCAGCGAGAGGGAGTGTTTCAACCTATGTGATATGTCCATGATCCGGCTGAGCTACCTCTCCTTTTGGAAGCTTGAGGGCTTCCCGCAGCAGCAAGTGAAGACTCACTTGCGCGTGTGAAAGAGCCATCGCAGATTGAAACACCCCAGGCAGAGCGCTCCTGTGCCCTCAAAGGCCAAGCTTTTCAAACATGCTCACATGTTCAGCTACGAGCCATCAAAAGTACTGAGTTGTATCCAAATGCCAGCGCAAGGAGGATTCGCCTCTCACTCCTCCCCACTACAGTCCCCTGCATCCCCCAAAAAGTCTCTCCTGAAAGTCAGGGGATCTCGGGGTAAAGCTAAAAGGGGGGGGGGGGGAACCAAGGAATAGCAGGAGGCAACCCATTGAACAGCCAGTGATGTGTGTGTGCATGTAAACTATAGGATAGGATCATAGAGTTGGCCATCGAGTCCAGCCCCCTGCTCAATGCAGGAAACTAGAGGAGGCAGGAGGGGTCTCCCATCCAAGTAATAATCAGGCCTGCGCCTGCTTAGCTTTCCACACTCAGACATTTCATTCATTCATTTATTATCTTTATACCCCACCTTTTTTCCTGCAAGGAACCCAAGGCGGCTTACATAATCCTCCTCCTCCTCTCCATTTTATCCTCACAACAACCCTGTGAGGTAGGTTAGGCTGAGAGTCAGTGACTGGCCCAAAGTCATCCAGTGAGTTTCATGGCCGAGCGGGGACTAGAACCCGGATCGCCTAATATGTCAATACACTATTAAAAAATCAATTGCAGTGCAGAGTGCACTAGACATGTAGGTACCCCAGAGACTAATTCTCATATTCCCTTTTGCTATTCCACCTCAATATTTCTGACATCTTGGAGTATGTCCTTTTCCTTCTTGGCAGCTTTAAGAAATGGCAAGGGCTGGAGATGAGGTTCGCTCCAGAGAAGTCTTTATAATTGTCTGAAATCTGTAACTTGATATATCCTACAGAATCTTGTATTGCCTGGCCCTGACCCGAATTGTATTATGTGCGCAGCAGCCTGGGCTGCATGTGCAAAGCCCAGCTGGGAAAAGCAGCAACTGTGTTAATCAGCTGTTTGGCAGGGAGTGTGGAGGGGGGAAGAACTCCCTCCAGCTCCCTTGCAGTCCTTCCTGAACCAATCAGTGCCGTCACCACTTCTCTAGAGGCTCCACCATGCATTCGATCCCAGCAACTGCCAATGCAATGCGAGTTTATATGCAAGGTTCATCACTCAGCTGGGATACAGACATGGAAGCCAATGTCTTATACATATATAAAACCTGGTTCGAAGGTCCCCAACCTTTTTGGGTCAGTGGGCACATTTGGAATTTTGAGAGTGTTGTGGGTGCTCTCACAAAATGGCTGCCGTGGTAGGCATGCCCAGTCACAAAACACACATTTACCAGGAGGCAAACTGGTACGTAATTTGCCCAAGAACCTAACTGTGAGGTGAAGGTGGGGGTCTGAGCGCCAAAACACAAAGTCACTCTTTTGAACCCAAATAAAGATGGTGCTTGTGAAGGATTGAGGCCTACACAGGCTTGAGTTAGGTTGAAGCCTGTAGGCCCAAACATCTCCTGATGGGAGGGGGGCATTCATGAGTTTCATTTTCCCCTCATGGAGTTAAAGCTTCCTTTCCCCCCTCATTGAGAGAAGTCTCCTTTTCCCCCTAATAGAGTTAAGTTTAGTTTCCCCAGTTTGAGGTCACCTGATCGTAGCCTCCTAAAGTTGTGAGAGTGTATAAAAAGGGGAGGCAGAAGCAGCAGAGGAGAGAGAAGCTGTGTGGAAGAGAGGAGCTGCAGGCACTGATGCAGAGAGCAGAGAAACTGCAGGCACCAAGAAGCAGAGCCAGACAGAGAAGCAGAGACCGAGTATCACTGAAAAATGCAGAACAGTCAGGGCTAGCCTGGGAAGGAATCTCTATTAAGGTTACAGGTGGAAGGAACCTTGGCAGTGCTCGAGGGCAGCATTGCACTTGGAAGCAAACCAGCCTCCCAGTTAATAAGATGTTTTTAGAAAAATCTTAAGAAATAATCTAATAATCAGGAGGGGCAGGGAGCCGGGCAGGCAGCAAAGAGGGCTGTCTGTGGGCACCACATTGGACACCCCAGACCAGAGTCATATATATAGGAGGGGCCATAGAGGAGGAGGAGCAGAGCCCATATTTTGTATGCAGCAGATGACAGGTTTAAGCCCTAGCATCTTCTGATCAAAGATCTTGGGCAACAGGGCAGGGCAGGCAGCCCACCTGACTCTCTGGAGCGGCAACACCAAGCTAGATGGACCAAACATCTGATCTGGCATAAAATGGCTTCTTGTATGTATACAGACCCAGGACTGGTAACGTCTTTTACTCCCAAGTTTACGATTTTGCTTCACTTGCAACGTACCATCTTCAAGCCTCCGGAGAATGACAATGGATCAGAATGGCTGGCACTGGCTGATGGAGGTGTTGGAGGGGCCTTGTGATGAATGCCAACGGATGCTAACACACAGGCAAATACAGCAGGACCTGCGTAGACTTCAAGCTGTAAAACACAAACCCAGCCAAGGTTTAAAAAGCAACTAAAGGCACAATCCTATAGCACGTTTAGACAGGAAAAAAGGACTACAACTCCCAGCATGCCCCAGCTAGCATAGCTGTCTAAACTTGCGTAGGATTGCACCCTAAAACGGTTTAGCTCTTCTGCCAAGGATATCAAAGTGGTACTGAATTCTAAATTGATGATCTTTCATTTACCATTAAAGGAATATCTTCTCCTTCCTGTACAAGAGCAGGTGACAGTAGATTCGCTACGAGAATGCCAAGTGGATTGGCTAAATTGGAAAAAAAAAGAAAAAAGAGATGATTTAGAGGCGATTTTTTCCTAAAGTAACTGAAACACAAACATTTCATCTACGTGCCAACTGTTCAAAAACAACCCATAGTCCTATGGTACCTTAAAGACTAACAAATGTATTGTGGCATGCATCAATAAATCATTCCTAAACATTGGCCATACTGGCTTGGTCTGATGGGGGTTGTCCTCTGGAGGCTAAGCTTTTGGGAGAGGCTAAGCTTTGGGGGAGGCTAAGCTTGGGGGAGGCTAAGCTTGGGGGAGGCTAAGCTTGGGGGAGGCTAAGCTTTTGTGGACTACAGCCCACTTTATCGGATCCATGGAATATTATCCTGCATACACACACACACACACACAAGTGAAGGAGAAAAGAAAAAGGAGGGATGAGTTAGCAGTGAGGTCAGTGGAGAATGAAATTCAAGAAATACAGACAGTGATAATTACATTAAAGCACAGTTGTTGTATGTAAGATAAGTACAATGACCATTCACAAAGTAGTGTTGACAAACATCCTGGTATTGATAATTCAGGGATGTACGAGAACTTTGTTTATGTCCGCAAATCCTGTGAACACATTCCGTTTGCAACCCAAAAGTGAATGCAAGCAGCAGCACAGGTTCTCTGAAAATGTTTGTAGGTTCCCGAACTTGGGCTTGCATTTGAAAAATGCTATTTTTAAAAATGAAAAAAAAAAAATCCACGCTTTACTCTGTGGGGGGAAAGTGCGCATTTGGGTGCGCTCTTTTTTAAAATGTGCATTTTCCCCATTTCAAATGCTCATTTTCCTGTCTGAACGAAATGACAATTGAACACAAGAAACAAGGCGAGCTGAGCCTCAAGGTGGTGGTTGGAGAATCTTGGTGAACGTAAAAATCGCTTAGGGGCAATCCTGTGCATATTTAGACAGAAAAAAGTCCTACAACTCCCAGCATCTGCCAGCCAGCATCACTGGCTGGGGGATGCTGGGAGTTGTAGGACTTTTTTCTGTCTAAACATGTATAGGATTGCACCCTTATTTGCCTATCCCTAGACATTAACCCATAATTTTGATTTAAGCCTCAAGTGATAAGAATGAACTTCTTGATAAGTGTTAACTCAGCAGTTTCATGCTGGATTTTGCCTTTGAAGGTCCTTCCTGTGGGAAACAATAATCTTCTGTGCAAGATCAACATCCCCCTTTGGGACCAGGTCTTCATTATGCCCAGTACAAAGAGTTGTAGCAACTGCTATTATGGATAGCCTCCTCCTATCATTACAGAATGACACTGTTGGTGGTCCTATCACAAATTTTAAAAAGGGAGAAAATACACAGGGCAACTGGAGATAAGATGAGTCTACAGCGAATCCAACCATTATGTTACTCGAATAGATATCTAAAAGACTCCATTAAAAACTGAGACTTAGAATTAGTATTAAATGTATTAATTATGGAATTAATTGAATTACCAGCTAGGCTGACAACACCTAAAGGCTTGAGAAATAAAGTAGTCATTGTTTAGTACGATTTTTTGCCAAGATAAAATAGCTACTGATGAGTTTCACACTAAAAGAGAATTCTTCATCAGATATTAGAACCAATTTGTTTTCTTTGAACAAATCTCAGTATCTCAGGTTCAGAATGGCCAAGCTCTGAAGCTCAGGTACTTCCCCAGTCCACAGCCAAAACTTCACAGCTTCATTAAATACAGAGGTGCCCAGCATGCTAGCACAATAGGGGCACAACTAACGAGCAGACATAAAAGCACACATGAAGCGGCCACATGATCTGGACAATGGTAGTGATTGGTGGTTTTATATATGATAGATAGGGGCCAAGAGGAGAGAAGCTGTTTTACAGTGGCAACCACACCACAAAAATAACATGTAAATGACTCCTGCGCTTGTTCACAGAGTGCTGATGTAGACTACGTGGGTTAATCCGTAGGGACCAAATGGGTAGAAGACCTTAGGGCCAGAGATGGTGGTGGTGGATGAATTCCTTCTTCTGGCCCCTTCCATTCTTAAGAGTCTCTCTGGTGCAGGGGCGCTCAACCTCAGGCTGGGGACAAATCTGGCCCACCTGGGCTCCCAATCTGGCCTTCCAGGGTTACCCAGATGGCCACATCCCCTTCCCCACATCACCAGTGGTTCCCGCTTCTTCCCCCCACCTATCATTTGGTGGTTTCCTGACTTTTGCACAATTTCTTCCCCATTCTAAACAGTTGAAATGCTTCTCCTAAGAATTAGTTATTGGCAGGAAGAACTTTCAGCTAAAACATGCGGGTATTTTTTGGTATTTTGGCCCTGCCCTCTTTGCCCTTGGCCCCACCCACCACGGGAATAGGGCCCCCGAGAGCTTCTCTGAAACTGAATTCAGCCCTTGGGTTGAAAGACATTCAGCACCCCTGCTCTAGTGCATATAAATTCAGTATTCACTATATAAAGGTTAAGTATAGCTCCATAGGTAAAGTTATACTTGCCATTTATATAGCACTTTAAAGCATTCAAAAGCATTTCACATACATTACCTTCGTAATCCTTGACACATCCCTGTAAGGTAGGCTAGTATTCTTGCGGATGGGGGACTGAAGCGGGGAGCATCGTGAGTTCATGGCAGAGGCAAGATTGGAAGCAAGAAGCTTCTTGGTCCATCGCTCAGCCTCTTAGCCACAACGCTCGCCCAAGCCCCTGAGCAACCAAGACCAGACCGGCACACCAGGGCCCAGTACTTACACATTGAGCCAATCATGTTGGCTGTGGCTCTCTGGTGATCTGGGAACCATAAAGCTGCCAGTTTGGTGGGCGAAAAAATGACGAGAGGCTGGGCCACAGCACAGAGGCACTGCCCGACCAGCAGGTAGACAATGTTCAGATTGCCGAGGCTCAGGAAGTCGAGGACGCTGAAAATGCGGACGATGCTGCCCATCATGTTCAGCCAGGCACAAAGGATCAGCTGCAACAGAAGAAACCACGTAGCCAGCGTGAAATGAAACGATCCACAAGATTGAACTGGAAGACAATTGTGATCCTGAAACGATTTCGTTTCCCTACATGCATTTTCAAACCTGTCTTCAAGGGCCCCTCATTCAGCCCTTGAAGAAAGAGAGAGCGGGCTCTTTCGGCCTCCTCCACGCCCCATCCCTGCTGGCCAGCTCTGGAAGGCACTCCCAAGAGAAGCTTGCCTGGCACCCACACTGCTGCTAGCTTTTGGGCGTCAAGCTAAGACTTGCCCGTTCTCCCAGTCTTTCAAAATCTTTTAAAATCTTCTAGTTTTATTATTTTAGGCCCTGCAATGTGGTTTTACCTCTTATACCCGATAAATCAATACATAAAAATACAACAGATAAATGGTATGTTATGCTGTGTTGGCACATTTATTAATTTTATATTGTTGATTTTATTGTGTCTTGATTTGTACGATTATGATTATGATTGCTCTTGTTGTTTTAAATTGTAAAATGCCTAGAGAAATGTATTTTAGGAGGTGTTTCATAAATAAATGTATAATCCGGTATTGAATAGAGGGTACCCTTTTCTTCACCTTCAAGAAATGTGTCTTTTTTATATGGTCATCAAGGGTGCACTCCTACCTATGGCCACTAGAAAAAGTCTAGACAGCCGTAGGATCATTCAAAGTCCCAGCTCCAACCTCGGAGACGCACTCTGAGGTCGGGTCTGGGGCTCTGAACCCGAAGTGCCCTCCCTCTGCCCTCACGGCTGGCACGAAAAGGACCGCGCCAGCTGTGGCGCCAAGGTCACAAGACCGACCTCGGGGCCAGAGTTTTGTGGGTGGGGAGGGGGGGAGACAGGCTCGCCGGCATACGCAGAATCCTGGCAACACCTCGGCCTCCTCTCCTCGTGCTCCGGGTCGAAACACTTAGATGGCCAAAACCGGCCGTCTGAGCGCGGGAGGAGCGCGGAGGCAACCTCCGCCTCCGCGCTCCTCCCGGCCTCCGTGGGATGCCCATAATCCTCCAAGCTCGGAGAGTTACAGGCAGCCTCATGGGATTGCGCTGCAAACCCATTCATTAGTAGATAGCTATACGGTTGGCAGGACGTTGACAGCCCAGCAGAGCACAGAGGCTATGAGGCTGATCCATGAAACCAGAGAGTCTTTTGGCTCAAACAGGACCGGTGCAGGGCAGTTTGGCGCCCCAGGCGAAAAAATATTTAGCGCCCCCCCCTCTCCAAAGCAGAAAAAAAAACAAACCCTGCACCGCCACCACCAACCTACCTTCCCCCCCGCCCTGGCTGCGGCGGCGGCGGCTGCTGCTGCTGCTGCTGCCTCCTCCTCCTCCTCCTGAAGCGACGCGACGGGACCCCTGCGCTGTTTTTTGCCGGGGGAAACCATGGCAACAGGGCTGTTTAAGCCCTTCTGCCCTGGTTCCTCCCGCCAAAACAACGCGGGCGGGGCTCCGGAAGCGACGCGACGAAGGTAGGTGACGGGGGGCTGGGGGGGGTGACGGGGGGTGGCGATGGCGGTGGGAGGCGCAGCGGCAGCGAGCGGGTGGGCGGGGGAGGCGCAGCGGCGAGCGAGCGAGCGAGCGGGCAGGCGGGGGGAGGCGCGGCGGCGGCTGCGGCAGGCAGGAGGGTGGGGAGGCAGAGGCCTGGCGGGGGCGGCGCAGCGGGGGCGGAGGCCTGGCGGGGGCGGCGCAGCGGCAGCGAAGAGGAGCGCAGTGTTTCCGCGCCCTCTTCAGCCGCGCGCCCTAGGCAACCGCCTAGTTGGCCTAGCGGTAGCGCCGGCCCTGGGCTCAAATGTCCTCCACCATAAACTCACTAGTCGGCCTTAGGCAAGTGAGTCACTAGGGATCGTAACCCCGCTCCCAGTGCCTTCCGTGAATGAATGCACAAGGGCAAGAAGGATCATGCCAGCTCTCCACAGGTCCTGAACGCCGATGCACCCAGTGCCCACCCCCAACTTACTGCCCTGTAGGGCTCCTTCAGTTGATCGGGGTCCTGGTCAATCAGGACTCCCAATCGGGTGAAGGGACCCAACGGGTTTGGTCCAGATTTAGTAATGAGACTAAATTAGTCATTTAGCTTGAGAGTGGGCCAACGGAAAACAATGGGATTTCTCTTAGTCATGACTAACGTAAGTCCGGTTGAATCTACTCCAAGTATAACTACGTAAATCTGGATCCAAACAATGATGCATTTAGCTAGATGCGTGCAGGACCCCTTTCCCACTAATGTGGCACATCTGGCCACTGGGCATGTGGCCAGGAGGCGCAATCCCCCCCTCTCCCGCTAGCATTCACAGAATGCTGGTGGGGGGAGAGTTGTGTGAAGGCCCCAACTGTCTTTCAGCCTCAACCCCAGATTTGCAACAGGGGGACGGACGACTTTAAGATTGAGCTGCTTTGGGGGGCAGTAGTCAGGATGATGGAGAATGTTCGGGAAGAGCTTTGAACTCACATAGAGCCCCGTATAAATGCCACGGAGTGGTACACCGTCTCTGAACAAGAAAGGGAATGAGTCAAGCAGACCGGTTGAAGAGCTTGCCATGGGAAGCCGCAGGGCTCGGAGGGCTTCTTCTCACCCGGCCAATCTCATGACACAACTGGCTCAGTTTCCAGTCTGAATCAGTTTCAAGGCAGCCACAAATTGGTCTGTGGCCAAGCAAGCAGGCTGTCCCTGACTGCGCAATCCATTTCCCCATCACAGACAACTAGGGTTGTCAGCCTTTGTTAACGGCAAGCACATATGACCCTGTCCGGACATTAAGATCAGCTTCAGGGCTTGTGTACTCACTGATAAGATTAATAAGATGGGCAGGGGCTTCTCAGTGGTGGCCCCACAGCTCTGGAATTCCTGAATTAATTATGCTTCGCTCCTTCAGTGTAGGCTTTTAAATGAGCCAATGTAGGCTGCCTTTCCTCAGTGTATTTTAGGATATGTGATTCCCTCACCTTTCTGTGTTGAAATCCTATGGCTTCATTTAGATCTACCACAACTCTTAGTAATTTATACTGATGTGATGAACAAGTTTTTATCTATGTATCTTCTCTATTGTGCATGCCACCTTGCAAGGGTGTGGGCCTAAAAAGCAGCCAATAAATCCATTAAATAAATAAATAATAAACAAACAAAAAACCATATTATATTCAACAATGAGAGCCACAGCCTAGTATTCCACCACATCACTCAGGACCAATTCTGTAAATTCTGCTGTAAATTTACAGAATCAGCAGAATCGAGAGGAAGGATCCACTCTAAAACCATATGCAGGGAACAGTATCAGCAGCACCACAGCTCAAAACCACTTGCGGGGGCTGGCCCCCCCCCCAGCATAGAACCAGCCTTGAATTCGCTTACTGCTGTTTTTGCTGCACTGCACCCTTTGCATGTTAAAAAATAGCCCTGCAAAGCAGTAGCAGCCAAGCTTCCCACCTTCAGGGAACATTTTCCATATCAACCTCTGCAGTGTGCAGGGACACTCGCGCACTGCAGGAGATATCCAGAGTGTGCTCTGGGATGCACGCTCGGGGCCAAACTGTACATTGAGGGTTGGATCCAGGATCTGCCTTCCATGAGAGGAAGGGCTGTGCTCGCAGAAAGCCCCTCTGCCCAGTTTCCGGGGCTCTCCCGCCGCCACTCCGTAGCTCTCCTGACTCTCTGTGTCGCATCTTCAGGAGGCTGGAGGGGGCGCTGCGGGAAGGAGGGGGCAGGGGGGTCCACTTCAGCCAGTGCAGTCGAGCCACCCTCAGTCTGGATCCAGCTCTGAATGTGGGATTGCATTTGTGTATCTTTAGGCAGCCGCAGGAGCTCCTGATCTGGATCAGGACTGTGGGGTGGGAGTGGTTAACCCTTTCCCCTCCCCACAACACACACACCATGGCCCCAGTGAAAGCCCGCCCGCCGGCAGCCGCGGTTGACCCCGCGAGGGAAGCTGCTGTTTGGGCTGACAGCAGCTTCCCTCTTGGGGGCAAACGGCAGTGGGGTCGGAGTGGGGGCTTTTCATCAGGAAAATGGTGTGGCAGGAAAGGGCTCGACACCGCCCCCCCATCTTATGGTTCCGAGCTAGACTGGAGGCCTCTGCTCCTGCTACTTTTTCTTAAAAGGAAAGATATGCAAACGCAACCGTGCATTTAATGCAGAGGTGATGTATTTATTTATTTATTATATTTATACTCCGCCTTTTTTCCTGAAAGGAACCCAAGGCGGCTTACATAATCCTCCTCCTCCCCCTCCTCTCCACTTTATCCTCACAACAACCCTGTGAGGTAGGTTAGGCTGAGAGTCAGTGACTGGCCCAAAGTCACCCAGTGAGTTTCATGGCCGAGCGGGGACTCCTGTTGGACCTCCTTCAGCCAAAATATAATTTTGGAGAAGCTCTCGGGGGGGGGGGGGCAACATTCCAGTGGTGGGTGGGCCTGGAGGCAAAGGGAGCAGGGCCAAAGGCAAAATGGGGTGGAGCCGAAAAAGTAAAAATACCCAAAATGCCACCATATTTTAACTTAAAGCTTTTACTGCCAGGAACTCAGCCTTAGGAGAGGCATTTCGACCTTTTAGAATGGGGGGGAGGGGACTGCCTGAAAGCCGGGAAACCACTAAAGAATTGCTGGTTAGGAGAAAGGGGGTGGAGCCAGGGAAGGGGGCGTGGCCATCTGGGGAACCCCGGAAGACTGGACTGGGACCCCAGGTGGGCTGGATTTGGCCCATGAGCCTAAGTGTTAACGTATCAGTCACCTTGCTGGGCCTTTAGTTGATGCAAAACATTGGCCATGCGTCTTGGGAATCACCGCTGTCACTCTATGTGACAGAGTGTGTACCCTAGAGCACACCCAATGCTCCCCCCACCCCATTGGCTGCATACTGCAGGAAGTCAGCAAGCTTTCTGTCGGGGAAGCTTTTTGGCCATTAGGTACTGATCTAGCAGAGGAATCCCAGAAAACCACCACAGGAGGAGTAAACCAGTTCATGTCAATTTCCATTTCCGCTTACAGCACATTTAAGTCCAACGGTGTCCAGAATCCATATTGCTAGGAATCCAACTGGAATCGATATCACAAGGTACACAAGGGAGAGCCAGTTAACTACGTCCATTGAGGAGTGGAATCGTTCGGCTGTTTTATCAGCCACTGGAGCAAACGTCAACCATAGCTGCAGATGAGGGAGAAAAGAGGCACGTTGGTAACATAATAAAAAAAAGCGTTAATGTAGCAAGTTGGGGCATGATTTAATACCTACCTGTTAGATATAAAATCATGCCACCATCCTGTACCCACTTTATTTATTTAATATATTTATTCACCACGCATCAGCCAAAGGGCTCCCTGGGCGGTTTACAAAACACAACACAAAAATAACAACAGAAATAGTATAAAAATACAAACACATTAAAAATATAACACGATAAAAACAAGCAGCCAAGATAAATTCAATCCAGAGGTACAGTGGCGATAATAAAAGGAATAAAATCAACCATTAAAATATTGGTCAAATAAAAAGGTCTTCACCTGGGGCCTGAAAGAATAGAGGGTAGGTGCCAGGCACACCTCCTTGGGAAGCTGATTCCACAGATGGGGTGCCACAACTGAGAAGGCCCTTCCCCTAGTAGCCACCCTTCTAGCCTCTTTTGGAGGGGGCATTCTGAGAAGGGCCTCCGAAGATCTCAGGGTTCGGGCAGGCTCCTATGGGATGAGGCATTCCTTCAGATAACCTTACCTGGCCCCAAACTGTTTAGGGCTTTAAATGTTAATGTAAGCACTTTGAATCGGGCCTAGACTTCAATTGGTAGCCAATGTAAATCACAGAGGACTGGCGTAATATGTTCTTGTCGCCCAGTCCCCATTAGCAGCCTCGTTGCCCTGTTTTGAACCAATTGAAGTCTCCGGACCTGGGAGTATGCCCCATTGAACTCAATGGGTGTTACTTCTGAGTAGACCTATATAGGACAGTGCTGTCAGTCTTGAAAATAGCCACTCACCTGGTTTTCTGAGGAATGCAAGAATCACTTCCAACTAGGCAATGTAGCTTTACCAAAGTTTGTTATTTCTGTTTTTTTTAGGCCACAGATGACTGAAACAGGCATGCCTGGATAGGAGAGCTACAGTAATACCTTGGATTGCAAGCATAATTCGTTCTGGAACCATGCTTGTAATCCAAAACACTCTCATATCAAAGTGAGTCTCTGGCGGGCGTGAGCGGGGCCGATTTCGGCCCGCTACGCCTGCTCAAGGTGAGCAGTTACATCCCTACGTATTGCAAGACGTCGCTTGTTTATCAAGTCAAAAAGTTTTTTAAAAATTTGCTTGTCTTGCAAAACGCTCTCAGACCAAGTTACTTGCAATCCAAGGTATTACTGTACTAAAAATATTTGTGGATTTTGTAATGCCGGCCTAACAGGTTGGGTTGCTCAGGCACTGCGAGAATTTCTTTGGAAGATTTTACAAAGTTGAGACTCCCATTCTCGAGGACATAAATCCAGATAAAACGCTTAGCTGGAAAGAGATCCTCCTGCACCAGGGTGTGGGTTTGGGGCAATTAACGCAAACAGAAATGAGGGCTTGACTGGGGCCCAGAAGGCTGATGCATGGCAGATCTCTAAGCAAAAGACAGAGAAGAGTAAGCATTTATATACACACACACATCTACACACACACATACATATATGCCCTATTTTCAGATCTTTCTAGTAATCAGGGTGTCTTGTCATATATATATATGTGTGTATGTGTAGTGGTGTGTGCGTGTGCGTGGTGCGTGTGCGTGTGTGCGTGCATGCCATAAGGCTACCATACACTGATTCATCAAAAGGGCTCTCCAACCTTGGGTCGCCAGATGTTGCTGGCCTACAGCTCCCAGAATCACTTGCCATTAGCCATGCTGGCTGGGTATGCTGGGAGCTGTAGGCCAGCAACATCTGGGAACCCAAGCTTGGAGAGCCCTGAGCTAAAGACATTAAATGTGGTACATGTGTAGCCTAAGACACTTACGGGTTGGATCTAGATTTCGGTTTGTGCAACTGGGCTGGTGGAAGCAGTTTTCACCCACCCACCTCTCCGCATGGCAGCCCCCTCCCCAAATGCTACACAAAGGATCAGAGGACCCTGCTGAATGGGGTAGGTAGGGAGATGGGGAGGATCCCCCAAAAATCGTGTGGAGGCACCTTCTGCAAGTGGATTACTAAAAATAAAATCTGAAAACAGAACATTTGAACATCTCTACCAAAGCAAACCGAAAAATCAAAGTATAACCCAAAAGGGTTGCATCAGCCTTCCCCAACCTAGTGCCCTCTAGATGTATTGGTCTACAACTTCCATCATCCCCAATCTGGTCTATGGCCAGGCTGGCGATGGTGGAACTTGCAGAACAATCCACCTGGAAGGAACCAGGTTTGGGAAGCCTGGATTCAATCATTTCCATATCACCAGTGAAGGTGAGATTTGCTGTACTATAATTACTAGAGTGGTCTGAAAATGGGACATCGTTACATCCAGCAGCCAAAATTTGGGATGCAACGCTTACTTCATAAGCCAGGCCAGCATTCCCTCAGGGATCCTACAAAAGGGCATATATAGGAAGGAATGTGTGGCTGTGGGAGCTCCACTGACCCTGGTGGGGTGTGTGTGTGTGTGTCTAGGAGCAGCCAAGATGGAATGCGCACCTACACTTGCAGAATGCAAGTTAAATTTACTAGGAAAAAATATCAGAATTGCCTTGCGGAGTTGAATCAATGTCCAGCATTCTGTTTCCAAAGAGAGACAGCCAGATGTGGCTTCAAGTTCAAAACCAAGGGCAGCAGGACCAGCTTGTCCTCAAGAAGGAGCTGCCTTATAAGAACAATGGTCCTGAGGGCCACATGTGATGCTGGTTCAGGATCTCCCCCCCCCCCCCCCGCAATCCTAATACAGATTGCTTTTCCTCGCTGCTAGCACCACAGGGGGTGACCTCTATGAGAAGGGGGGGGGGGAATGCAGGCAGGCAGGGGATTCAGCAGCAGTGGCAGGGTTAGGACACTCATGGGGGGCACTGTAAAGACCATGGGGGGCTGCTGGCTGTGCAACCGCCCCTGATCTAGAAGATGCAAAGCCTCCTCATTCACCAACACCCACCTGCCCAACAAGGAAGGATACTTATGCCAGCCCTAGAGGTGGTGTCCTGATTTTCCTCCCACTGGTGTCAATGGGAGGTAATATGTAAAAAAAAACCTGGGGTGGTGATGGAGGAAAAGCCTGCTTGCAGTGCACTTCCCAGCGCAAGCAGGGCTTAGGAAGCGGTGGTTACTCTTACATAGATGCTTTCCCCCCAACACATAGGATTTCTCCTCCCATCACCTGTTAAGATACTAACAATGCACATGCCTCTTTTTTGTGGTTTTTCCTTTCTATGTTGCATCCCGTAGAAAAATCAACTACGCCCAAGCAGCACAGCTGACATAATTAAAGAACTCATTTGAAAAAATGAAGAGTCCCTTATAAGAAATTAATTTATCTTAAAATTATTTATGAACCCTTGTGTTGTGGGTTTATTTCATGTCTGAGAATGTTACAGAATAAATTCTTCTTCATTTCTCAGTAGGCTGAGAGAGGAAGGAAACTATCATGCGTGGGATTGTTCCTTCTGAATCTCCTGAGGGGAGCGAGGCTTCGTTATTGTTGCTCAAAAGATGGATACTTCCACGAGCAGTTTACCCCATGGAAAATAATGCCCTTTGGTAATTAAATAAAATAAAAGTTGAAATCAGGGTA
Source organism: Shinisaurus crocodilurus (assembly GCA_021292165.1). NCBI lineage: Eukaryota > Metazoa > Chordata > Lepidosauria > Squamata > Shinisauridae > Shinisaurus > Shinisaurus crocodilurus. The sequence goes on from CM037877.1 coordinate 112,872,627, forward strand.
TCACCTTTTTCCTACAAAAGGGGTAAGGGCATAATATCAAATATTGTTGGAAGTTTGCTCAGTGAGTGCTTCATACCTTCAAAGGAACTGTCACTGACATGTGCATAAGTCAGTGGGTAGAGTCCATTGAAAAAAACGAATTGCAAAACTAGCATCTAGACATAGCCCTTCCAATATCTTTCTATGATGTTGATGTACTCAATCTAGCATTTAAACTGGGCATCTTTTTCTAGAAGAAAAGGTATGAATCATAGAGTTGGAAGGGGCTAAGGCCAACGAGTCCAACCCCCTGCTCAATGCAGGAATCCAAGTCAAAGCATCCACGACAGATGGCTGTCCAGCTGCTGCATCTTGAATGCCTCCAGAGTGGGAGAACCCACCACCTCCCTAAGTAGTTGGTTCCATTGTTGTATTGCTCTAACAGTCAGGAAGTTTTTCCTGATGTCCAGGATTCCTGTAACTTGAGCCCATTATTCCGTGTCCTGCAATCTGGGATGATCAAGAAGAGATCCTGGCCCTCCTCTGTGTGGCAACCCTTCAAGTACTGGAAGAGTGCTATCATATCTCGCCTCAGTCTCCTCTTCTGAAGACTAAACATGCCCAGTACTTTCAGTCTCTCCTCATAGGGCCTTGTTTCCAGTCCCTTTATCATCTTTGTTGCCCTCCTCTGAACCCTCTCCAGGTTGTCTACATCCTTCTTAAAGTGTGGTGCCCAGGACTGGACGCAGTATTCAAGATGAGGCCTAACCAGTGCTGAGTAGAGGGGAACTAGTACTTCACACAATTTAGAAGCTATACAGTACTTCTATTAATGCAGCCCAAGATAGCATTTGTCTTCGTTGCAGCCACATCACATTGCTGGCTCATATTCAGCTTGTGATCTACAACAATTCCAAGATCCTTCTCATTTGTAGTATTTTTGAGCCAAGCCTGTAACTGTGCAGTTGGTTTCTTTTTCCTAGGTGCAGCACTTGGCATTTATCCCTATTAAATTTCATTCTGTTGTTTTCAAGTCCAGCATTCCAGCCTATCGAGATCACTTTGAATTTTGTTTGTCTTCCAGAGTATTAGCTGTTCCACCCAATTTTGTGTCATCTGAAAATCTGATAAGCATTCCCTGCACCTCCTCATCTAAGTCATTAATAAAAATGTTGAAGAGCACTGGGCCCAGGACCGAGCCTTGTGGTACCCTGTTCATTACCTCTCCCCAGTTTGAGAAGGAACCATTGATAAGCACTCTTTGAGTCCAATTCTGCAGCCAACTGCGGATCCACCTGATAGTTGTTCCATCTAGCCCACTTTTAGCTAGCTTGCTAATCAGGATATCATGAGGCACTTTGTCGAAAGCTTTGCTGAAGTCCAGATATATTATGTCCACAGCATTCCCACAATCCACAAGGGAGGTTACCCGATCAAAAAATGAGATCAGATTAGTCTGGCAGGATTTGTTCTTGACAAATCCATGCTGGCTTCTAGTAATCACTGCATTGTTTTCAAGGTGCTTGCAGACGGACTTCTTCATAATCTGCTCCAGAATTTTCCCAGGATGATGCAATGACTTCCTTGCTCCTTCCTTCCAGAAACAACTGGATGCTGCAGGAAAGCACTGGTGGCACTGAAAGATGCCACCACAGGTGCCTGTCAGGACCAATAGCTATTACAGGGCACCCAAAAGTTTCTGAACACATAGAGACTTATTGAGAGATGTTTGTATAAACCAGTCATGAACCAGATTGCAAGAGACAGACATTTCCGATTGTCACCATGGTTTTTGTGGGGAGGGGGGGTGTTAAGCAGTTGGTTCACACAGTCAGCTGAGAGTCCTCAAGTGATGTACATGCATGTGCCTACTGGCCACCAATCAACATTCATCCCAATGTTTCTTGTCCATTTTCCCCTCATGGAAGCACTGCTTGTTTACAACATCAGGGACTCGCTGGAGAGCAGACTGGCTGCATTTAATCAAACCAGGAAGGACTTCTTCGCTTACTAGAACTTAATTGCTTTTCAGTGTCACAATGAAAACAAAGGAGAGGTCAAGTATGGCAAACTGGTTAATTGCCTAATTAAGCAGTTAATCCATATGTAAAGTAGTCCAGAGCACAAGACCATTTCTAGTTTTTCTTTATATAACTGTAGCTAATGAGCAGAAGTTATCTAATTATATGGATGAACTTAATAACTGGATTAAGTAGGCAGTAGAGACCTGAGCACTCTCTTAGTTGAAGATAAACAAGTCTGCTGCTCCTCTCAAGGGAACACAAATGCTTATCTGGAAATATCTGGATTGTGCTCCTGAAAAGAGCCCAGCGCAGACCAAGGTTAATCAGTCCTTGGCATGTTGTGGGTCTGCTCTTACATTACTGGAATGGCATTGGGTGCTGCTTCCCCAGGGCTGCATCCCATCATGAAATCTGAGTTCAAACCACTGGATATGATTATCTCGGCAGAGAAACTAACCAAACCGTTCAAGGCTACCAAAGGTCAACAGGAAACAGATAATTTCATGGAAATATAGTATAGCTTTGTACATTTTATAAAATCCAGTACTGTAAGAAAACCACCAGGAACCCATTTTTTTCCCTTTTTCAAATTATTGAATTGTTACAGAACTATTGAAGAATTGTTCTATTTTCAAAACTAAACAAACATATTTTTAAACCCACCCACCCCCGAGTTCAAACCAATACTCTGGTTGTCATCAAATGGAAGCCTAAACAAATGCAGGCAGGACGTTCTGCTTCGGAGAACATCTAAAGAGGGAAAATTGCTTTCTATGGCCATCTAGTCACTCTGAGTTCTTATTAAGCCCGAGTTCCACAGTGTCAAATTTCACAGGGGTAGCTCAGTTAAGGCCAAACTACATGTTATACTTATTATGGAGTGTGTAGCTATGTCTTATATTTGGGGTGTGTGTGTGGTTTAATTACAGTTGTGCAGTGGGAGTGGGGATGGTAGATTTCTTACTTTGAATACAGTTTGCAGAGAAGGAAGGTTTATCTCTTCACTCCCCAGCCATGTTCTGTTCACACCGCTGTGCAGCTTGGAGCCGGGGGGGGGGGGGGATCCATTGATACCAAAGTCCATCTAGTTTGGACTGTTTGTCTCCCCATGTGCCTGCTCATATACTAAGATCTTAGAGCAGGGCTCTCCAACCTTGGGTCCCCAGATGTTGCTGGCCTACAGCTCCCAGCACACCCAGCCAGCATGGCTAATGGCAAGGGATTCTGGGAGCTGTAGTCCAGCAACATCTGGGGACCCAAGGTTGGAGAGCCCTGTCTTATAGGCCTCTGTTGAAGGTCTTCCTGTATGGGCGGGCACATGTGGAGGTGTGGCAGGTGGCTACAGGGGAAAGGGTGTACTTGGTGGTGGTGCCTCAGCTGTGGAATGCTCTCTCAAGTAAAACTCATCTGCCACCTAACCTGATGTCATTCCTGAGCCAGGCAAAAAACAATTAATTTTCCAAGGCTTTTTAATCTGACTGATTTTATCTCTGCAAATTGCTTTTATGCTGTATTGTATTTGTTTTACCATTGCCCAATTTCATGGTGTGCCTACATGAATATCACTGTGCGCATGCATGTAAGTGGCCCCTTTGGGGATGGTCCACTCACCATGTGGACATGCGGATGTGGCCCCACCTTCCTTCGCATATTCATGATACACATGGAGGGAAAACATGAAGACAACCTTAGCCCAGTCTTTTGTATAAACCATTTAAGCTAGTGGCCATCCACACATCGGGCCGGTTCACACGACCCAGGCTGTGGGTGGGGGAGGCACCATGGGGCCGTCCACGGGGTCCGGTGGGGTGCCGCAGACGACCTGCGCACGCGGGCGGACCCCGCAGTCCCCGCACCGCAGTGCGGGCCTCCTGGCGCTAGGGGGCAGGGCCCCGGGATGCCCAGAGGGGCTGTTTGCCCCTACAGGCTGGAGTCGCGGCAGCTCCGGCCGCTCTGGGCTGCCGTCTCTAGTGCAGACCCCGCAGGAGGGCCGCCCGCTGTTCCCACGGCACAGTGGCCACGTGCGGTAGGGGCTTACCCCTCTACCGACCATGGTCACTTTGCGTGCATCCCACGCGCGGCTGTCCCGCGGGGGCACCCCCAGTCGGCGTTCACACCACACAGGAACCGCGGGGGACTTCTGCTCCCCCACGGTTCCCGTGTCATGCGAACAAGCCCATCTTGTGGCATGTGGCAGTGAGTTCCATGGGTGGATTATGAAGATGTACTTTCTTTTCTCAATCCTGAACCTGCTGACATTCAGCTTCATTAGGTGACCCAACGTTCTAATATCATGAGAGGGAGAAATATCTTCTACTCAGGGTGTGGAACTTGTGGCCCTCCAAACATTGATGGACTACAATTCCCATCATCTCCCAGCAGAAAATTGCCAAGGAAGTTCAACACAGTCACATTTTACATCAGAAAAGGAAACTTTTAAAAAATGAGGGGATTGGTAAAAGAAAAGCTGAAAGGGAAAGTCAAGAGGGTCAAATCTCTGCAGAATGCTGGGAGGTTACTCAAAAACACAATAAGCTAGAATGTGCTGTATACTGCAGGCCTGGAAAGGTAGCACCAAGTCCAAGAGGTCACCAGCACTGCGAACAAGCAGTGTCAAGGAAGCTATTAGAGAGAGAAAAGGCTTCCTTCAGAAACTGGAAGTCTTGTCAAAATGAGAACAAAAGGGAACACAAACGTGCACAAAGGAAATGCAAGCTGGCAATAAGGGATGCAAAAAAGCATTTTGAGGAGCATATTGTGAAGAACATGAAGGTCAACAATAAATAATTATTTAAATACATCAGAACCAGGGAAACTGCTATGGAGGCAATTGAACCACTGGATGACAAGGGAGTTAAAGGAACACAAGAGGATAAGAGATGCTGAAGGAATTTTGCAGAGATGCTGCAGAGATGCTGAAGGAATTTTTTGTATCTGTCTTCACTGCAGATGTTGATACCAAATTATTTAGAGTGGTTGAATAAAAGGGAGGGGGGTTGTTAGGAGCTCCAAAAAGCTCTCTCCAAACTGGGGGAATGTGCATTAAAATGGCAAATGTGGTGATGCCCATTGGGGAAGCCCCCCCCCATTTCATATATACACTGAGGAAGTCTGAGCTGATGATGACTGACCAAGAAAGGCATCTGTGTTATGATGCATAGCTTGATTTAAAAACAACAAACCCAGTTGGCAGATGTTGTGAAAAGGGCAAATTCCATGTTGGGTGTAGTTAGGAATTGAACATAATAAAACTGCCAACATCATAATGCCTTTGAACAAATCTATAGTGCGACCATGCTTAGAATACTGTGTACAGTTCTGATCACCACATCTCAAAAAAGATATTGCAGACAAGCAAGAAAAGGTACAGAAAAGGGCAACCAAATTGTCAGGGGGTGGAGCGACTCCCATACAAGGGCAAGTTACAATGGTTGCGGCTTTTAGCTTAGAAAAAGGCAAGTAAAGAGGTGCATAAAATTCTACAGGTGCATGGATGGAGGTGCATAAAATTCTACAAGGTGTGGAGAAAGTGGACTATAACAATTCACCCTCTCTCATAAGACTAGAACCCGGAGTCATTCAATGAAGCTGAATGATGGGTGATTCAGGACAGACAAAAGGAACTACTTCTTCACACAGTGCATATAGTCAAACTATGGAATTCACTTCCACAAGATTAAATAGTGATGGCCACCACTCTGGTTGGCTTTAAAAGGGGACTGGACACATTCATGGAGGAGAAGGCTACGAATGGCTGCTTGTCATGCTGACTGTTACCTCCAGTATTGGAGGCAGCATGCATCTGAATACCAGTTGCTGGGGAACATGTGCAAGCGGGTGCTGCTGTTGTGCTCATGTCCTCCTTGTGGGCTTCCCAAAGGCATCTGGTTGTCCACTGTGGGAACAGAATGCTGGACTAGATAACTTAAGTTAGACTAACATTGGATACAACTCCATCTATACACCCACCTACACACCCTATGTATACACATTTACATGGAGTAAATCCCATTCATTCAGTGTGACTTGCTTCAGAGTACCTAAAATCAAGGTGCGGGTTACCGGGTTTGTAATACAGTAATCTAAAATAATTACGAACGCATTTTCGATGAGTGGACAGACTGCACCTTCAGCTCCCCTCCCTCAGTCACATACAGAGTTTCGGGCCTCCCCCCATCGAAATCCCGCAATTTCTTCTTGCTGGGCAACCCTGGGCAATCGGTGGCCATTCTGTGGGCTGGTTCGAATGGGAAAGCAGCGCAAAGCGAGCCCAGGAACCGAAGTCGCACGCTAGATCAGAACATTGTTCGGGAGTGGGGGAGGGGTTCATTTGATGACGTACCATCCCATTGGAACAACTGAGCAGGCAGATGACGGCTAGTAGGAACCAGCGCCGCTTGTAAACCTTGAACGAACTCGGCGTTGTCAAGTCTGTCTCCGGGACGATCTTTGCCAGAGGACCCTCGTGGTCGTTGTTGATGCTGGAGATCTCCACGTCCATCGTCTCTCTTCACTTCAGGGTCCTTTGGAGCCCTTTAAAAACTTTATTTCTCCCCACACCCCACCCGCTCCCTTCCTCCGTCCCTGCCCGCGATGTGCTGGCTGGCTGTTTTTCAGTAGGAAGATTCGCCTCTGCGTGCGGCTTAAACGCCTTCGGCGCCATCATCCCACACGCGGTCCTCCCGAAGCCACCCAGGACCGGCAACAAAAATAAATTGCCTCATCTTGCTGGCAGGTCCTGAAAAGCCGGTTCCCGTGCAACGCACGCCCGTTCTCGTCTCGGCGTCCCCCGCGGTGTGAGACTGGCTGGTTGTTTTCCCGTCAGCAAAACCACCGGGCAGTTCCTTGTTCCAAGACACGCCCAGGGCTCCTCCCTCGCTGGGCTCTGCTGGGTCCTATCGACTCTTGGGTTGAGCTCCCTGGGCCGGGGCGCCAGTCGCTGGATCCGCCTTTCGTTTTATCGGTCCGCAAGCAAAGCGAGCGCGCAGGGCCTCCAAACGGGGTGCTTCTCCGGAGCACGGGGGTGCATTCAGGGCAGGACTTTGGGGCAGAAGTCCAGCCCCCCCCTCAGCGGAATGCGCAGGAGGACTCCGAAAGGCAGAAGGGCTGGCTTACCACCTTTTGAAATAAGAGCCAGTGTTGCGCAGTGGTTAGAGCAGTGTTCCCCAACCTTGGGTCCCCAGATGTTTTTGGCCTACAACTCCCAGCATGCGGTGTGCTGGGAGTTGTAGGCCAAAAACATCTGGGGACCCAAGGTTGGGGAACACCGGGTTAGAGTGTTGGACTGGGACTCTGGAGATCCGGGTTCTAGTCTCCCCACCTGTCCATGAAGCTCAATGGGTGACCTTGGGCCAGTCACTGACTCACTCTCAGCCTAACCTGCCTCGCAGGGTTGTGTTGTGAGGATTAAACTGAGATGAGGAGGACCATGTACCATATATTGTTGCTGGGAAAATTCATTTGCCACTAGCGAATGTGAGGATTGCAGCTAAGCTCAGAGGGCGCAGGGAAGTCTGAGGAGAGGGGGTGACAGATGACCTCAGCATCCTTGCTAATAAAGGAGCGAGTGCTGAGTCCACTGCACCACTGAAAACAACTAGTTGCATGACAGGTATTCATGCAAGCTTCACCTGCTGGATTTCCTGCTCTGCCTTTGCCACTCCAGGCACACTGTTCCTCATCACAACTGGCATGCTCAAAAAAACTTCACCTGCCTCATGTGTGGTTGTTAAAAAGACCAAAAGGGTGGGGAGGATGGCAACTTCTACAGACACTGTAAGCTGATCTATATATTAATCTTGCCACAGCATGGGAATTCCTGTGGTAAGTTCCCTTCAACTCATTGTCTATAGCAGTGTTCTCCAACCTTGGGCATGCTGGGAGTTGTAGGCCAAAAACATCTGGGGACCCAAGGTTGGAGAACACTGGATAGGTTTCAACACACCACAGGAGTCAGGACTATCAGAGGGGGTACCATTTAGAGAGGCAGTGCACCCCACATTTTAGACTTCTCCTTATGAGATAGTACACCCCAAACCCAACAATTTGCCTTGGTGTATTTTTTGAAATATAATTCTGAATATATTTGAGAGTAGGCCTTAGTTGGAACCTTGCTGTGAAGCGACGGAATGAGGTGAGAATCCTGAGGCAGTAGGACAGCCTGTACCACTTTGGGCTGCAGTGGAGAGCTGCTGTTTTTAAATGCACATCTATGACAGAACAGGAAAAGGAATGGGTTCTTTCTTCCTGTTGTGCTAGTTTTTAGTGGTGGACGGATATGAAAATGGCATCACTCTCCACCTGCTACCTAAAGTGGTACAGTCCACTCCACCGCCTTAGGACTCTGTTGCCGCATTCTGCGAATGCTGCATGTGAAGGCCCAGCCTTACTCTCTGCATATCTTGGAAATCTCTGCATATCTTACTCTCTGCATATCTTGGAAATCTTTGTTCCAATAGTGGCCTCATTGCCTCGTGAGTTTCCCCACCCATCGTCTCCATGGTAAGTAGGGATAGCTAGACTCTAAGGCAAGCAGCAGAAAGGGGCCATAGAAGTACGTGTTCTATTCTCACGCTTTTCTGTGTCTCCTACTCTGTTTTTGCAACTCTAGGCACATAGCCAAGAACATTTAGCATTGACTAATTATCTACCCAGAGTTGGGAACAGCCTTCTTTGAACACACCTTTGCGACAACAGATTTCACATTAAACAGAACCCCTATGTGTAATTAAGGGCCTAGTCCTATGCATGTTTAGACAGAAAAAAAAATCCTACAACTCCCAGCATTCCCCAGCCAGCCATGCTGGGGAATGCCCCCTATACATACCCACATGGTGGCTGGGGCATGCTGAGAGTCATAGGACTTTTTTCTGTCTGAACATTCATAGGATTGCACCCTAAATCTACTAACAAAATTAACCCAACCTCTCTATGCTTCTCTACAATCATCCATTGGTTCTGAAGGTTTTTTGTTGTTGTTGTTGTTGTTGTTGTTGTTGCCTGATTCATATCAGAAACTATCCAAGACATTTTGCTACCAGTAAGAGAACATTTCTTCTTCATGTGCCCAAATAACTGACCTTGGGCACCTCGACTGGGGACAGGGGAGAGGAGCAGCAAACTGTTTTGAGCAGGGCCTGGGTCTGACCTCATGTTTTGCTGTTAGCAGTGGTACGTCTGAAGGGGCCACGAGTTTCCAGCAGAGCGTCGTCGTGGCCTGAGATGGCCTGGAGGCATACCACAGCTTATGCAGAGGCGTACCACAGTAGGGTTTGTGAATCAGTGGCCACTGCAGACCAGCCATGTCGGCAGAGCCCAGTGATATTGCAGAACAAGGGAAGGGCTGAAGAAGTGTTCAGATACGGGATTCCATCCTCTTGCTCATCTTAAGGGCATGGCAGCAAGTCCACCTATACACACCCCTCATTCTGGGAGGAGAGCGGGACCTCTGCCGTGCATTTTGCTCCGCTCAAACGGAAGCTCCCAGTTCCCTTGACAATGCATCAGCATGAGTACTATGAGGTGGCTTTAATTTCCAGGTCCCTGAAGGCAGGGCCAGCCCTACCATGAGGGAGAATGAGGCGGCCACCTCAGACGGTGAAAAACTAAGGGTGGGGAGGGGCAGTGAGTGAGCAGTGGCAAGCTTTTAGAGGGCAGTGCTGTGTGTGTGGCACAGAACCTGCCATGCGCCGCCTAAGCTAGCCTGCTGCCCTCAGGTGTGGTGGAATGCATCGTCCTGTCACCAATGTTGAAACAGGATTCAACATCTGTACTTGGAATGGGGGAGGGGTGGTGTCACCATCTTGTCCTTTGGCTCGGGGAAACAAGCTGTTCTGGGCTGGCCCTGAAGGAGAGGGATCTGAAAGCAACATTCACTCACATGTCCGATGACTCAGCTCCTATACACACCCACTGCTGAGCAAACAACTGCGATCTGTGCAGGCAGCTGTAAAAAGGCAGTGCCTGCTGGTGGTGGGTGGCTATTCCTCTTTCTTCTTTTTCCCTTTCTCCTTGAGCATGTCTCTTAACTGTGGTGGTCTGAGCTGAGGCCGAGTCTGCCCTTCAGGGAATTCCTACTTGATCCAACATGATGCATTTTGATGCAATGTGACTCACGTAGTAACACACCAAATGAGCGATACAGATGCTGAGGAGAGACTGGCAGCCCCTCCCCTCCAGCACGCACCCGTTGCTAAGAAGGTTAGCATTTATATAGCACTTGAGAGCATTCAAAGCGCTTAACAACCTCATAAGGTCAGCCAGTTTTATTATCCTCATGTTGCAGAAGCTGAGAAAATAGTCTGTTGGCTGAGGGAGGCTACTTAGTGAGTGTGCAGGCGAGCAGCTTGCGCTCTTTGCCATTATGCTGTGCTGGCTTTTACTTGCTTCCCTACATTTTCAAAGTCTGAAAAGGACTCGTTCCGTCCTTCCTTTCATCTTTATTTATTTATATAATCTATTTCTTACATATATATCCTGCCTTTTTCCCCTCCTGCAAGGAATCCAAGGCAGCTTACATGATCCTCCTCCTCCTCCTCTCCATTTTATCCTCACAACAACCCTGTGAGGTAGGTTAGGCTGAGAGTCATGACTAGCACAAAGTCACCCAGTGAGCTTCATGGCCGAGCGGGGACTAGAACCCGGATCTCCTGAGTCCCAGCCCAGCCCTCAAATCACTATGCCACACTGCCTCATAATTTTCTCTGGGATTACTGTAAATCTGTGGGCAGGGCCATTCGCTTAGCTGCCTTGTACCGACTACTGGTCCATCATCTAACCAGGATTGTCTACACCAGTGTTCTCCAACCTTGGGTCCCCAGATGTTTTTGGCCTACAACTCCCAGCATGCCCCAGCCAGCATAGCTGGCTGGGGCGTGCTGGGAGTTGTAGGCCAAAAACATCTGGGGACCCAAGGTTGGAGAACACTGCACTAGATACCGCTGCTCGCTTGCTCACTGGCTCTCTGCCTGCCAAGGAAGCAAGTGGTAGCAGTGATGGGGATGAGGATGAGGAGCTGGTGACGGTGACCCAGTTCGCACGACATGCCAGGCTCATCATCGGTTGTTTAACCCACAATGAGCCGTGGTGTGTGCCGGGCACCATTTTGAATATGCAACCCCCAATAGGGTTGCGGCGTGTCATATGAACTCTCACGTAAACCCTCACATAACCCCCTTTGGCCGGGTTCACATGACATGCCGCAACCCCATTGGGGGGTTGCTTATTCAAAATGGTGCCCGGCATGCGCCACGGCTCATCATGGGTTAAATAACCTGTGGTGAGCCGGTGTGTCCTATGAACTGGGTCAATGACAGTGAGAACATAGACTCACTGAGGGAGGAGCTATTAAAAGCTGTGTCTGGTGCGTGTGTGTGTTGGGGGAGGGACTCTAAGTAAATATTGCTTTTCGTGTCTTTTACGTTTTCCAGCTCAGTCTTGTGATTCGTTGCCTCACACCTAAATAAACACATTTTTTCAAATCGGATTATTTCATAGAACAACGGTTATGGTATTGTTTGTGAATCATTGCTCTTTACTTTTCCTCCTGCATTTCAACCAGCATGACTTTATCAAACATACACAGCGTGTTCTTCCTTAGCACCTTGGGCTTTTTCACACACACATATAGCACATCACTGGATTACACTTGATGGCTGCACTTGCAGCTGAATGCATGAACTGACTCCACTGAAAAGCATTTTGTCCGAGGTGTCAGGAACGTTCCATCCCCGTTCTTAAAGCTGTGACGATGGCCTATTCACACATGCTAATCCTGACATTGCAATCATCAGGTGAAAACATACGTGTGTATACTAGCATCTGGAACTGAGATGTTCTCTACTCTCATTTTTTTACACAGTACAGCACTGGGAGAATGTCATCTTGTTAGCTGAAACATCGAAAATCAAAGAACCCACAACTTAAAAAAAAAAAAAAATCCCATTGATTTTGGATTATACTGGGTAGTATAGCGCAGGGCTGGAGAACTTCAAGCCCAGGGGCCAAATCCAGTCCTCCTGAGCTCTCAGTCCAGCCCTCCTGGGGTTCCCCAGCCTTCCCCTTTTCCTGCAATGACGGATCCTTTGGTGGTTTCCTGGCTTTTGTGCAGTTTTCTCTCCTAAAAGGTTGAAATGCCTCTTCTAAGGGTTAGCTACTGGCAGGAAGAGCTTTACATTAACATATGAGATGAATTTATTTTTTTGTGTGCTTTGGCCCTGCCCCTTTTGTTTTGGGCTCTGCCCCCTTTGCCTTTGGCCCCACCCACCACTGGAATGTGGCCTCCAGTCAGAGCCTCTCCAAAACTGAATTTGGCCAAAGAGGTTTTGGCTGAAAGAGGTTCCCCATTCCTGGTATAATGGATAGTGATCGCTGATGCTATTAAGCTCCTAAAGCAGTGTTCTCCAACCTTGGGTCCCCAGATGTTTTTGGCCTACAACTCCCAGCATGCCCCAGCCAGCATAGCTGGCTGGGGCGTGCTGGGAGTTGTAGGCCAAAAACATCTGGGGACCCAAGGTTGGAGAACACTGTCCTAGAGAGACCATCAAAGGCCTGAGAAGACTGATGGAGCAGCCCCTCCTGCACCTTCCCTGGGGCTATGTAAGCCCTGTGACCTGAGGAAAAGCAGAAGAGGAGGAGCCCAGCCCAGGGAGCTTGGGCCCTCAGCTCCTGGAGAGACCTTGAATTGACTGCAGATAACTATATTCTGGTGTTTGTTTGGGGAGGTGTTTTGGTAAGACTTGTTTGCTTGAGTATTTAAGAATTGTAAACTGCCGTCGGTGCCTTGGCAGAAAGATAGCATAGAAAGAAATGCGTGAAATAATGAGAGGCGGTGTGGCGTAGTGGTTAGAATGTTGGACTGGGACTCGGGAGATCCGGGTTCTAGTCCCCACTCAGCCATGAAGCTCATGGGATGAGTCACTGATGCTCAGCTTAACCTACCTCACAGGGTTGTTGTGATTGTGAGGATAACATGGGGAGGAGGAGGATCATGTAAGCTGCCTTGGGTTCCTTGCAGGAAAAAAGGCGGGATATAAATTATATATATATATATATATATATATATATATGAAGAAGAAGTCCTGACTGACTGACTCATCAACACCCAGCTCAAACCGTTTAACGTAGGAACGTGAAATTTGGAAGGAACATTGTTTTTATGATGTAGGCACCCACTAAGGAAGGATTTTTGGAAATTCTGTCCCTAAGGGGGTGAAAAAGGGGAGAGAATTTTTTAATGACTGACTGACTGACTTCTGTGTGCTGGGCGTCCGTCCGGAACATTCAAAATATGTTATTATTAGTCTGTTTACAATTTATTTATATATATAAAAGAAGTCCTGACTGATTGGGATAATTTGTCTGTGGGAGAAACACTCTTTTAAAATACTATTATTGTTTATTGTGGTGTTTACGCTGGGTAGACATTGTGTACCTTTCTCACTGCCCCCGAATAGAATTTATTAAATCCCTATCTCTTTCTCTCTCTGCTTTGAGCTTTCTCATTTTCATCTCTCTCTCTCTTTCCTCCTTTTCTGCCTCAAGCTCCATTTTCCTAAATTCTAATTTGTTTTCCAGTTCTGGCCAGGGGGAGTCGGTGTTCATACCACGAATACCTCTTATACCTTCAGATTATATCCTTTTGAATTCAAAAGACTTCAGTTCCCCCTAAAGGTTTGTTTCGCCATGACCATCAACAAGTCGCAGGGGCAGACTTTGCAGGTAGCGGGGATTGACCTAAGGAAGACTGCTTCTCACATGGGCAGTTTTACGTGGCCTGTTCCAGAGTGAGCTCACCTAACTCTCTGGTCATCCTAGCACCTGAAGGGAGAACCACTAATGTAGTTTACAAAGAAGTACTGAAATAGTTTTTTTTGGTAGGTTGCAGATGCCAAATAAGTAATTTTAAAGTTTTTGGTCTGTCTCATTGTCTGTTTCTAATAACACCACTAAAAAATTCATAGACGCATATGAATGGAACAACTATCCTTGTTTTGTAGCCAATACGCCCCGACTAACGTCTGCAATAAACACTGCTTATTACGTTAAGACATCAACCTGTAAATTATATTTCGTACAGTTTGGACAAAAAACTCATGTTTCTTTTAAAAACCATTGTACCAAATCCTAAAATCCACGCGAGCAAAGCCGCGGGCAACAGCTAGTAATAAATAAAATAATAATAAAAATAATAAAATGGTTGAGGATTTTGACTTGCTCTGCAGAGAACTAGAGAGTAGGCAATGTCATTAACTTATGGCACACTACTGTGTCCACCTGAGCCCATTCACTCACAGACATTACTTCTGGATCTGATACCAAAACAACTTCTGTTCTGTCGTTTGCACGTTAATTTCGAAGCCCCATCTATTTCAGTTAGCCAGCAGAGGGAGCTTTTCACACATGGATTGTAATAGACACCGGGGAATTAAAGGATTGCGTTTTAAAAAGCACCCTCCTCAAATCACCTTGCTGTTATATCTTAAAAGACTGTGCTTAAAGGTGTTGAGCTGGTAACTATTGTGAGAGGCTATCCCTGTGTGAACTGCTTATAAATACAGGAGACTCAAACTAATGAAGTGGCGTCTCCGGTTAATACGAGGATGGAAGATGATGGAATTGCCAATATATCTGACATGCCAATATATTTGATAGATATAAGGGAAAGATGGCAGTGACTTAATTAAGTTTAGGGCACAATCCTATGCATGTTCAGACAGAAAAGAAGTCCTACAACTCCCAGCATTCTCCTAACCAGACATCTTGGGCACAGCTTTTTTCCTTTCTAAACATACATAGGATTGTGCCTTTATTTATCCATTTTCTAGGAAAGAAAAGCTTCCAGTATAAGATTGTCAGGATCATTCTTTGCCCTTCTGAAATTAGGTATGTTTTATATTGCAGTAATATGGATGATATATTGGTGAGTTTGATAACTGCATTTAATTCTAAAAGCTAAACAAATTATCTAAAAACCAAAAGAAGAGGAAGAGGAAGGAAGAAGAAAGCAAGAAAAAACAAACTGACTTTGAACTGAGTGCACATAGAAAACCAGAAGCATATCTTCTTACTGTGCTAAATGGAGGTCCTGGAAACAACAACAAAGCCCAGTTCACAGTGACAAAACCACTTCCCTTTTCCCCAAGTACTGTATCTCTCAGGGATGCAGTCACATGCAATACATGATGCAGACTGTCTATAGATGAAGAGACTCATCCATGGTTCTTCCTGCAAGCAAAGCAGTTTGAAAAGTCGCTCTTAGCTTCCTTCGTGGAAATCATTGCCAGATTGCTGTGGCTGTGGTCATGAGTGGGCCAGTCCCATGTTGCATCTCCCCTATGATCATAGATCTTTTCATGATGATTGAGGAAAGCTCAGGCTGTATCACATGGAGACTACTGTGACTGTATAAACCAGCCCTAACTCTAACCCAGCCTTCCGCAACCTGACACCCTCCAGATGCGTTGGACTACAACTCCCATTATGTGACAGATGCCTCTCCCATCAAGCATTTGAGCAAGGAGGATTTTACGGTTTGTCATAAGTGACCCTGGCATCTGTTTGAGATAACCCAGGTCCTTGAGGATTCAGGTATATGGTGACAACAACAAAAAACCTCCACATATAACTTGGAGGGAAATAACCATCTGAATATACCGGTACTCTCAGAGGTATATTCCAAGGTAGGAGGTGGTGACATAATTTATGATTAAGATTTCTATATCAAATTTGCAAGACAACAGGATAAAAGAGCAGCCAGTTCAGCTCTAATAGCAACAAAAGAAACGTATCTATCTATCTATCTCATGGGGCAAGCAAGAGAGCAGGCCAACAACCTGCCAGAATAGGAACATCTTTGCCATTCTACTGAAACCCAATAATGAGGGGGTGAGGAAGGCCTCCCTAGGGCGGGAGTTCCAGAGCTTGGGTGTAGGCCCTCTCCCACATCCCATATTTTCCCCAGGGTTTGGTGTACCCTGAAAAGGACTCATTCACACATGCAGTGCTTGCTTCAGGTTTTTGAGGGCCCTTGGGCATGACACCCTCAGTGGGTTCCCTCCCTTAGTGCGTCTACCTACTCAACACCATTCTCTCCCCCCCCCCATTTTAAAAATCTTTTTATTTGCAACAGAATGGTAACAACAACAAACAAAAAAGGGGGGAAATTATCATGAAACATATCAATATTCAGTAATAATTAACTACTGGGAAAAGAAAGAAAACACAAGCAGAGGGAGAAAAAGGATTAACATTTCAATTTCAAATATATATGTTAATATAAGCAGTCCATATATCTAAATAAGCATCCATACAACTTTGACGTAGGAGATACACTCAAATACAGTATAGCAAGCACAGTAAGATCTTCAGTCCATTGAGCAATAGGTGCTGGATGTTTTTATTTCCAAGCTTGGGGTATAAATCTCTTTGCAACTGTAAGTACTCTCATCCACTTTTGCTGTCCATCTGTCAATCTCCACATCACAGGGATATGGTTTAAGAATGCATGTACATCCTCCATTATCACAGGTTTTTCAAGAACAAAATTTATATGAGCAATGACTTCCAACCAAAAAAAAGAAACCACTACAGGATCATATGCCTCAATTTATTTATTTATTTATTATGTATACCCTGCCTTTTTTCCTGCAAGGAACCCAAGTCGGCTTACATAATCCTCCTCCTCCTCCTCCTCCTCCTCTCCATTTTATCCTCACAACAACCTTGTGAGGTAGGTGAGGCTGAGAGTCAGTGACTGGCTCAATGAAGCATTGTCTTCTTCATTACATTGTCAGCATCTGGCAGAGCTGTACTCTGTACTCAACACCACTGTCACCAGCTGCTCTCGCTCCTCCTCCTCTTTCTCATCATTGCTCCCACTTGCTTGCTTAACAGGCAGAGAGCACATACTCAGTGGGCATCTCCTGCTCCTCCCCACCACCATTGTCTGGGCCAGGGCAAGAGGCAGGTGAACAAGCAGGTTGCAATGGTGGAAGAAAAGGAGGAGCAACTCCGGGAGGCTCCTGTCAGTGGGCCCCTGCCGTGGTGTGGGTCCTGAGCAGGTGCCCGACCATGCCTGTCTTTGATGCTGGCCCTGTATGCAACAAGTCACCACTTGGTGCCATAATCAGCGAGAAAAGGACATCCATGTAAACCATCCCCAAGTCTGTTGTGAGTCCAAAGAAGGGGAACCTGGGGTCAGGAGGGGAGAAACGAGCACTGGGTAGTGGAGGGGGATTTGGGAAAGTATCCACATGCAATCATCCCATGAACATGCATGTGTGAATCAGCCCCATGGTCAGCCTTCTGATGTACCTGCTGAGTTCAGGACTGCAGCATTTTGTTCACATAGCTCACAGTGTGAGATCGTGAAGGGGGCACAGATGGAAAGCCAGCTCTCTGTGTTTCTCAAACATGGAGTACAGTCAGAAATAAGCTCTGGGAAACTAATGGGGGACACCCCACCCCTGTGCAGCCCAGCAGCAGTGATACGTGCAGGCAGAGATGGATAAAACAGGAGTTGCTACTGCATCATCATCCAAATGCTCTTGGTGCCTTAATCTTCCCTGAAGGCAAGTCACTTATCTGGCAACTGATAAAGGAGCTGATTAACACCTCCTAATGACACTTAGCACATTTACAGTCTTTCATCTGTAAATCTCAAGGCCATTTAACAGAGATAAGCACAGTTACCCTTTCATGAGGTCAGCTCCTCTCAATTGCTTGTCACCCTGCAGCCTGAATCTCTGGAGATGGCAGAGATCACTGTGTTCTTGTTGGATGCTTGGCTGTGGATCTTCACGGGCCTGGCTGAGGGAGACCTAAAGGACTGACTCTGTCTAGAAAACAACACAACTGTTGTCCCCTGAAGGGGAAGTTGTGGATGCCGTTGTTGCTGCAGGTCACATCAGCAGACTTTGCTCCTGTCAGATAGTTGCTGGTATCAAGCGCAAACTGTTTGCGGCTCCATATTTGGCGTTAACATCACAATCTGACCTGACCTGTGATTTAGCCGCCCACCTATACTAAAAGTTCTTAGGAATCTAGGACAGAACACATTGTTCCTTCTCAGGGTTTCAGCTAAAATGTGGGATCGTATTCAGGTATAGTTCCCAGGACTGTTTTAGGTCATGGTGATATTTGTACCAAGTCTGATCTTGGGTTTGCCAGACACAGTGGGGTGTATCCAATGTTAGCCCTACTTGGAGTAGATCCATTAAAATGAATGGGACTTAGGTTAGACTAACGTTGGAAAGAACCCAGTGAATGTTGGGGACTTTTTTGTGCCTTGTTTAACACAGTAACTTTACATCTTGGCAATCAAAAATGTCCAACTTCAAACATCCCCTATCGTTGATGTTACACGTTCTCTGCCAACTCTAGGTGGGATTCCACTCTCCTTTCTTCTGGAAGATATAGAATTTGGGGGGTATAGATGGTCTGTAACTTCCCTGTTCCTTAACTGAACTGCCTTTTGATACTGGAAGGTTATTGATTCCCTTGTGGGTTTCTATTGAAATGATGGTTCTATTCTTTCTAATAATTAAGAGTTTTGTGCTATATTCAAAACTTGTGCTCTTAACTGTACAAGTTGCTGTCTTTTGACTTGCTCCCTTCTGAAGTCTTGTAGCTTAATTAATTAATTAGTTTTTTACCCCACTTGCCACATATAGCCTTAAGGTGGCTTATCACATATAGCCTCAAGGTAGCGTACAATAAAGAAATGAAAACCTATCAATAAAAAACCAATATCAGTAAAAACCATCAGAGCAGCAGAAAGCACGCAGTAAAAACCAGCCATGAAAACCAGTAAAAACATCAACCAGCAAACGGCAGTAAAAAGGATCACAAACATGAGATGCCATTAAAGTTTATCCTATGTTAATAAAGCTATGCAATCTCATTTCTACAACCTCAATCTACACTGGTGTCTCAGTTGAATAACACAGTTATTGAATAACAGCCAACTGAATAAATGTGATCAGGCCCCAAAGGGGAGAGGAATACTGTATCACCATCACATGAATGAAGGACTGGCTTACACAAGACATGGCTCAGGACAGGATGAATCTGTTGGAACAGGGGCCAGGAACTGGGTGGAGGTGTGGAGCCGGATGACCATCAACCCAGCCCTCCATGGGCCAAATGATGCTAGGGGTGGGGCCACGCCTGCTGACATAATTTGTTTCTCAGCAGACACACTGGATGCATCTGCCTGGCACATGTGCTGGGAAACTGCTTGACTGCTTCACTCCCCCCCCCCCCTGGAATGATACATGGTGTGCGGAGCCCATGGACTCACCCTCACAGTGCCTTCCCCACTGGGGAGGATGCCACACAGGCAAAGCATCCCTGGCTGAGCCAATGGCTGGAGGAGTGCTTCTCCCGCCACTGACACAGTCAGAGCAGCTTTGCCCCTCTGCTTGGAGGGCTGACAAAGAGAAGCGTCATTTCTTTGGTGGAAATCAAATATATAAATACATAAAGTTAACAAGTGGTAATATCTGCAAATCAACCTTGTTCAGGGTTCTTTCTATTTAAGATGTAAAATCATACATTCAGCCCTGGATTAACCATTAAGCAATATAAGCATCTGCTCAGGGCACCAAGGGGAGGGGGGGCACCACAGAGTACCACAAATTTTTGCATCTGTATTTTTTCTCTTATAACAGTTTTATTTTTTTTTAAAAAAAACCAGTGATGAAAATTTATATTTCTTTCTGTTGCCCTAGTTAGAAGTAAGTAATTGGCTTATATTGCTTGCTGCTATTTAGTGTTAAATAAATATAATTTAAAAACCCGTTTCTATTTAATAAAGTTGTGTGTTATGGCATGGGGGATGGCCTTGAAGAAAACTGAGTTTTTAATGTCTTATTTCACCTTCAGCATTTATTGAGTCTTTTAAAAAAAAAATTAAATTTATATTAAAAGAAAAAAAACCCAAACACTACAAGACATACAACAATTAACAAAAGTAAACTAAAATGGACTCCTGATTCTCTCTACAGCAAATATAAGTAACCATAATTTCTCTTACTCTATAATTATAAATTTCTCTTTTTTCAATTGTCCAAAATTTTTCTCATTCATCAAACCCACAAATCATTTCCCCGCCCCCCCGATTTCTGCCAAAAGTCCATTAGAGATTTCCACTCAACGATAAACATAGATGTTAACTATTCTCTGAAATGATGACGAAAGTTTAGCCATCTCTGCTGAATGGAAATGCTGAATATTGCTTACAATAGAAGAATGGTTAGCACTTTTTGAGTCTTAATGTCTTGCCAGCTAAGCAATAGAAGGGCCAAGGGGGCACCATTATTGGGCTGTGCTTAGGGCATCAGCTGGCCTTAATCCAGCCCTGCAAACAGTGCTTGGAACAGTGTCTTTTCACTGGTGGTATCCAGGGATGGGGACTCGGACTCAAGGACTCGACTCGTGAGTCGGACTGAGTCCCCCCTCGGACTCGAGTCGGACTCGAGTCCCAATATTTTTAATGGGACTCGAGACCAAGGACTCTTCAACATCCCTGGGCTGTGCCAGAAGGAGTGGAGAGGAGCATGATTGCCAGCGAAGAGCGCATGGAAGCGAGATGTGCCGCTGCTCGGCCACTATGGACGGCTACCAGGAGTGCAGCCCCAACAGTGTGTCAAGATTTATTTTGATTGATGTGTTGTGTACTTGGGAGAGGCAGAAGAAGGACCTGAGATTACTCTGTGTGGCTGCTTTGAGTGTGTTTTTGGTTCCAGCAAGTTCATCACCAGTGGAGCTGGTGTTCAGTGAGGGTGGAATTGTGATGAGATCTCACCGTTCCAGAATGGGGGCCAAACATTTAGAAAAAATCATTCTCAAATGCAACATGGATAAGTTTTAGGAAGTACAGCAAGTTTATTTTTTAAAATCATTTTTCTAAAATGCAACCTTTCAGACATTTTGGGTTTGGCTGCCTCTGCCTGCCTGTCTGGGGATCCCAGCCTCCTCTGCCTGCCTGGTCTCTTCTTGACCAGTTCCACAGTTGAATTGTCCAAGACAAAGGCCTCTGCCTGCCTGCTTTGGGGTTCCCTGCCTCCTCTGCCTACCTGGTTATTTTGGGTTTTTCTGCCTGGTCTGTTCTTGCCAAAATCAGTTGCAGAGTTTTGAAATAAAAAGGCACACTTGTGCCTAGAATTTATTTAAACCACACATCTGAAGTAGCCTTATTTTGTTGGGAAAACCCCCCATTGATTTTAATAGGGACTCGTGGAGTCAGCTTTGGGAGTGACTCGTGACTTGTGACTCGTGAGTCACCATTTTGGACCAAGGACTCGGACTCGGACTCGAGACTCGGGTCCAAAGACTCGTGACTCAACTTGTGACTCAAGATCAAGGACTCTTCAACATCCCTGGTGGTATCCCAGCTCTCCAGAGATGCTCACCTGGGCTGCCACATTTTTATATAATTTCAGATGACAGGTAAAAACTTTTCTATTGAAAGAAGCATTTTCATTTGTTGCCGTTAGGTGTCTGATTCAATTTCTCCTGTTTGTGTGTGGGTGTTTTAAAGGTGCGTGCATCTTTTAAAACCAGCTAATTTTTCTGTTGCATTGATTTAATAATTTTATTGTGCTATTCTAATTTTCACATTGCCATGATTCACATGTGTTTGGAGAGGTGTGTTTCCTCTGTGCACTTTATGTGATTGCTGTGGGGAACACCGCTGTAAAAACCAAGCCTGCGGCTTTAAATATGAATCAATCCTGGAGGCTTCTTCAGACAGGGCAATCTATGTAGGCATATATTTATGATGATTCAAATTTATGCATTCACATATTGCATGTTACATTTTTAGGTATCATACAGGAGCAGGGATTGGCTGTGACTCAGGGCCGGTGCAAGGCCGTTTGGTGCCCTAGGCAAGATCAGATATTTAGCGCCCCCCCTTCCCACTTGAGCCCTCCCTCCCTCCAGCCCTATGCCCATCAAAAGTCAATTGGCAAAACCTAAAAAATTTACTATCATAAACATTGACAAACATACATAAAATACATGTTGATGTAGTACCAATTTGCTACATTTCTCGAAATCTATCAAGATATCCTCAGTTATCCCGTTGGATAAAGCGAAGATCCATTATACAGATTTCCGCTTTCATATGAAGGTACCAAAGGGGACTAGAAGGGGGGGGGCTTCCCCAAACAGGAGGCATTATCAGTGGCTGCGGGAGTGAATTGTCCATGAAAGGAATCACTTTAATATAAGTATGTGTCTTTTGGCGGGATTTTGAAAATGGGGTGTGGGGGGAAGACTGGCTTGAAACGAGTGTGGAGAAAACACTTTTATACTGGAAGTCTTTAGAGCGCAGGAACGAAGGAAAGCCCAGCTCCGAGAGCCCCTGA
Organism: Shinisaurus crocodilurus; assembly: GCA_021292165.1. Lineage (NCBI taxonomy): Eukaryota > Metazoa > Chordata > Lepidosauria > Squamata > Shinisauridae > Shinisaurus > Shinisaurus crocodilurus. The sequence goes on from CM037877.1 coordinate 112,895,002, forward strand.
GGAAACTGGAGCCTCATCTAGGCAGGCGTGTGCGTGTGTGTGCGCGTGCACGTGTTGCCTCCTTTGCCCAGCCCCCAGCCAGTCTCCTCCTCCTCCTCTGCTGCTTCCTCCAGCGTCTCCCAACTCGGGAGCCTTTTGATTGGCTGAGGCGCTGACAGCAGGAGGAGCTCGAAGTAAGCGTGCAGCCCGCCCTCCTCTATAAGCATCTTTGCAGCTTTCCCTCTCAACCTCTCTCCCTCTCTTGTTTTGCTGCGCCTCCCTGTAAAACTGAACAGTGAAAAGGAAAAAGAAAGAAAGAATTGCAGTGGGGATCTGCTAAAACCGGCACAGAGAGATGTCATGTAAACTCCCCTCCACCTTCCCCTCTTATTTCTTCTCCCGCTCTGTCTCTTCCTGCTGCTGCTGCTGCCGCTCCTCAGTTCAAGTGATCACAAAAGAAATCTTTGGGAGAGTCAGTTTGTGTATTCCTTGGAAGCGAAGGCAGAGCGCGCAGGGAGAGGAGAGCAGCTAGCGACGGGCAGTTCAAACAACCCAGAAAAACTTTTTTTTAAAAAAGCTTTTCTTCCGTAGATATATGTGAAGTGTTTTCGGGAGGGAGTTGGAGTTTCTGGCGCCCCCTTCAGCCTGGCGCCCTAGGCAGCAGCCTAGTTGGCCTAATGGTAGCACCGGCCCTGCTGTGACTCACTGCTGATGGTGGAAATACACATTTCAATAAGTGGAGAGGGCTGCTGCCCCAAACAGCTGACTCGCCTTGAGTTTTCCCCGCTCCCTTACATAATATGTAGTACAACTTACCTGATCTCCTTCACTACATTAGGCCTGTCCTTGCCCCTGCCTCAGACAGCCCAGAATGTGGACAGGACCAGTGCAAGGCAGTTTGGTGCCCTAGGCAAGATCAGATATTTAGTGCCCCCCCTTCCCACTTGAGAGCGCTGTATTTTTTTTCAAGGCGTTTCTGGTGCCCCCTTTAGCCCTGCGCCCTAGGCAGCTGCCTAGTTGGCCTAATGGTAGCACCGGCCCTGAATGTGGAGCAGAGGTGAGCCAATGCTCAGTGTGAAGATATCTGGACAAGGGTACGTTTTGCTACACATTACAGAAGGGAAGGTATTTGACACAGGGACTGCCATTTTGGTGGCAGTGCTTTGTTTACCACAAAATATAGTTCTCTGTGTTAATTTAGATGCAAACGCTAGGGTTGTATCCAGTGTTAATCTAATTTAAGTCCGGTTCATTTCAATGGGTCTACTCTAAGTAGGACTAGCATTGGATACAACCTCTAGGTTTGCTGCTGCATAATGTGTGGAGGACCCCTTCAATGAGCATGTGTCATTTGCTTGTGCCCTTCCAGATGTCTGTGAACAACAACAGAAGACTACTAGACTTGTTTGTTCTAAATGGTAGATAAGGAACACTGAAATCTAACATTGTTCCTTCAACACCCTGTAATGGCTGCTACTAGTGTGACTCATTCATTCGCTGGCATTTCACAACAATCATGGGTTCAAACTTCTTCAAGTGTTGTTGGCAAACAGCATCCTGCAGTTAACCAGATGTTGCTTGTGTGGCAAGTCTGTCCTGGGCTCAGATGTCCTAGGGCAAATGAATGGATAAAACTCTTTTATTCCTTTATCTAAGTCACTTTGAATGTATTGTTACGACAGATAATTCTGGGCGCTAGATTCCCTCTGTGCGCTTTGCTCCTTTTATAATTAAACAAACCTACACACACACACACATAGACTCTAGAAACAAAAGGGTGGTTTTATTGAAGAAGAATACAGAGAAGGTACAGCGTCTTACTTGTTGGTAAAGCAAACCTAGTGATGTCAGGCAGCAAAATATCCTTACGCTATGGTTCAAACACACCTTGTATTCTGGAGAGGAGAAAGAGTCCCTTTTGCCCTGACAAGCCTGAATAGGAAAAAAAGGGGGGGGGGGAGAGATTCCCGCCTAAAAGGATAGAAAAGCAAAGTCCCAGCTACTACCTGTCTGCTGTGATGAGGTTCCAGCTGTAGCCCTGTAGTCCGCGTTCCAAGGTGACCCCCTCAGGTGACCCCCTCAGCTCTTTCTCCGGACACCCCTTGCTAAAACCTCTTGGTTCTTATCAGGAACGGTGCAGGGCTGTTTGGCGCCCTAGGCCAAATTATATTTAGCGCCCCCCCTCTCGTGTCGTGGGGGGGGCTCCGGAGCAAAGCAGCCCTGCTCTGCAACCCCCCTGCGCTGCCGCCGCCGCCACCACCTACCTTCCCCCCCCCCCGCTGCTGGCTGCTGGCTGCTGCTGCTGCCGCCGCCGCCGCCGCCTCCGACGCGACGGGACCCCCGCGCTTTTTTTTTTTGCCGGGGAAACAGCCCTGTTGCCCTGGTTCCTCCCGCCAAAACAACGCCGGCGGGGCTCCGGAAACGACGCGAAGGTAGGTAGGTGGCTGGCGGGCGGGTGCGCGGGCGGGTGCGCGGGCGGGTGCGCGGGTGGGTGTGCGGGCGCGAGTGGGCGCGCGTGCAGGGGGGAGGTGCAGTGGCGGGCGGCAGCGGCGGGCGGGGAGGCGCAGCGGAGGCGGCAGGCGGGGCAGGAGCACGCCGGCGGCGAGGAAGGAGCACAGCGTTTCTGCGCCCTCTTCCGCCACGCGCCCTAGGCAGCCGCCTGGGTCTGCCTAGCGGTAGCGCCGGCCCTGGTTCTTATAGTCTCTTTCCCACCTTTTTGGAGGGAATGAGAGCAGTGGGGGTGGTCTTTGCCCCACAGATGTCTTTAAACTCTGCTAACAACTTTACTCTTTATGTTTTGATGACTCATAATGGGTGTACTTAGGAAAGCAAAGGTTTGGGTCTTCCTGCTGATGGGACTGTTTCAGGTCTTCTTAATCAATGCAAGCCTGCCACTCATTTGCCTATGCATGGCTCTAGGCTTCACTCACTCTTCCATTCAAGCCTTCAGTCATGACCTTTTGCCTTCTGCCCTGCTGGGGAGGTGGGCAGGCTGCTTCTTTTCTCCTGAACCCTTGCTTACCCAACGCTTCTTATGAGGGCTGTGGACTTCCTTTTGGAGGTGTAGCCATAACCAAATGATCAGAACTAAATCTCATCTTAACAGTATTCAGCCAAGAGTCTCAAAATCGCGTGGGTGCGTGTGGCTGTGGTGGTGTGATTTGCTTAAATTGGCCTGTACACTGACTAGGAGACATACTTGCCCTAAGGGCAGCTCCAGGTGAAACCTGAAACCATCGCATCATCTGCTAGAGCTTTATTTGAATGTCTGCATACCCTTCCTCTCCCATTCCATCTTGAGAATATGATCATGCAAACACCATGATTTTTTCTCCTCCCTCCACTTGCTTTTTGTAACATCTTACCTGATTAAGAGACTGTAAACGCTTACACCTTTTTTTGGTGATCTTTTTGTTGGCCTAATCAAAGTATTATACATATATGGATTTTCATGTTAAGAGTTTCCAGAGGGGTAGCAGTGGTAGCCTGTTGTAGCTAAAACAAGAAGTAGTTTTAGCTAAAACCCAACACATTTATTAAGTTGCATAAGCCAGGGCAACTTATAGTACTTTCCAGATGTTTTGGACTACAACTCCCATAATCCCTGGCCATGGTGGCTGCAGCCTATGGGAGTTGCAGTAAAAGAAAAACCTGGATGGCAGATCATCTACTCAGCACTGGTTAGGCCTCATCTTGAGTACTGCGTCCAGTTCTGGGCACCACACTTTAAGAAGGATGTAGACAAACTGGAGAGGGTTCAGAGGAGGGCAACAAAGATGTTAAAGGGACTGGAAACAAGGCCCTATGAGGAGAGACTGAAAGAACTGGGCATGTTTAGTCTTCAGAAGAGGAGACTGAGGGGAGATATGATAGCACTCTTCCAGTACTTGAAGGGTTGTCACAAAGAGGAGGGCCAGGATCTCTTCTCAGTCATCCCAGTTTGCAGGACATTGAATAATGGGCTCAAGTTACAGGAACCCAGATTCCATCTAAACATCAGGAAAAATTTCCTGACTGTTAGAGCAATAAGACAATGGAACCAATTACCTAGGGTTGGGTGGGCTCTCCCACTCTGGAGGCATTCAAGGTGCAGCTGGACAGCCATCTGTCAGGGATGCTTTGACTTGGATTCCTGCATTGAACAGGGGGTTGGACTCGATGGCCTTATAGGCCCCTTCCAACTCTACTTTTCTATGATTCTATCCCTGGGATAAGCTTTTGTGGACTGCAGTTCATTTCATGCATCTGATGAAGGGGACTGTGGTCCATCAATGCTTAGGCCATCATAAATTTGTTAGACTTGAAGGTGCCACAAGACCCTTGGTCAATTTGAAGAGGTTCTCTTCCATGTTCTGTTAACAAAGTTCAAACACACTCGCACCACTTCATTCTGTGTAATGAATAGGAATAATGGTTTACCTGGATGTGATAGGACTTCATCAATGCTTGATTTTAAAGCAGGTAACTCACCATAGTTACAGTGCTTTGTGTTAACTCATTAACTTACAACAAATTGAATTATTGTATCATTATTAAATTATCTAATGAAGATATTCTCTAGAAGGGAACAAGAAAGACAGGAAAATCAAAGATGGAACTGGAGGTTATGGTAGCTTCAGGTCTGTGAGCCTTTTGTGAAATAAATATTCACCGATCTCCTGTGTTCAGTTGATGTGCAATTAATCGTGACTGAAGGTGCTGAGATCCCCCAGCAGCTCCACCCAGTAGGAAGTTAATTCCCTGATCAGACATATCCTGGGTGACTCAGAGCACCTAACAAAGCTCTGTTAGGGAGTTGAAGGGCTAATTAGGCAGTATACAATGATAAGAACAGCAATTCTCTGAGGGAAAAGCCACAGCAGAGCAACACCTGCTCCTTTCTAACCTACACTTCTGCCATTCATCTATGTGCCACTCTTAATTATGATAATTTTTGTGAGCTTCTTGTGCACTGACTTTAGTGAGATGGTGGGTCAAGTAGGACAACGCTCTGGTACCTTTAAGAGTAGCATCCCCTGCTCCTCCTCCTCACTACTATTGTCTGGGTCAGACCAAGCGGCAGGTGAAGGTGAACAGGCAGGTTGAAATAGTGAAGAGGAGCAACTCCAGGGGATGGGATCTTTTTAGTGGACCTCTGCTAGGGTGTGACCTCTCGGCAGGTGCCCGACCATGCCTACGCTGCCTTTTCTCCTTGATTCTTTTACTGAATTTCTGCTATGGATATACTGTGCATTGTAGGGGATCCTGGAGTATGTATCTAGTGTTTATGCTGTATGGAGCATACTGCCCATCACTCAACAGTTACTGAACCTTAAAATATGTTCAGTATTCTGATAGGAAGCTGACTGGCAGTGGCTTTCGAAGGTTTGCAGACAGGAGTCTTTCCCAGACATACTGGGAGATGTTGGGGATTGAACCAGGGACCTTCTGCGTGCAAAGCAGGTGCTCTACCTCTCAGCTACAACCCTTCCCTCTGCTTTGGTTTCACACAGCAGAAGAAGATCAATATGGCGGGTACTTCAATGAAGCTGGTCTGTCCTAACAGATCTTGGCATTGAGGAGCTCCAAATCAATTTCTGAGGAGCCTCAAGGCTCCCCAGGACACAGCTTGAAAACCACACCCTCAAGCTCATATTTATACTACAATCTTACATCTGTGTTATACCCCCCAAAACATTCATAGCTTCCTTTCCCCACAAAGTATCTTGGGAATTGCAGTTTAGTGAGGGTGCAGCAAATTCTGAGATCCCTTGCCTCCACGTAGAAGAAGAAGAAGAAGAAGAAGAAGAAGAAGAAGAAGAAGAAGAAGAAGAAACACTATTAAACTTGTTTAAGTCTAATAGATAGACTTAGGGAATACAGATATGCCACCTAGCTGAGCGCAGATGATTGACGACCAAGCTAGGGGTGTCACTTTGTTTTTGTTTGTTTTAACTGGACCTGCTCCCGGGTCATGAACTGCAGCCTGTCACAGAAATTTAGTAGGTGAAGCATTTCCTAGCAAAGAGATAAGGTGATGGGAAATTTGCTAAACTTGGGTGTGCCAGATTGCTACACAAGGTACAGGAGCAACTCACAGTGGTGCAGCTAGGTAATTTTAGACCCTGGACTTAATGGTCTTATGGTGTGCGTGTGTGTGTGTGCGCGCGCGCACACGCGCACACGCGCACACGCATGCGCTTGTGTGTGTGCTTTAGATAACCATGTGTATTAATTCAGCTGTGAACCACACAACTAACATTTCTGTTCCCCCTCCCCCAACTGCAATTCCATGCTTTACAACTGCTTCTGCATTCCTGATATGTTAGAAACTTTGCCAACCTTGATAAAAGAAATACCCTTCTAAAGGAAGCAAAAGCTGAGTGTAGCCAAACGTGTATCCTGGATTTTAGGAAAGCCAATTTTAATAAACTCAGAACAATGATAAGTAAGGTCCCATGGCAAGCGACTCTAATGAGAAAAGGAGCCCAGGATGGGTGGGAGTTTTTAAAAAAGGAAATTCTAAAGGTACAGTTGCAAACAATTCCCACAAAAAAAAAAGGTAGAGGGCAACAGAAAAAGCCAATGTAGCTTCACAAAAAACTCAGAGATGACCTGAAAACAAAAAAGGACACATATAGGAAGTGGAAGGAAGGACAGGCTACAAGGGAAGAGTACAGGCAAGTAGCACAGAACTGCAGGAACAGTGTCAGGAAGGCTAAAGCTGAGAATGAGCTGAGGCTAGTGAGGGATGCTAAAAACAACAAGAAAGCTTTCTTCAGATACACGCATAGTAAAAGACAGAGCAAAGAAATGGTAGTTCAACTACGCAATGAGGATGGCAAATTGATAACAGAAGACAAAGAAAAGGCAGAAGTGTTCAATTCTTACTTCAGCTTGGTCTTCTCCGAAAATAGTTTATGTCCCCCCTGGCAAACCTGAAATGCAGACTGAAGGGGCAGGATTGCAGCTTGAGATTGATAGGCAAATGGTCAAGGAGCACCTGATTACTTTGAATGAGTTTAAATTTCCAGGGCCTGACGAACTGCATCCTAGATTAATAAAGGAACTGGCAGAAGAACTCTCAGAACCACTGTCTATTATCTTTGAGAAATCATGGAGGACAGGTGAAGTGCCAGATGACTGGAGAAGGGCAAATGTTGTTCCTATCTTCAAAAAGGGCAAGAAGGAGGAACCTGGGAACTAAACACCAGTCAGTCTGACATCAATCCCTGAGAAAATTCTGGAGCAGATTATAAAGAAACCAATCTGCAAGCACCTTGAAAACAATGCAGTGATTACTAGAAGCCAGCATGGATTTGTCAAGAACAAATCCTGCCAGACTAATCTGATCTCCTTTTTTGATCAGGTAACCTCCCTTGTGGACTGTGGGAATGCTGTGGACATAATATATCTGGACTTCAGCTAAGCTTTCGACAAAGTGCCTCATGATGAGTTAACACAAAGCACTGTAACTATGGTGAGTTACCTGCTTTAAAATCAAGCATTGATGAAGTCCTATCACATCCAGGTAAACCATTATTCCTATTCATTACACAGAATGAAGTGGTGCGAGTGTGTTTGAACTTTGTTAACAGAACATGGAAGAGAACCTCTTCAAATTGACCAAGGGTCTTGTGGCACCTTGTGGCAAACTAGCTAAAAGTGGGCTAGCTGGAACAACTATCAGGTGGATCCACAATTGGTTACAGAATCAGACTCAAACAGTGCTTATCAATGGTTCCTTCTCAAACTGGGGAGAGGTAACGAGCGGGGAACCACAGGGCTCAGTCCTGGGCCCAGTGCTCTTCAACATTTTTATTAATGACTTGGATGAGGAGGTGCAGGGAATGCTTATCAAATTTGCAGATGACACAAAGTTGGGTGGAACAGCTAATACTCTGGAAGACGGAAACAAAATTCAAAGCGATCTCGATAGGCTGAGCACTGGGCCAAAAACAGCAGAATGAAATTTAATAGGGATAAATGCCAAGTGCTGCACCTAGGGAAAGGAAACCAAATGCACAGTTACAGAATGGGGGACACTTGGCTCAACAATACTACAATTGAGAAGGATCTTGGAATTGTTGTAGATCACAAACTGAATATGAGCCAGCAATGTGATGTGGCTGCAAAGAAGACAAATGCTATTTTGGGCTGCATTAATAGAAGTATAACGTCCAAATCGCGTGAAGTGATAATTCCCCTTTACTCAGCACTGGTTAGGCCTCATCTTGAGTACTGCATCCAGTTTTGGGCACCACACTTTAAGAAGGATGTAGACAAACTGGAGAGTGTTCAGAGGAGGGCAATAAGGATGATAAAGAGACTGGAAACAAGGCCCTATGAGGAGAGACTGAAAGAACTGGGTATTTTTAGCCTTCAGAAGAGGAGACTGAGGGGAGATATGATCGCACTCTTCCAGTACTTAAAGGGTTGTCACAAAGAGGAGGGCCAGGATCTCTTCTTGATCATCCCAGTTTGCAGGACACGAAATAATGGGCTCAAGTTACAGGAACCCAGATTCCACCTAAACATCAGGAAAAATCTCCTGACTGTTAGAGCAATAAGACAAAGGAACCAACTGCCTAGAGAGGTGGTGGGCTCTCCCACTCTGGAGGCATTCAAGGTGCAGCTGGACAGCCACCTGTCAGGGATGCTTTGACTTGGATTCCTGCATTGAGCAGGGGGTTGGACTCGATGGCCTTATAGGCCCCTTCCAACTCTACTTTTCTATGATTCTATGTGTACTTGTGCAATTTAAGCTCACTTAAATCTTAGCACCATCATGACTGCAGGGATAAAATGGAGTTTGCTTCCACTGCCCTCTTCACCAGCCACTTTCTGGGTGGTCATTACGGGGGGCTCTGAGATGTGGGCCCCTGGACTTTGGCCCCAAAGTCCAGCCCTAGCTGTACCAGGCTCAATTTGAGTCTTAACCCCTTCATACATGATGCAAGTATTTAAGGTGAACAGAGATAGCCTGGCCGCAGTTATCCATGGTCTAGTAACTTTCAGATTTTAGGCTACTGCACTGCTTTGTATGTGGGGCTTCCCTGAAGACTGCTCTGAAACTAGTTAGTACAAAACATAACTGCTACCCTACTAAGGGCCAAAGTAGACATGATGCTAACGTAGCACTTGTTGCATTACTTTAAAAAAGCATTCATAGCAGGTATGTGTGTGTGTGGGCAATTTTCATAGGTATAGATTGGGGAGGAAAATATTAATCCCCTCCCCAAATGTTGCATTTCCAATAAAAAATGAGTGTGTGTGTCTACTGTAATTAAAAAACTAGTGCAACTGCAAGTAATGCATTTGTGTAATGTCTGATTTGTCCCTAGCTGGGACTGGGTGTTGGGATCATCTTGCCAATGAGAGCTTCCCTCCTGGGGCTAATAGCAGCTTGTGTGTGTGTGATTTGTCAGGACCATGGCAAAGAGAAGGGTTAACACCCCCCCCCCACACACACACACATCAAGGTTGTGGTGAAAATCGCCACCCAGTGCCTGCTATTCACTCTTTTTTTAAAGAACAAAACAAGCGCAACTGCAAGGGACATACTTAGTGTTCCATTTAGTTTGGCCTTCATTGGGTCTAGGTGCCGGTATCGTATCTTGCCACTGGCTGCTGGTCTGTTTCTGGGAACAATTCAAAGTGTTGGTGGTGCTTACCTTTGAAGGCCTACACAGGTTGGGAGATAGTTACTTGAAAGAACACCTATTCTGACATCAACCTGCCAATTCACTGTGGTGTCCTTCAGAAGCCTTTCCCCAGGTATCCCTGCCATCTAAACTGAGGTGAGTGGTGACCAGGGAGAGGGCTTGCTTGGTCTTGGTGCCTGTTTGTGGAACATTTTCCCCAGGTGAGCCTTGCTTGGTGCCTACTCTGACATCTTCAGGGTGCCTGACTACATTTTCCTTTCCCCAGGCTTTATATCAGGAGTGCAGAACATTCTTAGCCCCGAGGGCCAAATCTGGTTTTGCCAGGGGATCTGGGGGCTGCATGCATGTGCACTCACTGGGCTGGGGCCACGCGCACAAATACTGGGGTGGGGAAGACAAAAACACACACCTGCCTACCTGCTTCAGGGTCACTGGGGAAGGGAAGCTGCACCCCTGCTTTTCATGGAGGAGAATATACCAATGCTGCTTTCTAATCTGCTGTTTTATCATTAGTATTATCAGTGTTTCCATGATAATATTTCAAGATTTCAGTATTTTTCTGACACTGTCAAACACCATGGAAATATTTATACTGAAGGGTGATGTGTACACATTTCTTAAAAGAAAGCAAACAAATAACAACATAAACTGAGATGTGATGTTAATTGTGGACAATGTTTTCATTTATTCGGATCCAGCTAAAAAGAGGTAGAAATCTTCAACTCCTATTCTAATATAGAGTTGCCAATCCTAATTGGCCAGCTTGGGAGGGCTCCTGCCCTGAAAGGCAGCCAAGAAATATTTTTTTAAGAAGAAGAATAAAAACACTTTTTAAAAATGCTGTAAGAGCCCAGCCAGGAATTTAACAGCTGCATAATATTATTCCTGGCTTTGGAAAGCATCTACCTGATGAATTGGATCTCCAAGTAGTCAGGCCTAGGGACTGCTTTTGCTAGGATGTCCAGAGAAGGCAATTGCCACTCTTGTAAATCTCTAAATGAAGCCATTTTGTTAATTGAACAAAACCAGTCAGGAGATCAACACCCTCCCCCTCCTCCAGTTACCACTGCAGCCATTAAGAACTGCACCAGAAAGAAAGACCCGGTTTGCAGAATTGCTGGTGCCCACTGTGGCTTAAGCCGCAGTGGCTTATAATGCATGCTGGCCACCATTGTGAATATTCAAGCCACGGTAGCAGCTTATCCTATAAATTGTGAACCGCCCAGAGAGCTTCAGCTGTGGGGCGGTATAGAAATGAAATAAATGAAATGAAATCGTGATGTCTGAACCCGGGCAGGGTGGCTTATTGCCATGGGTAAAAGCCACCCAGAACCCACTGGCTGCAAGTAGGGTTCTGGGGTGGTCATGATAAGCCACAGTAACCACTTGCTGCAGCTTGAATATTCACAATGGTGGCCGGCACATGCTGCAACCCACCATGGCTTATTCAAGCCATGGTGGGTTGCGGCATGTGCTTATTATTAAAGCCACAGTGGCTGCCAGTGACTGTCCAAACTGGCCCAGTGAGAGTGGGGCATGCCAGGGATCATCTGTAAAAGGTATTTTTTTATGTATTTTGTATTTATTATATTTATACCCTGTCTTTTTTCCTGCAAGGAACCCAAGGCAGCTTACATAATCCTCCTCCTCCTCTCCATTTTATCCTCACAACAACCCTGTGAGTCAGTGACTGGCCCAAAGTCACCCAGTGAGCTTCATGGCTGACTGGGGACTAGAACCCAGTTCTCCCGAGTCCCAGTTCAACACTCTCACCACTACGCTACACTGTACACTGGCTCTGTTCTGAGTGAGTTCTGTTCTGAGGAAACTGAATTCATCTGATTTCCAGAGAGGGTGGTTATATCTCTGCAGCCACCACAGGTCCTCCAGAAGCAGCAGCAGCATCCAAAGCACAGCAGGTAATGAGTGAACATCACCTTACCCCTCCATCTCTTTTGGGCCTTTAAATCAAACAGCACCAAAAAGTACAAGTAGGGGTATGTCAGAGATCATCTGCTGCAGGCTATAAGAAATCTGGTTGCTCTTTCCTGAACTTGGCATTGATGAAAACTGATTGCTGGTTACAATATTAATATCTTTCTATATTAGAAAGTGTTAGCCTATTTGACTCTAGCTTATGCATCACTGATAAATAAAATCAATTGATATTGCATATTTTGTAATGGATTTAAAATTTTATAGAGCTAGTATTATTGAAATGAATCGCTTGTTTGGGTTATGTTTTGAAATTAATTTTGAATTTATTGCAATGATGTATTGACATGTATTCTTGGTTTTTGTATTGTTACTCTTGTGTAAGGAGATGCTCAGGGAATATTTATGTAGAAAATCGGCAAATTAAAGTGGTGATGGTGGTGGTGGTGGTGGTGGTGATGGTAATCTTCTACAACAGCAGTAGATTTTTGTCCTGCAACAGAAGCTATGCTTGGATCAATCAGAGAAATATCAGTGGTAATGTATTGAAAGAAGCATAGTTCAGATGTTGACTAAGGAAGGTACAAAGAATCCTCAATTGAGAAGGACAACAAATATTTGTTAAACCAGCTGCAGTACTCTGATTTGATTCTTACAAATCTATGACAGTGACATTTTATTCAAACCATAACTTTAGAGCTGTCTGGCCTTACAAAAACACACATCAGCAGTAGAAAGGAATGAAGTACTACCAGCAATAGAGCTGCCATATGATCAAAACATAATAGAAAATTTAAACACAAGCATGGAAGTATGAAGGCACAATCCTAGGTATGCTTAGACAGAAAAAAGTCCTACAACTCCCACAGCAGTTCCCAGCTAGTATGGCTGGCTGGGGAATGCTGGGAGTTGTAGGACTTTTTTTCTGTCTAAACATGCATAGGATTGTGCCCTAATTCTATCAATGGATGAAGATTTGGCTTCAACTTTTTCTTGATCACCAATAGTAGCTAAGCATTCTGTACAAGCATACGTAGTAGACAGGGGGTGGCTGACACTTTTTTCCTCTTCGTAGGCCTGGTAAAGTTTTGTCACAGGTTACTAGGAATCTACAAAGAAGAAATTGTTTTAAAAGTTAGACACTGGTTAGATTAAGTAAATAGAGCTAGAAAGAAAATAATCTGTTTTTAAACCAAAAATATTCTCCCTAGGGAGGTGCACCATTCCTCAAAGTAGTGCAGTACCAGATCAATGCATGGAGAGGATTGAGCAATTCCCAACATCCTTAAGATCTTCAGGAGAGGCCCACCTTTTGATACTGCCGCCTTCAGAGGCGCATTTTTTTTTTGGTAGAAGGGTGGGGTACAAATCAAATAAATAAATCAATAAACATCCCCAGCCAGCACAGCCCTGCTGACTGGGGGTGATAGGAGTTGTAGTCCAATATATTATCTGGAGGGCACCAGGTTGGGGTAGGCTACATTAATTCTTTGCTTGGGATCAGCCCTGCTTGTTCTCCCTGCTGTTTCCATATTGTTCCTTCTCTACCTATACATTTTGTAAAGTTTCCAAAATGTAAACAAAAGCTTCATAAAAAAGAAGAAACAACAAACAAAAGAGGAATACCACAAAGGTCTAATGAGCCTCAGTTTCAGCCTGCCACGAGTCTGTGGGTAAGGTTTCCAAGAGGAATGGGAGGGGAGTGTATCCATTTGGGCTAATGATACAAGCACCCGGCCTATCCTGAAACTAGGCGTGGGAGATTTATCATCGCTGACAAGCGTAACCACAAGAGTACAACCACAAAAACAAATCTAGTAGCACATTTTATTGAGTTTATGTAACAACCAAATTAACCACTACTTGCTTACTGTATGGTGCCACAAGATGCAAAGACATTGGGGCATCACGGAATGGGGTATTGTGTGGCATCTTTGGGCCAAAGCAGGAAGGGTGCTTGTGGCTTAGAATCTGACCTGCACTCTTGCCTGCTTCCCAGTTTGAGGCTGGAGGCAAAAGCACAACCAGGTGTGGAGGACTGCTTATGACTCAGGGATGGGGTGGTCCTCGAGATGTTGTTAGACTACAACTCCCATCAGCCCTAGCCAGCATAGCCAATGGTGAGGCATGATGGGAGTTGTTGAAGCCCAACAACATTTGGAAGGCCACACGTTCCCCATCCCTGGCTTATGTACTGTACACTATATTCATAGTTGACTTAAGGCAGGACATCACTGGCTTTCTGCAATTGTGCAAGAGGATGACCAGGCAGCCCTGGATGGACTCCTTCCCACCCCTATGCAGCCGAGTGCCGGGGCTCTCTTGAGGTCTATTGTTCAGGAATATGAATAAAATCATAGAGTTGGAGGAGGTCTTAAAGGCCATCTCATCAAACCCTCTGCTTGATGCCGAAATCTAGAACATTCTTAAGAAATGGCTGGACAGCTTCTGCTTGGAGTCCTCCAGTGAGGGATAGCTCACCACCCCTCCGCACTCCAGTAATTGTTTCCATTGCTCAGCTGCTTTTACCATTAAAAGGTTTCTCCTAATGTTCAACCAAAATCTACCCTCCTGTAACTTAAACCCATTAGATCTAGTCCTGCCCTCTGGAACAGCAGAGAATAAGTCTTTGCCCCCCTCTATGTGGGAGCCCCCCAGGTATTTGAAGAGTCCTCTCTCTGTCTTCTCTATATCCAGTTTCATCAACCTTTCCTCATAGGACTTGCTTTCCATACCCTTCACCATCTTTGTTGCCCTCCTCTGAGCCCATTCCAATTTCTCCACATCCTTCTTAAAGTGCGGTGCACAGAAATGGACACAGTACTCCAGATGAGGTCTGAATTACGGTAAGTGGAACTATTACTTCTTGTGACTTGGAAACCAGAGTTCTATTAATGTAGCCTAAAATTGCATTAACTTTTTTGTAACTGCATCACATTGCCGATTCACATTCAGCTTGTGATCAAGTACAAATCCCAAGATCCTTTACACATGTACTATTGCCAAGCCAGGAATCTCCCATCCTGGACCTGTGCATTTGGCGTGTGCGCTTTTTGGTCTAATTGCAGAATTTTGTGTTTGTTTTTGTTGAATTGCATTTTGTTAGTTTCAGCCCAGTTTTCTATATTATCAGACTCAATTTAAATTTTATTTTTATCTTCGGAGGCGTTAGCTATCCCGTCCAGTTTTGTGTCCGCTGCAGATCTGATAATGATTCGCTCCACCCATTCACATAGGTTGGCCTTCCCCACCTTGGTCCCCTTCAAATGTTGTGAACTTCAACTCCCATCAGCCCCAGCCAGAATGGCTAATGGTCAGGAATGCTGGGAGTTTTAGTCCAAAATATCTGGAACGGGCACAAGTTGGGGAAGGTTGATCTAAGTCAGGGCTCTCCAACCTTGGGTCCCCAGATGTTGCTAGACTACAGCTCCCAGAATCCCTTGCCATTAGCCATGCTGGCTGGGTATGCTGGGAGCTGTAGGCCAGCAACACCTGGGGACCCAAGGTTGGAGAGCCCTGCTCTAAGTCATTGATTAAAAAAAATATCAGAGTGCTGGTCCCAGGACAGAGCCTTGCAGCATCCCACTTAAAACCTCTGGTATTATGAAGAACCATAGAGAAGCACTATTTTGAGTACAGTTTTCCAACTAGATGTGAATCCACTTGACTGGCACAGTGTTACTAGTACCGAGAGAAGACCCGATTCAGAACCTGACAAAATATCCTTCGAGGATGAATAGAACATTCTGCTGTAAGACCACTCTAAAGGGAAAGAGTCCCAGAGGGTTCCTCTACCTGTGCTGGAAGATCTAGTACTAGTTAGAATTCCCAGGTGAGCTTCTGTGCTAAAATCAAAGCAGATGGTGCTGGAGTTGGATATCAAAGGATCATAGAGTTGGAAGGGGCCTACAAGGCCATCGAGTCCAACCCCCTGCTCAATGCAGGAAACTAGAGGAGGGGTCTCCCATCCATGTAATAACCAGACCTGACCCTGCTTAGCTTTTCATGCTCAGACAAGCTGAGCCAGCGTGAGCCACAGGCCTGTAGACAGGTAGCTTCATCCTCCTGGACTAGCATTCATGGGTAAAGTATCCTTTTATCTGGAGAAAACTATTCATGATGGGTCAGAAGATAAGGACATAAGAAGCACCCTGCTGGATCAGACCAAAGGCCTACCTAGTCTAACATTCTGTTCTCACAGTGGCCAACCAGATGTCTATGAGAAGCCCACAAGCAGGACATGGATGCAATAGCACCCTCTTGCTTGTATTCTCTAGCAACTAGTATTCAGAGGCCCTCAGTGTTCAGCAGTGTGAAGGAGAACAGGAGAAGAAAATGGGATCAATTACTTTTGGTGAGAATTGTAGCAAGCAAATAGCATAGTGTAGAAGCTGCATTGTAAGTCCAGTGAATGCAGGCTTTCTCAGCCATTTCTTATCTTACTAAAAAAACCTACCTGGGAACATAAACTACATAAAAATGTTTAGGTTTGAGAGGTAGGAAATGAATGGTTACATATTAACTTGGCAGCTCTTCATGTGTTGTCCTCTTGTGAAAATGCATAGATCTATGGAGTTGTGTAATGGATTGGAAATTAGAATGAAAAGCCCTTTAACGGTGCAGACAGAATTGCAGAGGGTCTAAATGGAGGCATCACGCAGCCAAACCAAAGTATTTCATGTTTTCTCAATTGGAGCGATAGCACTGCAGAGTCTTACACAGGGTTGCCACCTTTTAACCTAGCTTATTTGAATAGTCCAGTCATTCACTGCATTAGAAGGGCAAAACCTGATTGTGGCAGAGATTTAACTAGGAAGAAGACATGGGATCAAAATTCCCACAAAGCCATGCAGGCACATCACTACTTCAATCCTACTTCACTGAGTTGATGTGAAGGAAAAATAGTAATCAAATGACCATATGTATGCTGTGCTGGAGCTCCTTTGGAGGCAGGGCGTGGCGTAATGTGATCAACAAAGAGAATCTCAAGCGGCACACTGTGGCTACAGGACAATCATATGTCCCACCATTTTAATTATGAAACATGGAGCTGGAAAACAGCTCACTAATGCAGCATTACTCTTATAGCGGTCATATAGCAGGGGAGGACTGGACTAGATGATCTCCAAGATACCTTCCAACTGTTTCTATGAATCAGTATACACAAAGAGGCAAAAATCATTTTTTGATTCGACATTATCAAACTATAAATGTAAATGTGATACAGCTCTTTTTACTGCTATTGTTTTTACAATTTTTAAAGTTATTATGTTTGTTGTTCTTGTTAACATTTGTAAGCTACCTTGAGCAGTTGCTGAAAAGACAGGGTATAAATGCTTTACGGTGCAATCCTATGCATGTTTACTCAGAAGAAAGAAGCCCTACTGAGTCCAATGGGGCTTACTCTCAGGAAAATGGGTATAGGACTTCGGCCTTACTGAGCAATCTTATGGCACAATTATCCTGGGGTGGGGAAGAGAGATATGCTGCACCAGTTGCATGGCCACCATATCTTATACCCACTCAGCCTGAGAGGCGAAAAGAAAACAAAGCAAATCAGAAAAATGTGTAAAAATGACAGAAGTCTCAGTGTCTCTGAAAACTCTTCCAGAGCTCACCACATGTGGTAGGAGCCATAAAGACATAAGAAGACCCCTGCTGGATCAGACCTCCCCCCCCCCCCCCCCGCTCATGCTCCTCAGAAACTTGTATTCAGAGGCATACTGTCTCCAATACTGGAGGTAGCATATAGCATATACCCATCATGACTAGTAGCCACTGATAGCCTTATCCTCCATGAATTTATCTAACCCCCTTTTAAAGCCATCCTAGTTGGCGGCTGTCCTGCTTTGGCTGGATCCGACTCAGCATTAGGGCAAATTAAGGGACAACCCAAAGGCAAGTCAATAAACAGACAAAGGTCAAGCACAGAGATATGAGTACCAGCACAGGATCAGTTTGAAGCAAGAGTATGCAGGATACAGGCAGTGGTCAAAGCATAGTATTAGCAGCCACGTAGGTCATTTCCAGAAGAAAGGTTTGAGGTGCAACCAAAGTACAAATACAGGAGAGTAGTCAAAATGCAGTCCAAGGAGCAGAGTCAAAAAGGAATCTGTCAATAACACAAAGGTTCAGTCACAGAGCAAGGTGAGAGATAAATAGCATTGGAGCTAGTAAAGAGACATTGTTTCCAGCATCTAGCCAGAGCTTCTAGAGGCTGCAGTTCATTATAAGGCCTCTGGCAACAGTCCTACTCATGAGGAGGGCCATGCGCCCAAGGAGCCCTTTCCTCTCGAGGAGTCCTCCTTTCTGAGCACTCCTCCTCAAAGGATCCCTACTGGTCTGCCTCTTGAGACAACAACACTTTCGGGGTTTAGGTGGTTGCCCGCCTCTGTCTCAGAGACAGAGTTCCCCTCCTTTTGTGGGGATGGACCCACAAATGGCTCCCCTGGGTCTCCTGACATGGGCTGTTCCTTGAAATTGACTGGGTTCGCACGGTGAACCTTAGTAGGTTTGGGTAGGTTTACCACCTGAGTAAAACTACTGAGGTTTACCATGTTGTGCGAACCTGGGAAGGGTTAGTTAGGGCGGTTAAGAGCAGTGTCTCCTTAACCATCCTACTAAGCCATGGCTTGAGGTACGGTTTACTTACCCTACTGAACTTTAGTGTGTCGTCTGAACCCAGACAACATGCTAACCCTCCTGCAAGCCAAGAAGGCACGGCTGCCGCTCTGCCAAAGGCGCTCTGGCCGATGACAGCTGGCCAAGTGCCCAAGCGGCACTTGGCTGGCTGTCATCGGCTTTCTCCCACTCTCTGGTTGATGCCGTGGGAGCAGGGGTTGCTCTCGAGCAAGCATGGCCAGGTCAGGAGCCTGGCTCCCTGTGGCCGCCGCAGTACCTCCCCCCCAAAACAGCAGGCGGTGACACGGTGAAGGGGGAAAGGAGCTGCCTTCTGGCCGACTCCTCTTCCCCTTAGTCGCACCTCTGCCTGTCGAAGGGCCCGCTGTGCTTGCCTTCCTCTCGAGGAAGTATAGTTGGTGGCACAGGGGATGCGGGGAGTCTACCTGGAGAAGGCCCTGAGGTCTTCTTTGCCTGCTTCTCCCTTTCTCTTTCCTGGAATCCTTGCCACAAGGCAGTTGATTGTAGATGGGCTTGGGAGTGGGGAGGTGGAAAAGCCTAGCTGGAACAGGGCCTGCTTCTCTCCCACTTATGTTACCAAATTTGGAAAAACCATGTAGGCTTTCTGCCACAGTTCCCTTTTTAACACTTTGAGACTTGGGTTTATCGAACTCCGTGCCACAAGACTGTCTCAAGTATCACCAAAATAAATCCTGTATATATTGTATATCTTAGTAACCTGGTAACTAAGGCATATATCAATTAATTAAGTTAACCAGTCTGTAATTACCTAGATCTCTGCTGGATTTCTTTTTAAAAATTGGCATTACAGTGGGCACTCTCCAGTCTTCGAGTACAGAGGCTGATCTTAGGGATATGTTATGCATTTTCGTTAGAAGATCATCAACGTCACATTTGAGTTCTTTAAGAACTCTAAGATGGATACCATCTGGACCCAGTGATTTGCTAGCTTTCAATTTGTCAATAAGGTCCAGAACTTGATCTCTTGTCGCTGCTATCTGCCTCAGTTGCTCAGACTCCTTTCCTGAAAATATCAGTTCAGGCATGAGTAGCTGCCCAATGTCTTCTGCAGTGGAGACGTATTCTCTGTTAGTACTCTTTTAACTCTGTTGCTATCCAACGATCCAACTACCTTCCTATCCGGTTTCCTGCTTCTGATGTATTTAAAGAATATTGTTCGCCTTGATATTTTTAGTGATATCAAAATACTTTTTTGCATCCATTATCATTTGCTTCCATTTCCTTTGTGCAAGTTTGTGTTCCTTTTTGTTCTCCTCATTTGAACAAGACTTTCAGTTTCTGAAGGAAGCCTCCTTTTCTTTGATAGCTTCCTTGACACTGCTTACTAACCATACTGGTGACCTCTTGGACTTGGTGTTACCTTTCCTGACCTGTGGTATACATTCCAGTTGAGCTTCTATTATTATGGTTTTGAGTAACTTCGAACCATTTTGGAGAAATTTAACCTTCATGACTCCCCCTTTCAAATTCTTTTTTTTTAAAATCAGTTCCCTCATTTTAGAGAAGTTTTCTCTTTTGAAGTCAAATGTGACTGTGTTGAACTTCCTTGGCAATTTCCCACTTAAATATGAATTAAATTTGAAAACACTATGTTCAGTGTTTCCAATTGGTTCAACAACACTCACATCTCGCACAAGGTCCTTTGTGGCATCACTTAGGATTCAGTCCAGGGTTTCCTCCCCTCTGGTTGGTTCCATGACCAACTGTTCTAGGGCACAGTCATTTAGGGTATCAAGAAATGTAACCTCTTTGTCATTATTGGAACATGCATTTATCCAGTCAAAGTGAGGACAATTGAAGTCACTCATTATTATAACACTTCCTCATTTCGATGCCTCCCTGATTTCATTTTCCATCTCAAGGTAACCCTGAGCGTTTTGGTCAGGGGGATGCTAGCATGTCCCCAGTACTAAATTACTTTTGGAGCCTGGTATTGGCAGCTACAGTGATTCTGTGGAGGAGTCTGTCCCTTTTAAGGTTTCTGGTTTGCTTGACATTATGGCCTCTTTGACATACAGAGTGACACCACCTCCAGTACACCCTTCCTTGTCCTTCCTATAGAGCTTGTATCCAGAGATGACCGAATCCTACCGGTTCTCTCCATTCCACCAGGTTTCCATTATGGCCATTATACCTAAGTTCTCCTTTAAAACCAGGCACCCCAACTCTCCCATCTTGGCTTGGAGGCTTCTAGCATTTGCACAGAAAAACCTATGCATGGTGTCCCTCTCCAGATGTCCCTGGCGTGTGCATTTTCCACTATGGCCATTAGGCTTCTTTGCCTGGCTATTATGTTTTTATCCTATGCTCAGGGCCTATTTCCACCCCATCCCTATTTGGGCAATCAGAAACATTTTCACTTCATTGGATGACCCCAGATTCTGGTATTATGAGAGAGGGAGAAAAACGTCTCTCTACTCACTTCCTCCACACCATGCATAAGTTGATACACCTCTGTCATGAACCCCATCCCACACCCAGACAAACCTGAGCCCATCAGAATTGTTCCATAGACAAATAGCCTGGCTCCAGCATGGCCCCACCATTCCTTTTTGCCCCCTCCCTCTAGCTAGTCATGTGACCAATCCATCCCCTCTGCTATTTTGTCAGATTGTCCGGCCCCGCTCAGTAGCAGTCCAGCAGGCCTCATTGCCACTCCCCCCACCTCCACCAACTGACTGCCTCAAACACTCTGGCAGCACCGCCCATCCCATGTGTGCACCCTGAGAGACCTGCTCCCTCACAGTCCAGGGAAGATGAGTGAGCAAATCTGAGCCCCCTAAGCCCCCTTCAGAATCTCATCTTGAGGGCAGCTGAAGGATGTGATCCTACTAGGATGTGGGAAAGGGATCCCTATCAACCACTCCCTAGTAACAAAGAAATAATACAATACATTGATTTGCATCCTGGATGGAGGAGACACTGAAAGGAAAAGACATGTGTGAGGTTGCCAGCCAGTCACCCCTGTAGGATTCCTATGATTTAGACAGTGGCTCGACAGACAGCAGGGTAGCAGGTGCAGTGTCCCTCATGGCATCAGCTCTATGGTAGGAACACCTTCACTTGTTGCATAATTGTTTGGCATAGAAGGGTACAGGAACCTGCCTGGAGCAAGCAGATTGTCAACCCCATCGAGGAACTGCTAGTCATACTGTGGGCCTCTCTCATGGTCTGCATGGAATGGGATGTGGGATGGATCCTGTACCTGTGGGAAAGCAGCATGTGGAGAGCAAGGGGAGCCACACACAGAGTAACAAGCAATAGTCAGCAGGTGGAGCACATAGTCCCTGGACCTGGATGCACAATAATAGGTATCTGTGATGGAGTGAGTGGGAGCGGCGCCTGAGTGCTCTGCCAGCCTGTTCTGCACTATACATTCAGGCTGATTTTGCAAGGCAAAAATGCTCATGAATGTTTGGCAGTGGCGATGGATGGAGTGGAATGCCTGGCCTTTGCCAACAGAGCTCACTGGCATGGGGATGAGTGCTTCCTCTCTGTGTGGGAGACACTGCTCCCTGCTGTTGGAAGGGGAAGCGTGTCAGAGCAATACTGAATGTTCAGACAAGACACCGTATTCACTCACTGCAGGGGTGTTTCAGCCTGAGGGCCGAATTCAGTTTTGGAGAAGCTGTTGGGGGGCTGTGTTCCACGGGTGGGTAGAGCTGAAGGCAAAAGGGGGCATGGTCCCAAACACCAGGAATACCAAAACATACCAGCATATTTTAGCTTAGGACTCTTACTGCCTGTAGCTAAGCCTTAGGCATTTCCTTTCAGAATGGGGAAAAACTGCACAAAGCCGGGAAACCACCAAAGGATCAGCAGTCAGGGGGGAAAGGGGTGGGGGCCTGGGGAGGGGGGCATGGCCATCTGGCAAACCCCAGAGGGCCAAATTGGGACCCCAGGTGGGCTGGATTTGGCCCCTAGGCCTGAGGTTCCAGACCCCTGACATATAGCGAAGAATGTAGAGAGAGACAGTTGCAGCGCTTATACTTTATAGCATGGTTTCTCCTTCCCTTGCTTACCTGTGGGAGTTTTCTGTCCTGGCACCCTCAGTTGTAGCAGTGGAGTGAGGATTTGCTGTTGGGCATTCATGTCATAGTGACATGGGTGGGATGGTTGTCAAAGCAGGGGTCATCATTATTTTAATTCTCACCTCCCACTGAAGTCAGTGGGAGGGAAATGTCTTGCAGCAGGACCATGGCTAATGTAAAGTTGCACCATTGATCGTGCGTGTGTGTGTGCGTGTGTGTGTGTGTGTGTGTCTACGCTCTGGAGTATAGGACATAGCATAAGTGTGCTTCTTCAATGTCCTGCCCATGACTCTACCCTCTTTTGGCTGTTTTGCTGGTGTATCTTTGCCAGTGCAGCAGATACTCCAGCAGAATGTTCTGTTGGCATCTCTAGTGTGTTCCACCAGCATATCTTTCGTGCCAGTGGCATATCTCGTTTTCCATTGGTGTGGCAGGGCTTTCATTTCTTAGGCAAAACGGCTACTTCTTTTGGCCTGTGCTCCTAAAATACAACAAAACTATCCATAAAAATTATGAGCAGGTTGCAACCCTAGTTCTGGCAACTGGACAGGAGGATGAAATTCTGACTGAGCTAGTAAAATTCTGGCCAGATGTCGCAGAAAAGTAAAAGCATAGACAGCAGCAGAGGAGAGGGGGAAAGCCCACCCGCAGGCAAGTGTTCCTCCTGTTGCTGGTCCCCTGTGCATACTTGAAAGGCACTTTTCGCGTGTTCACCCCTCTCCCAAACGCACTTTGTCCCTTCTGTTCCCCCACCCCATTTCCCCCCCTGGCACTGCCATTAGTAAAAGTTCAGCTGGGTGCTCAGTAGAGGATGAATAACCAGCCCCCTGACAGATGGTGAATAGATGACCGCTGGTATAGGGCTCCTTCATGTTACCAGTGGTGTGAGGGAACTACTCACTTCCCCATGGTTAAGTGCCAGGCGAATGCTTGGAACCTGGAACCATGTGGGCAGGGCCCATGGCACAGGTCTTCCCCACCTGATACTTGGTCAGGTGAGAGGCACTGAACTGTGTGGAAAGGACATGTGCAGCTCGGTTTTGAACATCACTGCAGCAGTGTGGGAAGGCGCCACAGAGAAGGGGTCCCCAGAAAGTATGACACGGCCTCCTCATACTAAGTCAGTGTTCTCCCTGGAGCTATGCTGGCTGGGGCATGCTGGGAGTTGTAAGCCAAAAACATCTGGGGACCCAAGGTTGGAGAACACTGTACTAAGTCATCATGGGGTGCATGTAACCCCATGTAGGGACAGCAGCAGGAGTGGGGATAAGTAGCTGCAATGGCAGTAGTAATATCCATGTGAGGAGAGGGGGCAAGAGTCCTTACCCCCCCCCCCCGCACATGTACACCTTCCATTACCATGACAACCACTTAGTTGTAACCTCTTGGTAAACCCCTACCAAAGTCCTATACTTGGGACAGATCAGAGCCTTTTACATATGATCCAGCTACCCCAGGGCGGCAGCAGGGTGGGGGAAGAGCTTGGTCATGTATATTTATAAAATTTCTGCCCCTTCTTCCCAGTACAAACTGCTCATATTCCACCATGTGGTCAGGAGGTGCATGGGTGTGGCAGCATGAGCGTCAAAGATGTGACATCGCAGGGGAGATGTATGGGGAGCCCCACACTCAGCCACCTGTGGTATGTACAAGACCCCCCCCCCCCGCGCAGAGAGAGCGCGAGCCATGACCTGGGCCAGAAGCAGCAACCCGTTGTCATGGGAACAGAAGGTAGGCGTGTGCGTGCGCGGGGGGGTGGGGTGGCGGCGGCTGGGTGTGGGGGGTAAGGGCTCTTACCCCCTTCCTCTCACGTGGACATTACTCTTGCTGCCGCTGCTGCTCCCCGCTGCTGCTGTCCCTACCAGGCCCCGCCCCCTCCTCTTCCTCCTCCTCGTTCTCTCCCCGTGGTTCCCACCACCCCTTCCCTGCCGTGCCGTCTCTGCCTGGCCGGGTCTGAGGGACTTGGCTGCCGCTAAGCAGCACCAGCCGCGTTGGGGGGGGGGGGGGGGTGGCGCGCTCGGGTCGGCCCAAACGCGCATGCTCCCGGTTCGCGGCGCCCCCGCTCGGGCGCGTTCGGCTCCGCTCGGCGATTTCCGCCTCTTTGTTGTACTAACTCCCGACTGGAATAATTTTTCCCCCTTTCTAACCTTCTGCTGGTTGTCTCTTTTAAAAAAAAAAAATAATTCCCCGCCAATCCCCGCCCCCGAGTGTCCGAGGGGAGCGGGCTCCCTCCCCCACCACCCCACCCGCGTGGCCGGCGCCGTCCTCGTTGCTGCTGCTCTTCTTCCTCCTCCTCCTCTTCCTCCTTCTCCCCCCAGCCAGGTCAGTGTCTTCTCTCTTTTTTTGCCTGCCTTCTTTCCTTCCCTGTCCCTTCCCCGGCCGTGCATTCAGACCCACCACGGAGGCCCCACAGGGGCGGGTTCCCTCCCGCCTTTGGGCCAAACGGGGTGGTGGTGGTGGAGGAGGAGGAGGTTGCTTAAGAGGAGTCCCCCCCTGGAGTCCTGGGTGGTGGTGGTGGGTGCCTGGCTGCGTGCCGGGAGAGGAGGGAAGTGTGGTGGGGAGAGGGGGGGCAGGTGACTCTGCGAGAGGTGCAGTGGGCCAAGACCCCGCTTCTCTCCCACATACTGCCTTTTTGTGTGTGTGTATGTGTGGGATATTTATAATTTTGGGGAGGTGGGTTTGAAGGGTTGTGTGTGTGTGTATCTCTCTAACTTTCTGTGACTGCAGCAAATACCCTCACGGGAAAGGGTGGTGGTGGTCTTCCTGGTTCAGAGTTAGAGACTTTCTCTTTCTCCCCAATAATTATAGCCTCTCCTCCCAATTACGGCTATTCCCCCCCCCCCTCTTTTCATCATGTCTCCCCTTAGTTAACTCCCCCTCAAGTATTTAGGTGCTTGGCTCTTCCAGAAATCATATATCTTCCCCCTCCCCTTACTCTAAAAAGGACTCCTTCCCTGCATTTAAAAGCTCATATCAATTTTGTCTGCTTTCTCACCCCCACCTCCCCGCCCCCAAGTTATGCCAAGGAGTAGTCTCGCTTGCACGGTGACTAAGGGCTTGTTCACATCGGTGCCTTGCTTGTATGGCAATGCCCATTGCCTGTGCAGTTTAATTTGTATTCCTGCCATGCAAGTTTGTATATGGGGAAAAAGTGTTGTGTGTTGTGTTGTATTGTGGGGGGCGGGGGAGGGAGTCCTACATGGCGCGATTTTAAGGTTGCTGCATAGTTGTGAGTCTTAAGTTGATTTGCAGAAATCTTGGCTCAGTAGCAGCAGTAACTTAACTTGCAGCTTGCCCACATTGTAGCTACTTGGGCTTTAAAAAGTGTTCATGGCCTCAGGTGTCTGTCTGTGTGAGTACCCTTGTTTCTAATGAAGTATCCTTTTGAATTCTGTAGTTCAGGAATTGGTGTTTCTGAGAATGCCTGTTGGTTTTTCCATTAAGGAAGTTTACTCCTAGCAATTGACTCTTGCATGGGGGATATTCTTACATTTCCTTTAGCTGTAGTAGTTATTGGAGACGGTGATTAAATCCAGAGTTGAGATGAATGATCGATAACCAATGAATTTAGTTTCAGAAACTATTTTGAGTGGCTCTGCTTTTCTGGGATGGATGCACTGGATTTATACAGTGTGTGTGTGTATGTATGTATGTATCAATCAATCTGATGACGACACGATTTACCTGAACATGGATTGTTGTGAACTTTTGCTTCTAGTCATGGGGTATAATTGCTGAAGAAACACATTTTGCTGCTTCAGATTCAGTTCATCGATATATTAAAATTACTTATGTTGGTATTTAAGTTTTGTGTTGCTGTGGTAATGTCATGGTTAGAATTTGGTGGCAAATACACTTCTTCATGGCTAATTGCAAGTGTGCTCTACATTTCATATGCTCCAGATAAATTGCTCTTCCTGCAAGCATTGATATTTCTAGTTCCAGTTTTTAAAGTGTATTTGATAGATGTACTGTTGTGTGAAAATATGTACCTACTTGATTATGATGCTACTAAGAGTCAAGTTTATTTACCGTATATACCCCTTTTCTAGGTGTGCCCAAATTTATATTGTTCATCCTCAAAGTTGTCTGTATTTTTTTAATTAATTGTGTTGTGTGTGTTGTGATTATATTTTGTTGTATCTACTAATACACTAAAACTAATCCACGCTTTCCATTACCCCTGATTTTAAAGCTTTATTTTGCTTCTAACCTGTGGTGATTTGTTTGACCAAGACATTTGCAATGCAGAAGACCTTACTGATAGGTGAGAAGCTGTTTGCTAAGTCCTAGGCAAATCTTACAGTTAAAAATAAATCTTTTAAAAATATACTAATAGCCACTTCACATAGTAGAAACTAGTATATTTAGCACATATCTGCTCTTGCCTTATAATGTATATGCATTACCGGTACGTGTGTGTGTACCTGCAAAAAAACTACCCGCTTCTGTTGTATCTTGCAAAGTGGTCTTAAGTATAGTTTGTTAGGATCTATCAGGTGTAGTCTAGAAATGGATCTAATGACTATCACAGCGATACCAGAAAGAGCCTAATCTGGAGTTTTTCAAACTTTCTATCCGTTCCATATCAACTTGTCCTCCATGGAGCTGCTGTAGGTGACAACGAATTCTGGGGCACGTTTTAGGGTTCACAGTCAGTTCATGTGAAGCATTGGCCAGTCATGTTGGTCCTCATCATAGCCCTGTGCAAACTGAGAACACCTTTTAGAGCCCTCTTTTATATCTGCACATTCCAGGGGAATATTGGCAGTAGTGGGCAAGTTGTCTAGTAAGCTGACCTGATCCTCTGATAGAGCAGGGCTCTCCAACCTTGGGTCCCCAGATGTTGCTGGCCTACAGCTCCCAGAATCCCTTGCCATTAGCCATGCTGGCTGGGTATGCTGGGAGCTGTAGGCCAGCAACATCTGGGGACCCAAGATTGGAGAGCCCTGTGATAGAGGCACCTCTGATAAGCCTGTGAAAAACAGTGATCTAACCTATATGTGGTGTACTAATATACCATTTGCTGTTGCTTTCTGATATAAAATATTGTTTCTGAAGTTATTTTTCTGACCAGATTTACTCAAGGAGCTCAAAACAGCCAAATTTTATTTTTTAGGTCTCAAATACTAGTGTGAAAATACTTCCTACCAGCATTACGAGTCTTAAGCTAACTTCATTTTCAGGTACTGTCTATGTACGGTACCTGAAGATAAACATAGTGTGCTGCTACTGAAGACTGAGCTTGCTTAAATGGACACTTCTAATTTGACTGCCATATATTAGACTTGAAGATCCTGTTCCTGCATCGTGAATGGCTCATATGAAGTTTTTTGTGTGTATTTGAAATTTAGGTCTTCAGCTAGTGAAATTAAGTTTCAAGTTTTAAGCATACCCATACAGCACATGCTTGAAAATTAGATTGTCATGCTGGATTTCATTATAGCATGAAGCACTCAGCATGCGTGCTTCAGTTCTGTGTAGCTGTGATTGGTGCAGAGAGTGGGCTTGTACTCATGCAGCCACTGTGACATCCATCCTAGGTGAGGGAAGTAGGGCAGGTCTGTCTTGTAACGCTGCCTGTCAGCTGAACTCCCATTACAGCCAGTTACGCTCATATTTCAGGCACTCAGGATTATTCTGATATAGCTGGTTTTGTGGTACCGAAAAGGTGGGCATGGTGGTGAGTAAATAAGGTATTCGCAGCCCACCTCTGGCTTGGTCCAGTTTTGCCTGTATTTCAGCTGTGAAAGGCATTTCCATGAAACTGCTATCTAGTGTCTTAAGGAATGCACTATTATTAGTGCATTGTGGTTGTTATGTTGCCTCTCTAGCACAGTGTCGGCCAGTAGCGGTGGCCCAACACCCTGGGTGTGAAGTCTTGCCAGTGTAGCCATCTTTGTGTCTAATACCGGTGCTGTTTGTCAGCTCAGTTCATGGGATTCAGGTGCAAGGAACTCCTTTTCTGTGAAGCAGGCTTGTTCAGTCTGAGAATACTGTGACATGAAATGAAAATACTTTTGGCTTGAACAGAAATATTAATCCTTATACCACCCAAACTTAGTAAATAATGAGATTATTAAGGCTAAATTATTACCTAGAAGTAAACTGTTCCAATACCAGCAAGATAGAAAGGTTAACAAGTGTACCTTTAGTTGTCACCTAGAGTTCACAGTTAAGGATGCTGCAGCACATTTGCGGAGACCCACAGCTTATCCTGGAATATGAACCCACTCTCAAAGACAGAATACGAGATACCCCTATGCTAGCTTATAGGCACCCACCTAACCTGAAACAATAGTTGACTGGGGTACCAGACCTTGCAATAAACCTAAAGGCCAACTGTTCCCATTAATAAACATCAGTGATAATGTAAGTGGACCCAGTGGGACTATCCATCGCATCCAGAGCAAATATACCTGCGCATCATCGAATGTTGTGTATTTGATCTGCATCAAGTGCCCAAGCGCATCTTACATTGGTCAAACAGGCCTATCTTTAAGACAAAGATTAAATGGTCACAAATCAGACATCAAGCATAAGAACATCAATAAGCCTGTCAGTGAACACTTTAACCTCCCTGGACATACCATCAAGGAAGTCAGGGTGACAGTTCTAAAGAAATTGAAATCAGGGGCTCACTTGGGACATGATAGTCCAGAGCAAGAGAGGATAAGGAAATTTGATTGTGTTAATCGGGGACTCAATAGGGACTATGGTTTCTACGCACATTATAAAGCCTTTTAGTGCACTTTATGGTTTGTAACTGTCGCTTTAAGAAAACAGAATGCTTGCTGCACATATACCTGTTTAACTGTCTTTTCAGTCTCAAAGCCTCCTGTTCCACTTATAGCATCTGATGAAGTGGGTTGTAACCCACGAAAGCTCATGCTAATTTATTAAAAACATCTGAACAACTAAGGGCTCAATCCAATTGGGATGCCCGTAACCCTCCAAACTCTGAGGATTTCGGGCATCCTATGGAGGGCAGGAGGAGAGTGGAGGTGAAGGTTGCCACTGCACTCTTCCTGCCTTGCAACTCAGCTAGATAGCCGATTTCATCCATCTAGCTGAGGCTCTTCGGAGCGGGAGGGAAGGAGGCTGAGGCACTGCCAGGATACCTTGTAGCTCACAGCACCTGTCTCCTCCCTGCCCCGCCCCCGGAATGCCTCTAGACCCCACCTCAGAGACGCAGCTGCGTGTGGGGGGGTGGGAGGGCGCTCTTAGCGCAGAGACCCGGCCTGTCCTGTCGTAGCAATTTTCCGACCTCGTAGCTGGATCTCCAAAAAATCCTATGGCCGTCTAGACGCTGTCTAGTGTCCATAGGACTGTGCTGTAAACCAGTTAGTCTATATGTGTGCTACACATATAGCACACCCTTGAATTCATAAACAGATGAATAACACGGATATGCTATAATAGAAATATTAAAAAATGTCCTTTTTAAAGCCTGTTGCCTGCTTTATCCTTAAAATTTAGAGTGTGTAACACAGGTTTTCCAGTAATTACACATTTTAAAAAATGAGTGACTGTTCCCCAGGTTCTTACAATACAAATAGTTCTCTCCGTGTGTATTATATGTGTGTATGCACTTCTTTGTGTGTATGTGTAAATATAAACAGCTGCATCGCAGAGGAGTTGGAATTTAAAGCCAAACTCTTGCCAGCTCTCTTGTTGCATCCTTTCCCCACTTCATTGTTACGTACGGTATCTCAATTTTGCCCCCTCCCATCCAATAAGTGATCTCAGCACTACCTTGCCCAACAATCCTGTACTGATGAACAATGCATGCAGTCAGCAGGATGAAGTGGTAAAAATTTTCCTGGACTGTACTACTTCAGGCTGCAGATGGTAGTGGAAGGCAATGCTTGAATGTTTCCCCATGAATAAGAGCTGACCTGTACATTATGCAGAATGAAGTGGTGGACTGAGATGGTAGAACTGTGGACTGTGTCACTTCAGGCTGCAGATGGGAGATTGCATTTTGAATGCTCCGCCAAGTAAAACCGTTCCTGCTTGCAGGTAGCGAACTAGCACATTGGAGGGAATGCTTGGAGAGTCCCTCATGTCCTATGGATTGGATTTTGAGTTGTTCTTTTGTGAATGGATGGACTCCTTCTGTACATGGAAGGGGCTTGGGTTCAGCAGAGGCTCCCACTGGCTGAAGTGGGGGGAGAGGGGCAACTTTTGCCAGTTTCCCGCTGCAGCCCCCACACCACCACTCATGCTCTTCTGAAGGAACCCCCAACCTGCAGCAGCAGATTCTCAGGGGGCACAGGATGGCTGCAGGGAAAGGGAGGAATAGTTGAAAATAGCCTCCCTGCTTTCACCACTGGGAACATCCTGTGAGCAGAATGGAAACAGGATCTAAGTCTATCTGCCAGGATTTATTATTTTTTTATGTGGGGAGCATTCAGATATTTTTATTTTATTTATTTATTTATTATATTTATACCCCGCCTTTTTTCCTGCAAGGAACCCAAGGCGGCTTACATTATCCTCATCCTCCTCTCCATTTTATCCTCACAACAACCCTGTGAGGTAGGTTAGGCTGAGAGTCAGTGACTGGCCCAAAGTCACCCAGTGAGTTTCATGGCCGAACAGGGGACTAGAACCCAGATCTCCCGAGTCCTAGTCCAACACCCTAACCACTACGCCCCCTACCTGCAGTCTGAAGTGGCACCATTTGGAATTATACTGCCCCATTTTGTGTATCAGTCAGTAAGTCAGTCTGTGTAATATGTAGGTTGACTCTAAAACTCTTTGCTTGTAGAAAGCTAGTTTAAGATGGAGGCTGTGCTGAACCTTTGGCCCTGATATTTTAGTTTTCTGTGTGCAGGGAGGTTTTTTTTTAAATTCAGTGGAACATTCAGGCATGTAATTCCTCTACTGGTAGCTCAAGTCCAGCAAAAGCTGTACTGCTTGGTTAAGCTCAGTCTATAAACTTTCCCTAATTCCTGTCTAACTTCTTACTTAAGTCTGTCTAGTTTTTAGATCAGCTGTGCTCACATTTGTAAGAGGTTGCTGCAATTTCTTTCTATCTGGTACCTTTATTCTTCAAACAAGCTGAGAGAAAAATAGAGCGTCATCTTCTCTTGCCCTCAGAACCAATCCCCAGACTGTTGCAACTTTTTTCTGTTGTCCGTAACCCTGTCATAATATTATTTTATCTGTCACAGCTTTGACAAGGAATGAATGCTGTTCTCTCAGATATGTGGTTGAGCTGCTGTGAACAAATACCTTTTATTATCCCCTCAAACATGACCCTTGTGAGTGAATGTTGATTCCCGTGTTTAAAGTTAAGGTCAACCTTTTAAGAGTAACAGCAGCAACTTTTTAGAATTGTGAAGATAACTACGATTATGTTTTGGAATTTTTTAATCAGATCTTTTAAAACTAGAGTACTATTGTGTGAAGCATTCTAAATCAAAGGAAATGCATTGATACACTCATTTCAACTTACCCTGTTCCATTTTCCTTGAGATTACTTTGTTTGAAGCAGGTTCTAGACCACCTCCAATCCATTTTACTGAATTTAATATAATGTTCAGTGTAAATGAAGCTTTGGTGTTAAATAAGATGCTACCTGTAGATGCAAATAATTACCTGACATACAGCAAAGTATAGCTGTTGTTCTGTTCCCCAGTATGTTCAGATATTAAGGGACACTTTAAATGTGAGAAATTTTGGACATGGAAAGCATTTCCAAACACAAAATAGCATGCAGCTTGTATGCATTCTTAGCATAGAGTTAGGCCTGCACTCCTGCTGGCTCCCTGGTTTGATTGACTACTAGGGGCAAAAGCACCACAAGGCATGGAGCGAGGGTCTGCATACATACGGTACTTTGATACACAGTAGAGTAGCACCATCATGTACTTTCATCTTGACTGCGGCCAGACTTGCCCCCCCCTTCCCAAATTGGCTACTGCTGGACTAATCACTTGGGTATGCATGCTGTGTGTGTGTGTGTGTGTGTGTGTATACACATGCACACACATAATGAAATATATTCTTATTACATCCTGTTCCCTGTGTGGAAAGGCTTTCCATGTAGGATTGTTGTCATGGTTGTAGAGGTCCTGAATGTTGGCGCTTTCATGGGTTCCCAAACTTTCTTTCAGTAGTGCCACAAGTCAGAGCAAAGTGTGAGATGATGCCACTCTACTGTGCATCAAAGCTGCCCCCGCTCCCTGGAGGTTTGCAGTTGTTTTGTCTCTAGTCTTCTGATCTGGGGAGCTGGCAGTTGCAGAGTGTAGGCCTGACACTACTTTTATTTGTTATTTTATATAGTAAGATAATATATACCATAGCTAATCTCATGGAATGACTTGTCCAGGAGTGGCACAAACCCCAGCAGCTGATGCCACTTGTGGCACTCTTTCCAAAAGTTGGCTACCCACAGGTTAAGCACAATAAAGAACAGACAACTTCAGTGATAAATCACTGAGCATGCTTTATGTTTTTGCTTTTAAAAACTGAACTTTCATAAAGATGTGTGTCAACCACTATAAAGTAGGGATCAGCAACCAGGGTTTGCCAGATACTGACTAGCTTCAGAGGTAAAAGAAAACAACTAACCACTGTGGCAATGGGTTTAAGATTAGGGGTCTTGAATCCCTCCCCTGGTTCTTTCCCAGAATAACTGTGTGGCAAAACTACTTGTTGAGGAGGGCTATAAAGTCTACCAAGAGTGAAACCACTGTAGCAATTAAATGCACATAAAAGCATTGGGCTGTTGTACAGTGTTGGAGGACACAGACTTCATGACAAAGATGCAACATTACTGTTCTTAACGGCATTGGACAGTACAGATGCCTGACCTAGTTCTTGCTACTACAAACTCTTGCAATTGTTTCCTTTTACTGGCGTTTGATAAAATAAAATTTGGAGCCGCATACGCCAGTCCGCACACTTGAGCCAACAATAGGACTGTGAGTAGAAGGCCTGTGAAGTGTGGAAACTGTTGCCAAGGTTTTTCATAAATTTGGCAGATGTAGTCATAGGGCAGAATCGAATGGCGCTCTTATGCCACCGATGATTCCCTTCCGCAAATGGTGGGTCTCGCTAATTCTGTTGTGCAAGTGGGGCCCACCACTTAGGCGGGGGAGATTTAGTGCTTTCTAGAGCAGTGTTCTCCAACCTTGGGTCCCCAGATGTTTTTGGCGTACAACTCCCAGCATGCCCTGGGAGTTGTACGCCAAAAACATCTGGGGACCCAAGGTTGGAGAACACTGTTCGAGAGGAAGCCCTGAAATGAGCAGAAATGCTCATTTCTGGAAGGAGGCAGATTGGTGGAGCTCCCTTATGTTACCGCCGCCAACCTGTCTCCTTCCAGAGACAAGTGTTTCCACTTGTTTTGGGTTGCCCCAGAAGTGCTAATTAAAGTTGCACATGCGGTGGGGGCTGCTTACGCAATGGAATTGGTGGGGCATAAGAGAATCGGCAGGGGCATAAGTGCCCTGTTGAATTCTGCCCTCTGAGTGCATCTGTTGGTCTGTTGCATGACGCTAGCACAGTCCGAAGGCAGGAAGGATTCATGGGAAGCTACCCTAGGCTTCATTCCAAATCTCTGCTTTTTATAATGCAGTGCTAAGGCTGTCTATAGAAATTTAGGGTGCAATCCCATGCATGTTTAGACATAAAAAAGTCCTACAACTCCCAGCATTCCCCTGCTAGCCATGCTGGCTGGGGAGTGCTGGGAGTTGTAGGACTTTTTTCTGTCTAAACATGCATGGGATTGCACCCCTAGTCTTTCATATTAATGTTCCCCCTACTGAAAACAGGTGCTTTCCTCTCTGCAACAGCAAAGCATAGCCACCTTGATGTTGACCTCCTCTAGAAGTTCTCTGCTTCTGGGTCATTGCCCTTTAGTAAAGCAGTATCTGAAAGGTACTTCATGGAATCTCACTTGGCAAATCACTTCTAAAATCAAATACAACAAACTTACTTG
This sequence comes from Shinisaurus crocodilurus, assembly GCA_021292165.1. Lineage (NCBI taxonomy): Eukaryota > Metazoa > Chordata > Lepidosauria > Squamata > Shinisauridae > Shinisaurus > Shinisaurus crocodilurus. Next base: position 112,929,204 of record CM037877.1, read on the forward strand.
ATAATGTTTTCTTTTGCAACCATTTTTCACACCTTTAGCTCAGTCTTGCAAATAGCCACACCTGGAATCAGGAACATTCCTTCTGGGTGAGTAGCTTGCCAGATCTGCATATGCATGTTTTTATTTATACCATCAGGTGGATTGGTAAAACCAAGCAGAATGTTTTACTTATCTGCTGGGCTGCTACTGATAGCTGTGGAATGTAATTCAGAACTAAAGTAAACTGCTTTTTCATCTTTAGGAAAATGCAGAAGTGCTACAAAATTAGGCATTTAGGTTGCCAAGATAAGATTTCTGATTGTGGAGATGTATGTGTGTTTTAAGCACACTGTTCAGTTTGATCCATTCTTCATAAGCATAAATGGTATGTTTTGAGTAACTTGCTGCTGATCATTTAACATGTCAGTGTTTTTGGAGGGTAAATGTCTTAGAAATACTAGCAATGTGTTATTGGGGTAGACAGTTTTACCCATGTGGAAGTGGCAGATATGTTAATCATAGTTGCTTGCATACTTACATTTTAAGCCAGTTTTCAATTGCCACCAACTTCTCTGACTGAAAATGTGCTGCACGTGCAAACAAAGCACTATCTTTCCCAGTGATATTGCAGGATACAAGTAAACAAATTACTCAGTGATAGCCCATTTGAGCTTGGTAACTCCTCCTAGAAAGCAACAGGCGGTGTTTAAGCTCTGTGATGGTGTCAATGTTTGAGTATTGCTGGTTGAAGAGATGTTAGTTGATGATCTACTCCCATGCTTCCCTAATTACAGATGGCATTATCTGTATAGAAGGCCTACCAGTTGGCCCCATCTTGGCTTTTAGTTTGCTTAATTCTAACCATGTATGCTGTCTTTGAAACAGGGTTTGGTTCAATGCTTGCTCAAGTGTGACAGTAGATAGAAATGAACATGCTTCATATGCTAGCTGGTGTACGTGTAAACAGCTACATTATCTCAGTTTTCACCATCACTTTTTCAGGAGACTAACATGTATATAGTGTGTCAGGTAAATGTCTCAGGGAGAATTAGTGGTGATGTGTAGTTACATGATTTTGCCTCAAACCTGGCAGATGGAGAGAACTTGTCTCTATTATGCAGGAATGGAAAAGAGTATCTATGTGTTACATGCTTAGGTAGAGCATGAGATAAATTGCATTGCTCTTAGGACACAATCTACCGGGAAGTTCTCCTGCACAAGGCCCGTTGAAATGAATGGAAACTGCACAAGAGCATGGTACCCCTGGCGCAGAACTTCCTGCTGGGTTGTGCCATGAAGCTTTGAAAGGTTTTTGTTTCATTGGTCGATGGAAGCCCAACTATTGAAATTTCAGTCTCTGCAGGACTTCATCTTCTTTCTGGGCACATTGGTGAACTTTTAGGTCAGTTTTCAAGCTGCATTATTATTTAACAGCACAATTCCAAACTCCAGATAAGGGGAAAATTTGTTTGAAAAGTTACTGGTAAACAAATAGATTACTTAATTAGTAATGCATGGATTGTATGTACAGTTTCAGAAAATGATAATTCATAGTGTGTTGTTCTAGGAATATGTGATGCTTCAGGAGCATGGCTTAGGTGCAGTTTCCAGGCTGTCTCCCTTCCAAAAAGCTTTCAAGGAGTAGAACTGTGTCAGCTGCCTTCAGAGTATTCTTTGAGCCATCACTATTCCAGAATATTTGACTGAAAACACTAGCAAAAGGTTCCATTTAGATATTCTCTGAATCCTTATGAGTTTAATGTAAGATTCTTGTTCACTTTCTACTGTTAAATAATTGGCCAAATTATATATCCTTCTCACTAAACAAGGTCTAATTTGAACTGAATTCATCCTTTTTGAGAGAACTAGTTTTATGATAAACCTGGGCATTTGCTCCACATTGTTCTGTAGTGATTAATATCAAGGGGGAAATGAGCATTTAGCAAGCAAGCTGTCTGGAGCAACTCTGTTTAATGAGGGTGTCGCTAAATTGGGCTGATTTTTTTTGTCTTCTGAAAATACCTTGCACTCTCAGGAGTTCTGGATTCTCATTAGTTCCCCAGTAACAACTTTCTAATAGCTAAACCAGCATGTATTTTACTGGTGGAAACCTAATGTTTAGGTCTACTGTCAAGTTTTTAAAGACAGGAAGTATGAGAAGTTCTACAACAGTTACCCTCTTACCCAGCCATTCTCTGAGGGCAGAACTATGCATTCCAGGGAGATCCAGGCCCAAATTTCTCCTCTCTGTCAAGTATCTGAAAAAATGGTGTGGGGAGGGTGTGATTTGAAGTGAAGAAATGACAGGTGGGAAGGATACTTAAGTCTTCCCCTATGTGCTGCTTTCCCCTGTGCTGTACAAACATTCACCCCAGAATTATAACTGGGTGAGAAACAGCTAGGGGGAAGGGGCTGCAGGGGAAAACGAGTGGGTTTTGGAGGGGTTGAGCATCCCTTCCACCCTTCATTTTTCTGCTGTAAATTGCAACCTTCACCAGTTTCTTAGTTGTTTGGAGACCTGGCAAACTTGTAGTTTTGGCCTGATTCTACTGCAAGCTCGAAGATTCAATACCTACCGTATATAGCTTGGCTTCCTCTGTGCTGGTACACTTACCTCTGCTATGAGGAAATTACCCAAGTCTTGACTGTTAGATGTAATACGATCCAATTTTCAGAGTTCTCTAATAATCACTGTAGCTTGGGCAACATGTACCTGGGTTTGGAACTACCTTTATTACTTTGGTAGGGATGTTACCTTTTTTTCTTTTTCTTTTTTGCATTCAGAATCAGAACTCATGAGCTGGTCTGAGCAAAAGGAGAACCGTGAACAGACTCGCGTGAGCCGAACAAGGCGAGTTCGCGTTTGTTGAACGGCTCACCAAAAATTCTCACACAACCCTACGGCCGGGCAGTGGGGTTTATTTCATGAACCCTGTTTCCAGGGACAGACTTATAAATGCCTTCCTTTCAGACTTTTCTAGTTATCAAGCGACTATTTCTTCATCATGTGGGAGGGCGCGTGGAGGTGGGGCTTCTCTTGCCTTTTCAGACTTGAGTTTGCGGGAGGGGGTACTTCCAGTAGCAGTCAGGAACCTAGATCTCTGCTTGGGGAACACAAGATTTACTTAACAGTTTAATATAACTAAAGATGCTGAGGCCTCCTTAACTGATGAAGATTAAAAATCTAACCTGTTTCTGGTTTTTGCTTGTTCTTTTTGCAGGTTCTATCAGAAACTTATAAAAGAACCTAAATTATTTCACCATTATTTCACCAGAAAATTAACCAAATCTTTTTAACCAGTCAGATGCCCCAACCCTAGAACAAGACCATTCCAGGGCAGCTCTATACTTTATGTGGCAAATGTTCTTGCTAAGGGTAGATGGCAAACAAATAAGTGTGAATAATAGTTATTCACCCACAGGCAGCCATGAGCAGGTGCCCAGGAACTCTGCTCCAATCAGAATTCGTTGGCTGATTGTCCACGTTACACTGGTTTAAGGGTGCACATCTATCATGAGCCCTTTTACATGTTTGCTTCAGGAAACATCAAAACAGCTGCAGCACAACTGCCGTGCAAAATGTGCAATTCCCTTTAATTGTGGAGGCTTCAGGGTGACCCCTGCATTTCTCCACAAGCATGTTTTCCTACGTACAGCTGGTCACATAATGCAAAGTTCTCATTCTGAATCCTCTTCCAGCTACCAGTACAAAGCACAGTTTGAAAACTGGAGCAAGTCTTGTAAATGTTAGCTCACCTGACCCTTCTCTATCTATCTTCAGATAACATTTGTCAGTTTAGGGCCTGAGAGAAAAACTCTGGAATAGGAATACGTCCTGAAAATGGACTCTTAGCTTTTCCATCAGATAAATAAAGCCCTTGGTTTACCAACTATCAATCCAGATGAATCGCCATTGTTAGTTGACTACTGCATTAGTAGGAAATCTGAATGCTCTTCATTCACTGTAATGCTATGAACCTTCAATCACTTCACACCTAATTAAGAATGTGTTAAAAACACTGGGATTAGAAGTGCTATTGTGCAGAGTTACTGTTAGCACACCACGGTTATCTTACTGCCAAGTCGAATATATGGTTGGCACATTTATGAAGATATTCACTCCATCTTGAAAATATTGTGCTGAAATATGACAAGAGCCCACAGTTTTTATTAGATATGTTTTTAATTGATGGGTTTAAATGTTTTAATTATGCCTGTCATTTTTCTGTATTTTATTCTTAGCCACCCTGAGCACTATTTTAATAATCACTCATTGCACAAATTGGCTAATTTTATTTTTTAAAATTTATTTAATTTATTATATTTATACCCCGCCTTTTTTCCTGCAAGGAACCCAAGGCGGCTTACATAATCCTCCTCCTCCTCCATTTTATCCTCACAACAACCCTGTGAGGTAGGTTAGGCTGAGAGTCAGTAACTGACCCAAAGTAACCCAGTGAGTTTCATGGCTGAGCAGGGACTAGAACCCGGATCTCCCGAGTCCCAGTCCAACACTCTCACCACTACGCCACACTGGCTCTCGTTGACTTTTATTGTGAAACAATGAAATTAACTTTTAAAAATTATAATTGGTTATTATAACTTTTAACAATGCTAGGCAAGGTTTCTATCTATAAATGTGAACAATTCACTGTGAAGTTCTTCTCTTTGACTTTTATGCTGGACTACCAGGGTCAGTTTACAGTTTCAAAGCTTCCTAAGAAACATGAAATTAAAACAGAAAAATAAGCAAAGTAACAGCAACTATTAAAAAACAGAAGTCAATTTTTCAAGGCAGTTGTGCTAAGATGGCAGCAGGCTAGTTCTTTTATAGTTCACTAGCTTTTTTTTACCCGGCGTTGCACGGGTCGTCCTTTTCCTATAGGCACTCTGTTCGAAATTCCTTACGGTAGCTGTCCGCTGTGAAATCCCTGCTCCTCCACCCCCAGACTGCACAATGAAATCCCTGCTTCCCCTCTCCCCGGGACTATGCAACAATGAAATCCCTGTCTCCTCCCCGGACCACACAATGGAATCCCTGTGTGTCCCCCCCCCACTGGGACTACGCAATCAAATCCCTGCTTCCCCTCCCCCCTGGGACTATGCAACAATGAATTCCGCCCCCCCCCCCGGGACCACACAATGTAATCCCTTCTCCCCCCCCCCCCCCCGGGACTATGCAATCAAATCCCTGCTTCGCTCCTCCCCCGGGACTGCACAACAATGAATTCCCTGTGTGTCCCCCCCCCCCAGGACCACACAATGAAATCCCTGCTTCCCTCCCCCCCGGGACTATGCAACAATGAAATCCCTGTGTCCCCCCCCCAGGACCACACAATGAAATCCCTGTGTCCTGTCCCCCCCAGGACTATGCAATGAAATCCCTGCTTCCCCTCCCCCCTGGGACTATGCAACAATGAATTCCCGCCCTCCCAGGACCACACAATGAAATCCCTGCTTCCTCCCTCCCGGGACTACGCAATCAAATCCCTGCTTCCCCCCTCCCCTGGGACTGCACAACAATTAATTCCCTGTGCCCCCCTGGTACTACACAATCAAATCCCTGCTTCCCCTCCCCCCTGGTACTATGCAACAATGAAATCCCTGTCCCGTCCCCCCCAGGACCACACAATGAAATCCCTGTGTCCTGTCCCCCCCAGGACTACGCAATGAAATCCCTGCTTCCCCTCCCCCCTGGGACTATGCAACAATGAATTCCCGCCCTCCCGGGACCACACAATGAAATCCCTGCTTCCCCCCTCCCGGGACTACGCAATCAAATCCCTGCTTCCCCCCTCCCCTGGGACTGCACAACAATTAATTCCCTGTGCCCCCCTGGTACTACACAATCAAATCCCTGCTTCCCCTCCCCCCTGGTACTATGCAACAATGAAATCCCTGTCCCGTCCCCCCCAGGACCACACAATGAAATCCCTGTGTCCTGTCCCCCCCAGGACTACGCAATGAAATCCCTGCTTCCCCTCCCCCCTGGGACTATGCAACAATGAATTCCCGCCCTCCCGGGACCACACAATGAAATCCCTGCTTCCCCCCTCCCGGGACTACGCAATCAAATCCCTGCTTCCCCCCTCCCCTGGGACTGCACAACAATTAATTCCCTGTGCCCCCCTGGTACTACACAATCAAATCCCTGCTTCCCCTCCCCTCTGGTACTATGCAACAATGAAATCCCTGTCCCCCCCCAGGACCACACAATGAAATCCCTGTGTCCTGTCCCCCCCAGGACTATGCAATGAAATCCCTGCCTCCCCCCTCCCCCGGGACCGCAGAACAATGAATTCCCTGCACCCCCCCTGCAGGACCACACAATGAAATCCCTGTGTGCCCCCCCCCCTGGCCCTGGCTGCGGTTCATATGAACATTCTGTTTGGATGTAGGAGAGATTTGCATATCAGCCTCTGATTGGGCCCCTGTGGAGGCAGTGCATACCAACATTCTATGTGCCGGTTGGAGCTATTTGCATAATGCCTCCTGAATGGCCCCTGCGAGCATTCCAAGCGACGCCATTGGCTCTCATCTATTTTGGGCCGTACAGGTGCGGCGACGGTTTTTCGGAGATTTTAACCCGCCAGTCTTTGTCCTTGGATGATGGGGAGTATGTGTACCAAGTTTGGGGCGGATCTGTCCAACCGGGTAGGAGCCAAGGCGACGCAAACCCGCCGCGCGGACCCACGTACAAACAACAAACAAACAAACAAACGGACAAACATTCACTTTTATATAGTAGATTAGTATCAACTCCCTGGTTCTTTCTGCAAAGAAGATGGCGTCATGGGCAGTCTTACGCAGTCTTAGGCAGTTGACCTTTGCAACTGCTTGGAGATTTCTCTAGTTATACTAGGGAACCAGTAGCAGAAGCTTTGTTATGCTACTAGCTTTGGTCCTGACTGCTGCAGGGCTAGGGGACCAAAAGCCCTCACTCCCTGCCCGTGCTAACAAATAATATCATAATGAAATTAAAAAATGGTAAGCAGCATTCTTAGTGTCACTGAATATTTGACAATACTTGACTACAGTCAAATAATAGGTGGTCAGTTGACTGCTGTTCCAAAGAGTGAGGCAACTCTTGCCTCACTTGGATCATCTCTTATTAAAACTTGAATAGGCAGATGAAGATTGAATCCTACAAAAGTAAATCTCAGATCAGCATAATTTCACTTAGATTCTTCAGGGCTCTGCTGAGAATTTCACATGGAAGTGGAAGCTAATATCACAGCTAGAAACATGCTTCAAGTTTTAAGGTGCCATCATCAACTTTCAGGAATCAGCATGGCCATTTTAGGTACCAGCCTTGTACCAGGATGAATAAATGCTTTACCTTTGTGGACATCATCATAGTTTCCTCTAATAGCAAATGTAGGTGGTTGAGTGCCTATCTGTTTAGAAGCAAAACAGGGCCACCCCAAATAAGAGAGTGGTTTCTACATAGAGAATTCCCTAGGTATGCAAAAGATCGTAAGTTTGTGAATCAATATTTTAAAAAGACATTAAAAAGACAAACCAAAATGGCCTGAGAAAGACCTGTGAATTTCCAGTGCTGAGGGGCATCGAGATAAGAAAATATTAGAGTAGCTCTTATTATCTGGAGAGGGAACTTTCAGGTTCATATTGAATGCCAAAGACAGGAGCTCCTGTATTTGCTACTATCTTTTGTTTGGAGTAGGGGCTCACTGCCCAATCACAGCTGAACTAACATCATACAGCTACCCTAACATTAGTTTCTATTGGCAGCTTTCACTTCAGCTTTGGAGTCAAGGAAAAAAAGGGCTTTAAGCTATCAGACATTTGGCAGATGGTGCTCAGGTTCAAATGTAATGACAACTCATGGGTTGTTTAACCCATCGGATGTCGGGAGTGAGTGCACTGCTCTCCTGCCAACTCACCATTTTTGCCTTGCACCAGTTTCCACCGTGCATTGGTTTCATTGTGACATGTGAACCCAGAACTCTGAGTTGTTGAGGGTGAACCCAGTCACCCATGGTTTGTTGTGACATGTGAACCTGGAACACAATGGGCGGGTTCGGAAGACACTTTAAGCCCACAGTGGCTCTGTAGCCACTGTGGGCTTAAAGTTGCCTGCCCCCCCCCACTGTGCCTGACTAATGATCAGGCACAGCGGGGGTCCTGAGGCACCTCCCCCTACCTCAGTCCTCCCACCGGTATCCCAGGGTACACCATAGGAGCACTGAGGGGAGTGTGGATGACAGTTGCTGAAAGTGCCCAATCCGCACTTTCAGTGGCTGTCATCTGCTTCCCTGCCCTGTGTACCTGCTGGTGCAGGGTATCCACAGGAGTGCGGGGCAGTGACTTGGAGTCGGTGGACGGCTGCTTTCCCCCATGACCTCCTCGCAGGGAGGCTATGAGGGAAAGCCCCTCCTTTCCTTCCTGCTGGGCAGCGCGATCGTGAGGCAGTCGTGCTGCCCGGTGTGTGTGGGGGAAGGAGGCGTGTTCTCCTGCCCCGTTACTTTAAAGCCATGGTGGCTTAGCATATTGTGTGAACCCAGTCACTGACTAACAACTCAGGAACCTGTGCTGTTTTGGAAACTGGATGCAAAGCGGAAGCAGCGAGTGGGCAGGAGGCTGCGTGCTTGGTTGTGCGCAACCCTGACGGGCCTGACTAACTATGAGTTGTTTAACCCATAGCTGGTTCTGACATGTGAACCAGGTCACTGAGTCGATCAATTTAGTTTATGGTTGAAAGCAGTTAAGACATGGGAGTTGTATCTAGCGGTGTCATTCTGCTGGTGCAAATGACAGTGTGCTAGCGGAAACCAAGTTCTGAAGTATTTGAAAGGAGAAAATCCAACTAAAGTTCCACTCGTGTAACTGCTTGCAGATCTTAGGTTTCCAAAGTGGTCTGCTAGAGTCTGCGCAATGAGAAAAGGCAGCAGAGCTCTGCTAGCACGGCAGTTATTCCTGTTAATAGTGTGCTGGTTTTAGGCTGTGGAATGTTAGGGTGTCAGGAGAGGGAGAGAGGAAAGTGGCATGCTCAAATCCCTATGAGTAACCTGGAAGTAGGGTAGGTTTGGGGAGGATGTGTGCCATGAGGGTGAACCCCCCCCCCTCGTTTTACAGGGACATTTTAAGAGGAGAAGAAAAAGGACACCCCCTTTTCTCTCTCTAGAATCACCCTATATATTTGCTGTATAGCAATACAATTCTCAGGTTTGGGACTACAATACACAGCAGGGGGGAGGCTTCTGAGATGGGTGGAAAGAAATGAGATGTCCTTTTCCTCTCCGAAGAGGAGTATATCATCACTACAAGGCTCCTGTTCCAGGTTGACTGAAGCCCTGAACAAGAGCACTCTTAGGGGATGGGGTATAAACTGCAACATTATTGTTGTAGATCCCAGTTGTTTGGGCTTAATAGATAGCTAGTATTCTCCAATTGGAAAATAAGTAATGCTTTTTGTTTGCATTGTACTAAGGTTATAGATTTCATAGAGTTGGAAGGAGCCTACAAGGCTATCGAGTCCAACCCCCTGCTCAATGCAGGAAACTAGAGGAGGGGGTCTCCCATCCAAGTAATAACCAGGCCTGACCCTGCATCCTGGATGTAACAAAAACAAGTTGGCTAAAAATCTTCACAAAATAATCAAAATTTAATCTAAATAAGATTTAAGTCAGATTAATTTTCACTGGGTGAATTATACAGTATTTAAACTTCTGCTATTGAAATCATTGTGACTTAAAAGAGTGCAGTCCTATGTATGTCTACTCAGAATTTAGTCACACAAAGTCCAGTGGGACTTACTCATTTTGACTGGATTGTGGCCTGCCAGTTTGAATAAGCTGGAAGTCTAGCCTAAATGAAAAATGTATAATATTTGAAAATATATATGCTAAATTCCTGGGCTTTCCCCCCAGTTTTTTTTTACTCTGTTGTAAGAACTTGGAGCCAGAGCTTATTAAACAGCAGTAGGAATAGTCTCTTTTATACACACAAAGATTAATTTGGACTAAATTAGTTCAGGGTTGATAAATCAACTGGGAGTTGAAAGTGTATGGTACTTTCCCCCCTTGCTCTCTAGGAATAAAATGAGATTGACACATTTTGTTCCTTTCTATCAGGAAGCCTAATACCCTTGCCCTAAATGTATTCTATTGATTTTGGTAGTATTTCCAAATGATATAGTTTCAGAGTAGGTAAAGCTAACCTACTTCTCTCATTTTTAGACAACTCAACTAAGTTTGATTGGGAAGTCATTTATGTGTGGCGTAGTGGTGAGAGTGTTGGACTGGGACTTGGGAGATCCGGGTTCTAGTCCCTGCTCAGCCATGAAACTCATTGGGTGACTTTGGGCTAGTCACTGACTCTCAGCCTAACCTACCTCACAGGGTTGTTGTGAGGATAAAATGGAGAGGAGGAGGAGGATTATGTAAGCCGCCTTGGGTTCCTTACAAGAAAAAAGGTGCGGTATCAATATAATAAAATGTTGATTTCAGCCAAACTTCTTTTCCCTACAGCCTTGCAAACAGGACGACTAAATTAATCCACATAGAATTTTACTAGCCCACCATGAGTGGCCTGAAAGGAGGAAAAACACCTTACTTGGTTGTCTAGAGGGATTTGTAGTTGTCATCAAGCAAACAATTGAGTGACTGATGTGTGCTGAGGATTGTGATGTGTGCTGTGCTGAGAATTGCAGCCTTAAGTTGCATTGTGATGAATGCACACTCAAAACGCATTCTGTTAAACATAATTGAAATTTTGTCTGACTTATGTCAAATTTCACCCACAACAATCAGGAAGTTAATAGTTTAAATACATGCCATAGCAGTTATCCTTTTCTGCTATTTCTCTTAATTATACAGTTAATATAAAATCTAAATACATCTGTCTTAGCAGTTGCTTAAATGTTTATAGCAGGGGTCCTCAAACTTTTTAAACAGGGGGCCAGTTCATTGTCCCTCAGACTGTTGGGGGGCCGAACTAAAGTTATTATAAATTAATAAATTAATAATGAATTAATAATAAATTATTAATAAATTAATAATAAATTAATTTACCACCGGTTCAGCTGCCCTCCTACCCTTACCCCTGCAGGAGATGCAGGGCGGCGGGCAGGCAGGAGCCCCGTGCCCCGCCACCGGCTCAGCCGCCCCTCCTCCCCTTCCCCCCCAGCAGGAGAAAAACGATTATAAAACAGAATCATTTCTTGTTTTATAAAAAGGGGCCAATGAAGAAAACAAAGTAGCTGTGTCAAGCAAGCAGAGGAAGGCAAATCGGGGGGGGGGGGGGGAGAAAAGAACTTACAATGCAGTTTAGTCCCATCTAGCAGCAGGAGTAAAAACCTACCTACGTTATTCTCAATTTAGAAATGCTCATTATCGTGATCATGTATTGAAAAACATAGAGCCCCCTGGCAGGAGCAGACATTGCTGCTCCTGCCACGCGCCTGGCCATAGAGTGGGGATGACAGCAGCCCCTGAAGCCAAGGCAGCTGTCACAGGCGGCGGGGACGGGAGAGGACTCCCCCCCTCTGCTGCCCCCCCCCCACGATGCCGAGCCCACAGAAGCCCTCCCTGGGAACCTATGGAGGCTGCGTGGAGCAAGGTTAGTGCTCTCGCAAGCCCCCTTGCACTGCCGAGCCCGCTGCCGCCCCCCGCCCCCTCTCCTTGTGCCGGGCTTGGCTCTCCCCACCGTCTCCTTTGCCCGGACAAAGAGGAAAAGGTAAGGAGGGGGCTTGCGGTGCGGTTTTGGCGCCGGCCGGGTGCACGGCCTCGGCGGCAGCACCACAACCAACGCAAGGGGGGGCACGGGAGCACTTACCTTGCTCTGCACTGCCTCTGAAGGTTCCCGGGGTGGGGTGGCGAGGGGGCTCTGGGCCCGCAGCAGCCTCTTCCAGCTTGGTGGTGGCGAGACATTTGACAGGAGTGGAATCCTCCTCCGCTCCTGTCAAATGTGCTGCAAGGGCCGCCGGGATACGTGGCCTCCGAGCCTCCTCACGCCAGCCAGGGGAGAAATATGGCTGGCGTGATGAGGCTTGAATGTGTGCCAACAGTCTGAGGGACAATGAGGGCCACCGGCTTAGCCGCCCCTCCTCTCCTCCCCCCCCTCCAGGAGATGCAGGGCAGCGGGCGGGCAAGCGGCCCGCACCCCACCGCCAGTTCAGCCGCCCCTCCTCCCCTTACCGACGCAGGGCGGCGGGCGGCCGGCCTGCACCCCGCCGTGGCTCAGCCATCCCTCCTCTCCTCCCTCCCCTCCAGGAGACGCAGGGCAGCGGGCGGGCAAGCGGCCCACGCCCCGCTGCCGGTTCAGCCACCCTTCCTCCCCTTACCGACACAGGGCGGGCGGGCAGGTTGGCTGCCAGCGGCCCGCTGCCTGCTCAGCCTCCCCTTACCGACACAGGGTGGTGGGCGGGCTCAGCCGCAACTCCTCCCCTTACCCCCCCGCAGGAGACACAGGGTGGCGGGCGGGCAGGCGGCCCGTGCCCTGGAGCTGGTTCAGCCACCCCTTCTCCCTCCCCCCCCAGCAGGCGATGCAGGGCAGCGGACGGGCAAGCGGCCCGCGCCCCGCCGCCAGTTCAGCCGCCCCTCCTCCCCTTACCGACACAGGAAGCCTTTAGATTGGCCGCTGGGCCGGATGAAACGACCCGGTGGGCCAGATGTGTCCCGCGGGCCTTAGTTTGAGGACCCCTGGTTTATAGTGTTTTACCCTTCTGAGAAACAGAAATGTTTACTACATAATTTCTGTGTTTTATCATCCAGTCATATATGCATCCTCTTTAATCAGAAAAAGTTTAGTCCTCTGTAATCTGCTGGTTCCCAAATGTGCCATGGCATGCAGGTACATGTAGTCAGCCTTGAGTTCACAAGCCCTTCTCTACTGCTCATAGAGCCTCTAGTGTGAATTTGAGCCTATGCACTTAAATGCTTGTGTGAATAGGTGCCATTCACTTATAGATCATAGAATAGTAGAGTTGGAAGGGGCCTGTAAGGCCATCGAGTCCAACCCCGTGCTCAATGCAGGAGAACAGATGTGGGCAGCCCAGGCAGTCACCCATCCAAGCACTGACCCGGCTCATACTTGCTTAGCTTCAGCATGTGGCCTCATCATGTGTATGAAACTTCTGGGTGATGTTGTGTAGGGTCATGGATTTCGATGCCAGCAGTATACTGATGATGCCCGCTTCAGTCTTTCTATTTCACCTGCCCCAGGTCAGGCAGTCTCTGCTTTCTCACTGTCTGGCCATGGTTAAAGACTTAATGCGGAGAACACAACTGAAATGAAGACTTTGGCACTGTAACTCTGTACTTGTCTCTTCTCTCCCCCACTCCCTAGTTGATGAGCAACATGACCGGGAGGGTACTATTGCACTCGTGTTCTACTTGTGGATTCCCCACAGGCAGCTGGTTGGCCACTGTGTGAACATAATGCTGGATGAGGTGGATCCTTGGTCTGATCCAGCATGGCTCTTCTTATCTTCCCCATTTTAACATGAATTCAGAGTTTGTTTCAGCCATTGGCTGCAAAAATAAATCCAGAAAGGACTGAAGTAATGATTACTGGCAGGCCTTGTGATTTTGAGGAGAAGACTCCCTTCACTGAAAAGGTTCAATCCCCTCTGGTCACTTGGGCTTGTATCTTTGGGGGGTTCCTGATCTCATTGCTGAGCCTGGAATTCCATGTTGTGATGGCCAGGAATACTTTCTACCAGATCCGCTTGATGAAAAGGCTCAGATGCCAGTCTAGCCACTGTTGTTCACGCCTTTGTAACTTTGGTAATGTGCTGCATTTGACAGTTTGGAGGCTTCAGCTGGTGTAAAACATGAGCTTGCCTTCGGAAGGCAGTGGGTTGTCAATACATGTTTCTTCTTGTTTTTATTCTCATTTATCACTGAAGGTCTTTCAGATCACTGCCTGGAGAACTTAACTTATTTTCTGTCTCAAAAAAATGAAATTCAGGTAAAATACAGAGCTTAAAAAAAGGCAAGAATGACACAGATTTTTCTCTTCCTGTTCCAATTTGAAAGCTGCCAATTGGATGTTGGACCATGATGCAGGTGGGGAGATACTTGGAACCCTTGGGTAAAATCTTCCTCACTTTTTTCAATATGCAAGTTGATCTTGGAGGATTCTTTGTAAGATTTTCCGACTTCTGAGTTTGGCTGCTCCTGAGGTTTTCACTAAGTCTCATTTAATCCAGGGGCTTTTCCCTGTGAAGTTGTAATTCTGTCCTAATGGCATTGTTCCCATAGAAATGTTAGTGCCACATATTCAGTATTGCGACTTTACTTAAAGCTGAAATGTTAAAAGTTGTAGGGAAAGAGCTTTTGAATATTTACTACTATAATTAAATTTAGCTACGTTTTAACTGGATTAAGTTTGATTTATGACATCCTAAAAACTCTTGCAGTGAGTTTCTAGTGTGTGTTAGCATCCCAGCCAAACTCACAGACTAGATGAAATGTTGAAATTGTTTTTTAAAAAATCGTTAATTTCTATGGGAGTGCTGAATTTAGGGATATTATTTGCAATGAGGATAAAACCTTCCTTCTATCTGTGACCCTGGGTGCACTGGCCTTCACCCACAGGAACCCCGACAGGGGAGCACTGTGTTGCCTCCTGAAGGCAGTTGCAAAGGATAGGTAATATGATTTTGACACTCTTCTCTCCCCGCCCCCTCAGCAAATTCAGAAGCTGAGATTGGGCAAGGTGGAGCTGCTGCTGCTCTGTTCAATGCTGCTGCTTCCTTCCTGTCTCTCAGTTCCTGCTTCTCATCCTGCCCTAGTCTCTGACCATTGCTTTCCTTCTACAGCCTAGCCCAACCCCATTACTACATTTTTTTCTTCTAAAGTTTTGTTTTGTACTATTCTTTATATAATGTATATCAGTTATTATAATACTTAAAACAATTAAACAAGTGAATAGATGCTATCTTACCATTTGTTTGATGAAGTTGATATCAATTTTCATACTAATTTACAATTTATTTATTTATTTATTATATTTATACCCCGCCTTTTTTCCTGCAAGGAACCCAAGGCGGCTTACATAATCCTCCTCCTCCTTTCCATTTTATCCTCACAACAACCCTGTGAGGTAGGTTAGGCTGAGAGTCAGTGACTGGCCCAAAGTCACCCTGTGAGTTTCATGGCTGAGCGGGGACTAAACCTGGATCTCCGGAGTCCCAGTCTAACACTCTCACCACTACGCCACACTGGCTCTCAATTACCAATTACTCTCAATTACCAATAGGTTCAGAAGAGTTGATTTTCTGATGGAGCTCTCCCATTTTGGCTTAATCAGAAGGATGTCGGCTACAAAATTAAAATGCTGAACCTTCTCTCTACAAACTGTGCCAAGCTGAAGGTTGATCTGCCCTACCATTTATATATAAGACCTCTCCAAAATTGCTTTATTTCAGTAGTTTAGATTTGTTTACTCTTAGTTTTGTGTACTTTTGTTTACTTAATATTGTTCTTATTTTATATAGTTCTTCGAAAATAACTCTGAATTCTGGGTTCTCAGAGTGAGGCCCTGTGTAGATATGACACAAGTGACTTCCTAACTGTGTTTAGGAGCCTTCTGCACTCATGCACTCCGTTCCCTCTCCTCCCATGCGCAAATTCGCCCTTCAGCTTCTTCTTAGTGTTAACTATGGTGCGGCATTACATCGGAACAGGAGCTAACTGTGGTTAGCTTTTTAATCGTGGTTTGAAAATGGGCTTCGAGACTGATTTACAAATCCTGGTTAAAGTTGTTGCTTTAGATGTAACACTAATGAAGGGAAGTGGGTGAATGGGTGGATGTGAGTTGCCTTCTCCCAGTCTCTAGCCTGATTAGGAGATGGCTAGTAAAATGTCTGGGCTTGTAAGGCAGGCCTCTCTAAAAACATTCAAGCAGTTGCTAGTGGAAATAAGTTCTCCTGCCTCCCTCCCCATTTAGCCAGGCATTTATGAATACCTAGAATGGGCTGGGAGCAAAGTATGGGTCAGATTTCTCTTGTTTTCCCTTCTTTGGGTCCTAGTATCCCAACTGTAATCCAGATGACTCTCTGCTTCCTCATACCATACTTGTTGACTGATGGTCTTGGAGGCTGATGGAGTTCTTCCTTGTAGTCATTCTGTTAGGGTGGCCCTGAGCGCTGCCATCTGAAGTCTGTTTGTTTTGTCTAAGCTACACCTGGGAGGGCTGAGGCTGGCTGTTCCCAGACATTGGGAGACTCCGTAGCAGAATGTTTTTGAAGAATCCTGTTCTAATTTTGAAATGTTGGTCAGTCATGCAGTTAGTCAGTCCAGATGATTAATAAATCCCTTCTGGGATTGTAGCTTTTTAGGCCCATTGCTCCATCTTCCTTGTGTGACACACAACAAAGGAAACGGACTTAGGTATACCAGGTCTGACTATTTGTCCATCTAGCCCAGTATTGTCAACACTGTCTGATAGCAACTCTCCAGGGTCTCGTTGGGAGGTCTTTCCCATCACCTGCTCCCTGATCCATTTAATGGGAAATGGTAGGGATTGAACCTGGAATGTTCTGTGTGCAAAGCTGGTGTTCTACCGCTGAGCTACAGCCGCTCCCCAAGTAGGAGCAAGTGCGCAACTGTGGGAGAAGTGGCTGGTACATTTTTGGTACTCTGCTGCAAGGCCTGTCTAAGTAATTACAATGGTAGTTACTTGAGAGCCAGTTTCAGATTTCTTAATCTTGAGCAAAAGGCTTGTGTGGCAATGCTTCCTATTTGGACAGCTTCAAGAAATTTAAGATATTGTCAGCTTCCTCTTCAGTTTGGTTTTGGGGTTTCTTTATACTTGATTCACTGGTAGCTTAGTTTGGAGTAAGCAAGTTTAGCTTTGTCTGGAGAAACCTGTGTTGTTGTTGTTATTATCTTTGAACATATCTTCACATTTCCCCATTTATTTCTTGGTCCCTGTGACAAGGCTTGCCTTACTGCTTCCAGAGTTTCTGGGACTGCAGTTGGTGAACTAGCTCCAAATTGGGGCTTTATTCATAATTTGTGTGTTGGTTTGGCAGATAGGTAGGTGAGACTAAATGTAATTGAACCTGGAATGTTCTGAGTGCAAAAAGATGCAAACCCTTAAACTGGCAGGCCTTGAATAGAGCCAAGGAGAGTGGCTTGGTTTAATGGGATTCTCCCCCCCTTCCTCTGAGAGATTTGCCCTGGTGCAGAGTGTTTTGGATGTGTTCTGGAATCTCCTTAGCAATATTTGTAGTGTAACGTCTGTTCTGCTAATATTTGTATTGTATGTAGTGCCATGAGTTTACATGGTGCTTTACTCTTGAAGCTCATATAGCCCAAATTTGGAGTGTGTATGTTGGGAGATGGAGCAAAAAGAGTGGAGGGAAAAGGAGATGGCGATGAATGCAAACCAAGTGCAGTTACAAGTACCGGTACTTGGGCTTTATCTCCCTGGGGATTAGGGCTAAGGTTTCACAGAAGAGGGGAGTTTGGAGAAGGCAGGAGTGGGAGGGGAGGAGGCATCATGCTGATGTAACTTCCAGGACTGAGTTCTGAGCATTAGAAGCAAAGGAGAATGCGCAGAGTTCTTACAGGATAATATACTCTTTTATACATTAATTTATTTAAAACATTTATATCTTGTCCTTCATCCGGAAAGGCTCCAAGAGAGGCTTATAGATCAATAAAAACAAGGCAGTACCTGTCGTCTTACAATCTAAAAACATTAAACATGTCACTTTCCTTCTTTTTGAATCTTATATGAAATATGGTGATAGGAGGTTTCATTAGCACTAAACTTTGAAAAAAGACTTTGTTCAAATGCAGTGGGTTGTCTGGTAAGCAGCATAAGGACCCCTAACAGTCAGTAGCTTTGCCTTGAAGAAACTACCCTAAGTCAGAGGATGCAACCTTTGGCTCTTCCACCCTTATGCATGCTTAAATCACATTGACCCCAAGCTGATTTTGTGTGCTGGTGCCTATGTTGTCCTCCTTCCCCCCACATCATCTCCTTACCTTCATTGGACTTGCAATGAAGAAAGCAAGCACCCTATTATGCAAGAGCTGTTACCCCCAAACAGTTGTTTAACCTAAAGCCTTTTATTTATTATTGGGGCTTTAAGAAATTAAACCAGACCAGCAGTGCCAAGAGTGAAAAAGTGCAGCTAACACTAGTTAATGTGCTGATAGTGTTGGCAATGTTTGATTTCAAAACTTCAAAAAAGTCATTGGGTAGAACAAAAGAGTTAAAACAGCAGTTAATATTCCAGGAGGTCTGAGGTAAGGACTTAAAATATTGTGAACCACTTTGGTGCCTCCCTTTTTGCCTCCATTTAATAGAACAGAGACATTTTGGAGATACTTTGAAAACTACCGTAGATAGTTTAGCCCATTTTATTATTTGGTGCTCTTGTGTTTTTGTGTAATTGGCTTTGATTCTTATTACCGTAAATTATTACTGCTGTTGGTACTATCTCTTAGAATTTGTGATGCATGTTAACTAAGCAACTCTGGGAAGCAATCTTGGCTGAGAGTGGTATAGATATACTAAGTAATGAAAAACTTTTTCTTTGGTTCTGAGGTGGCAGTCATGATGTACGGTATACCTGCTGAGCATACACCTGCCTTCTAGCATGGAGCCATGTGGGAAGAGTGCATATTAGTTCACTCGTAACACCAGACCATGGTCTGTGCTAAACTAGTTTACTATCCAGATGTACAGACAAACTGTGGCTAGTGCCGTTTCCCTCTTCCTCTGCCTTCCCTGAGAATCCCTGGATGTTGTCTCCAAACAGTGGTCACTAAAGGCAGGGCAACATCCCAAGCCATGATTTGCTTATTTGGGTGTAATGCTAAACCACAGCTTGCCCAAACGGTGATTTGCAAGCAAACCTCAAAACATGTTTTCAGATATTGGTTTGGTGGCTGATCACAAGCAATGATTTGTCCGATGATGTTAGACTGGACATCACACCACGGTTTGACTTTATGTCTGAACCATCTTAGTGTGAGAGGCGTCCCACAACTCCCATTTCCGCATTGCTCTGCCTATGCTGTCTTTTTCTCGTTCTGGTCTTCTGTTATCTTGTTACTGTAGCTCCACAGATCTATGAAGGGGAGCTATGAAGTTCACTCATGCTGTGGTCTCATGGGGTTGAATCTAATGGGGATATTCTGCTGATAGTAGCAGTTCTGTTAGCAGAACCGGAAGGGGTGAGGTGGTGATTTCCCCTCCCCCACAAAATGTGCTTCACAGGGCTTCCCAGATTTTTGGGTGGCATAGAGGGCTGCAGCGGGGTAGGATATACTGAGAAAGTCCTGTTGCTTAAATCTCTCCCATTGAAATAACTGGGACTCTTTTAAAAACTTTGGCTGGATTGTGTTTGTGGAAATTTAAAATGCCTGTTACATAGGCAAGTGGAACTAACTGATCTTGCAGTGAAAGAATAAATAGCATATAGAAATTGGGGGAATCTTGACACAGTTGAAACTCTTTGTCTTTCCTTCTTTGTACTCTCTCTTTCTCTGCATCACATGTCTGTAGTATACCTCCCAAAAAGATACCTTTGAAAATAATATATATTTGTCGGAAAAAAAATAATGGTCATTACATTATCATAGTTGCTGATGGCTATTTACATAGTGTTCTCAGCCCTCCACCCAAGGGAGGTAAACCTCAAGGTGCTTACAATTTAAAGTTGGCAGTAGAGATGGCAATAGAAGGATGGGGGCAGACAAGGGTACATGAACAATTGCAATTAGGCTTAGTTAGGCTGGAGACCACAGTACTGGTGTGCGTACTCCAGGCTTTAATGTAAAAAAAAAAAGTAAAGTGTAGACTAGGTTTTAAATCTCAGTGCAGCAAGAAAATATTGCCTTTTTTGTCACAGAAACGAAGAGTAAATTGTTGAAAATTATAAGAGGGATTTTTTTAAAAAAAACAGAGAATGGAAGTAATGTTACATTGGTCTTTAATTTTACCCCCGTTGCCAAGTTTGTTGACAAGTGTCTTTCTAATACAATAAAGCTTTATCAGCAGGAAACCTAGGAAACTTAGAACTATTTTCTTACTGGATTTTAAATATAAACTCTATGGACTTAGAAGTATCTTCAGTTGATATATGGAGCACTTGATAGCTAAACAAGGCACCAAAGTAGATGTTTAATTAGAAATAATAATCACAAATGCCTCCTAATGCGACATACTATGGACAAAAAAGAATTACTCTGCTTCATCGCCCACTTTGTCTCACCATTCTCCAAATGCAGAAACTTAACCTAGATGGTTGCCTGCAACAGTGAACAATAGTAGGCTATTTGTAATAGCCTACCTGTTAAAGGGATATATAATGCAGAAAAATGATGCTTTATGAGAGAATGTAATGTTACTTTCAGACTTCCAAGCTGAATATTAAGATTATCACTTTTCAGGTAATATAGGGTATTTAAAGCCAATCTTGCAAACATAATGGAGGTTTTTAGCAGCAGCATGTTTCCAGATGTCATCAAATGCTTCCATACATAAATGTTTCATATCCCACTTATCAGTACACAGGTTGTAGCAGCACTACCAGAGTACCAGAAGTGGCTCTAAACCCCACAAAGTTCCCACTACATTTGTACCTGCCCGTCATGCCCCCCTCTTGCCAAATTCCACTTGAAATTTAATTCATTTTAGACCCTGTTGTGCAGTGACTGAAAGCAAAGTGGTTACATCTGATCCCTGGATTCCCTGCATATTCCATTCCTACTGTCAGCTGTTTTTCATCCACTCTTTGCCTTTCCTCATTCTACATAGTCTGGGCTTGGAATGTTGATATTTAAATACAACCCGTGTTGGAAACACCCTGCTAAAATGTTTGTATTTGTGAATTGCTGCTTAGGGTAGGAACCTTCCTGAGAAAGCTGCTTAGGAAGCAGATCATCCTTGCCCATGTCAACAGTGTCAGGCTCACAACCTATTAATCTAAATCAGTCATGGGGAGCCTCTGGCCTGTGGGCCAAATATGGCCCATGAAAGGTTTGCCATCCGGCCCACCAGTTTGTTCCCCGGGCTCTATTCCCTTTCTTCAGGCAGGAAAAGCTCTTATCTCCAATCACCACCTGATCAGAGATAAGAACTTTCCCCTGCCATTCTGTGAGATGGGAGCCTTTCTCAGCACAGCAGGGAAAGGCAGCAAATTTCTTAAGGAAGAAGATTGCTCTCTCTCTCCTTGGACAGTTCCTTGCCTGCCTGGACTACACCATGTAGCCCCCAGAAAGGCAATGAACTGCCAATGGGAGAAGAGAGTGATCTTTTTCTCCATGAGCAGTTTGCTGCTGTTCCATGTAGGATGTGTGAATAGCGTGTGTGTGTGTGTGTGTGTGTGTGTGTGTGAAGTGTGTGTGCTCGTGCATGCCAGCAGTTGGAGTGGTCTTGCCCGCTTTGGGCTGTGGCCCTCAATGTACTTGGCCACAAAATGTTCCTCACCCCTACTGTAAAGGAAGGGTCGTCTTACAGGCACACCTGAGGCACGGGATGGCACAAAAACAGAAGGGGGAAGCAGAGGCCCTTGACTATTCTCCCCACCACTTTGTCAAGCAGATCAGCCAAGAGCTAGTAC
The DNA here is from genome assembly GCA_021292165.1 of Shinisaurus crocodilurus. NCBI lineage: Eukaryota > Metazoa > Chordata > Lepidosauria > Squamata > Shinisauridae > Shinisaurus > Shinisaurus crocodilurus. Next base: position 112,950,733 of record CM037877.1, read on the forward strand.
AGTAATGGATTGCAGACAGTAATTGTAGATTAACTGCTGTCTTAGAATAACAGTGTGCGGAAGATGTCTGCAACCATTATTACAGCCAAAAAATATTTTTAAGCGAAAGCTGGGATTGTTGCTATTTGTGGTGTGCCAGGTAGAACTTTTCCTGGTCTTCATCAACTTGCTGGCTTTGTGTATTGAATCTATGCCCGCATGAAGCTGCCTTTATTCTGAGTCAAACCACTGGGCCATCGAGTCCAGTATTGTTTACTCTGGCTGGCTGTGGCTTGTGGGTCTTTCACAACCTTGCTCCCTGAGATGCTTTTAACTGGAGGTGCTGGGGACCTTCTGCATACAAAGTATGTGTGCTTTTGTACCATGAAGCCATGGCCCCTTCACAAACTGGCCCCAGCATGGAGGAAGCTGGGATTTGTTCCCACAAAGAGCTTGAAAACAGTTATAGCAATTAAACCACTGTGCTATAGCAGCTGGTGATATGAAACAGGATTACTATTGAGATTTGATCTGAGATTACTGAATTCACAGTGCAGCCCTATGCAAGTCTACTTAGAAGTACGCCCATTAAGTTCAATAGTATTTACTCCCAGGTAAGTGTGTGTAGTATTGCAGCCTCTGAGTCCAAAATGCTTAACTATTACACCATGAATTAAACCTTATGCATGAACTTTTGTTGCTTAAGTAATACATTACATTTGTATCCTGCCTTCTGTAAGCATCTCAGGAGGTGATCATGAGGTTTCACTCATTTTAACCTCTCAAAAACCCTGCGAGGTTACTAAGACTGGGAGATAGTGGTAGGGCAAGAGCCAAAGTTACCTAGTGAGCTTCATGTTGTGCCAAGTCCAAGTACAGCACTTCATCCACTACTTTACCATACTGGCATTTGGTGTGTCAGATACCAGAATTTTCAGCTGACTCAGAAATGAGTCTCCCTTGGTTTCTCCATAATCAAGCACAGAAGCCAAGTTCCATAATTTGGGGGGGAGATGGTGACTGGCAGTGAATGGGCAAAGCTAATTAATTAGGGAAGAGTTCTTGAATTGTAAATGTGATCAGATTGCAGTGCCAATCCACACTGGGTTTGCAATCTGTGGCCTGTATTTTATCTTATAATGGTGAGATAGATCAAATCTTTTGCTTCCATTTTCCCTGAATAAACAGTTGATTCAAAGCAAGATGGGATGCTGGGCTCCAGGGCATAATATATCTGTTGCTCTTCTTCATAGCAGTTGCCAGTAAAGTTCAGGTTTATTTCAAGACCATTGCGATAGCTTTTAAAGCTCTACAAGCTTTGGGCTTTGTATATCATAGAAACTGCTTTTGTGTGCATAATATAGATCCATTGTTAAGATCTTTGGGATTGGTGCAATTCTGCTTTGGCTCATAGCCATACTTCCCCCCCCCCCCCCCAAAGTAGGTCCCCTGGAGTTCAGAAATGCTTTAAGGCCATTTCCTACAAAGCTTTCTCTCCCTTGTTAAAGTCCCTCTAGCATTTTCACTATTGTGCTTACTTTTTGTTTTTGTTGTTTGATGGCTCTGTGTGCTTCATATTTTGTGTTCATTACCCTTTTGGGAAGATTTTTGTAGTGTAGTGGGGCTCTTTTTACAGAGTAGTAAAATTTCTTTACATTTCAAAAATAGTCTTGGTAACTCTAGAAAAATTGAGTTGGGTCTTTTAATAGCTTTCATAATGCAGTGGAAGGATTATCCTTACTTTGGACACAGAAGCAAGTATAAGCTGGTTTTCTTCTGTACTTCTACTACCACACTAATGTCCAGTCATCTTGGAAATGGAGGCCTCTTAACAGAAAAGCAAAATAGGTGTCAGGGATGGGGAAGTACCTGGGATGTACAAGAGGCAGGATACCTCGTCTGTTTTATATACATGATCAGATGGATGTTCTCACAACTGAAGCCCTTCCTATCGCAGCAGTTAAAAGATGTGTTTAAGGCAGGGGTGGGCAACTTGTGGTCCTCCAGATGTTTTAGTCTACAACTCCTATCAGTCCTAGCCAGCATAGTCAGTGGTGGGGGATCATGGGAGTTGTAGGCTGAAATGTCAGGAGGGCCACAAGTTGCTTAACCCTGGTTTAAGGGCAGTCTGATTCTGCTCTTTAGTTTAGGATAGAGTTCATATTTCCCACCAACACATCTTTCCTTGTATTTACTGGCAAAGTGTCTCACATATCCTCCAGACTCACTGCCCTCTTTTCAAGGCTGTTTGGATTATTCGAAACAAGTTGCTGGTGAAAATTTTCCTGCATTTGCAGCAAGATTAGTGTGTGGTGCAATATGGCCTAATTGCCACTATGCCCTAAACTTCAATATACATACCTAGGAGCTGATTTACGGATGCTGAGTGCATGAAATGCATTTAGTGTTTCACATGCTCTGGCTTGTCACTTAAAGGCTCTTAATCTGGGTGCTGGTTTCTGTGAGCACAGCATTCACACTAGCAATCTATAGCAGGGGTCCTCAAACTTTTTAAGCGGGGGGCCAATTCATTGTCCCTCAGACTGTTGGGGGGCCGGACTATAGTTTGAAAAAAATATGAACGAATGGCTCAAGTAAAAAAAAAGGACCCGGGTCCTTTTTTTTTACTTGATTAAATGGAAAGTTATTATAAATTAATTATAAATTAATTTGCTGTCTAAAATTGAAATACATTAAATTTTAAAAAGGCATAGAAAGGCTTGATTTGCATACTGAACATATTTATTTGTAGTGCAAAAAACCCAGGAAAAAACAATACAATATTTTTAAAATGAAAAACAATTTTAATCAACATAAGCTTATTAGTATTTTAATGGGAAGTATGGGGCTGCTTTTGGCTAATGAGATGGTCAATGTCTGGTTCCATATTTGTCACTGCTCCAGTCCCGACCCAGCCACGAAGCTCCCTGGGCGACCCCGGCCCAGTCACTGACTCTCAGTCCACCCCACCCCGCAGGGCTGTTGTGCAGCTCCTTGGGGGAAGAGCTGAATCTGGGCATAACCAATAAAGCAGCATTTGTATCCCACCTTTCCATTTGAAAAGCTGAAGGCGTCTTACAACAAAAAGTCAAAATGGCCTTGTAAAGAAATTACAGAAATGATGCCCCAAAGCTATTAGCCTGCAAATAATTTTTTTTTTTACTGCCCCGCAGAGGAACGACGGCGCGCCCCGTCCTTTCCCTGTGGAATGCCCGGACTCCAGAGGCGGCAATGGAATGGCCCACTCTTCCCTAGGCCCTTCCTAAGGCTCCAGGCAGGGCGGGCAAGCACGGTGGGGCAACTCCCAGGCCGCAGCGGGGGCCCACCGCCAAGAGCGCCCAAGCGGGTGCAAGGGCGGCGGGTAGGGCACCTCCCGGGGGAGGCCGCCTTGCACCGGAGGGCCCACAGGACCCCGCCCGCCCGCCTGCCGCCCACCCACCTGCCCGTCTCCTTTCGCCCCTGCCTGCCCCAGCCCGCCTGCCTGTCCTACGGAGGCCCGCGGGGGATGCACCGGCGTGGTGCTTGGTGAGGCACGTGATCTCCTGCAGATCGAACTTGAAGCGGCGCGCGGAGGCAGCTCAGCTGCGCGCCCCCTGCAGCACCAGCGCTGCGGCCGCCACGGCCAGTCTGATGCGTGTGCACTGCCCGGCCCGGCCCGGCCCGGCCCCAACAGCCACCGCATCCCGCCGCTGCTCCGCCGCCCGAGAGAGCGCAAGACAGAGCGGGCGGCCGCAGCGCGCCCAGGGAGCCCGCCCTGCCTTCACCGAGCCGGCCAATAGCCGGCTCAATATAGAGGAGGCGTGCTCTCCCGGAGCCCTGCAGGGCGGCCGGCAGCATCACGGCCAGCATCTCCTCCGATGGAGGAGGGCCGGATGAAAGGGCCCGCTGGGCCGGGTGTGTCCCGCGGGCCGTAGTTTGAAGACCCCTGATCTATAGGATGGATTGAAGCTGTGCTGGTGTGCGAATGCTGTATGGGATGGTGCGGGGGGGAATGCATGGATTCGGGGCCCTCTAAACAAGATGCTGAGCCATAGGCAACCTTTGCACAAGTGCTTTTCATATGCCCAACACTTCATTTAAACCTTTCTCATCAGTTAAGATTGAGGTAATGTAACTCTCCTATAATTCTATAACACTATCTGCATGTCTTGAGTTTAACCTGTTACCAATCTCTCTCAAAAGATGATAATCCCATTTTTCTAGAACAGTGTTCTCCAACCTTGGGTCCCCAGATGTTTTTGGCCTACAACTCCCAGCATGCCCCAGCTGCATGCTCAGAGTTATAGGCCAAAAACATCTGGGAACCCAAGGTTGGAGAACACTGTTCTGGAATAAAGAGTCTAAATTCTCTCATTAAAGTTGTCTGCCCTCTAGCTTTCAGGCAAAGTAGGATGTGTTGACCATCTTAAGATGCAAAATTGTTGTGATCATCTTCCATCATGCCGGAGTTGCACGTGGGCTTGTTTCTTCTCTCCATCTAAAATGTAACGGGTGTAGGGTGAGGTCAACAGCCAAATTGAGTTCAGTGACTTGCCTAGTATGACATGGGGAAGTCTGTGGAGAAGTCAGGCATGGACTCCATGCTTCTCCCCTCTCATTCATCTGTCCAATTTGCAGGCTTAGCAGCAAACGAGGCTGGACTTGAACATACAACTTCATTAACTAGACAGCTCTGATTCATTCCCTTGGTACCATCTGTTCACTAAATGAAGCAGGGGAGTAGGTGAAAGAAATAGCACATGATTATGTAATAATGAGTGTGTTTGAATGAATGATGCTTAGATTGGTCACTTGTGGTTGTCTGTTCAGTCTTAAAACCTTTTAATTTTTAAAAAATATTTAACTGGTGTATTACATTAACCACAGTGTAAACTAAGCTGTCCAAGATGCATACTGGAGAACTGATTTTCTTCTAGACCTACTACTGCTTAAGTCATAGTGATTATTTGCAAATAACCCCATTGAGCTATGTTGTGTAATATGTTTTTTTTTTAAAGTGTAGACAGAAAATGGGTATAACAACTTCATCCTCATCATGTGTGTGTGTGTGTGTACAGAGAAAGAAAGAACAATGCACGTATAAGGAGCTGCAATTGGTTTTAGTCTTTTCTCATAGGGAAGGTGTTTCAGCCCTTTATCACTTTGACTTCCATTTTCTGTAGTTTTTTCAGCTCTGTGTTGACCTCCCTCCCCATCTCCTTTAGTGTACAGTAATACCTTGGATTGCAAGTAACTTGGTCTGAGAGCGTTTTGCAAGACAAGCAATTAAAAAAAATTTTTTTTTGACTTGATAAACAAGCAAGGTCTTGCAAGACAAGTAGTCACGTAGGGATGTAACCGCTCGCCTCGAGCGGGCGTAGCGGGCTGAAATCGGCCCCGCTCACACCCGCCAGAGACTCGCTTTGATATAAGAGTGTTTTGGATTACAAGCACGTTTCTGGAACGAATTAGGTATGCTTGCAATCCAAGGTATTACTGTAGATCCTTTCACTTGTTTACACAACTAACCAGGGCTTCTAGCTGCATACGCTCAACAGGGAACTATAGCCAGTCCAGGCTCTTTGATGAGCATATCTATGTGGTACATGTGTTTTGAATTATTCTCTCACACTACATTTTTAGATGTACACTTAAGTGTACAACTACAACATGGTAGTGTGTGAGATGTACAAGTAGGTTCATATGGGAGCAGATCAGCAATGCCTTTTTGTTGGGTGAGGAGATGGCTAAAGACTCCAGTAATACGGCACTCCTCTGTCCGAAGAAAATGCATCTAAAGCTACTTCAGCTCAAAGGCATGTGTTGTTAACTGGAAAATTTCAGATTAACCTTGAAGATTAATGAGATTTTTCTAATTTAAGAGGGGTAATTCATTCTAAAGGGGCAATTCACATTCTGTTGGAGGATATTCTGAAAAGTTGCTAACTATGAATATAATAGTAGTGGTTCACTGTACCTTAGGATGCAGTTAGACACACAATTAAACAGACATTTGGATAACTTCTTATCTCTCAGGGTGGTAATCTTTTCTGGTCATTAATGCAATAAAAATTGTTTATGCTTTTTCATCTTCTGGCTGGAAAATAGATGGGAAAAACTGTTATAAATGAGGAGTCCAATGTGTGTGTGTGTGTGTGTGTGTGTATCTGTAGCAGTGGAATAGGTTTGGACCTTGTGAAATTTGGTGCAAAAGGCTAGTAGATGTATTGGGCCTGGAGCTAGTGGCAAAGTGCATGCAGCCAGAAAACAGCTGGGGAGGGAGTCTGCAAGTTGGAAGAAACAATCTTGGGGCACCAGAAACTAGTGATCAGCCCTGACTGGAGACCTCCCACTCATTATTGGCAGTGTAAGGCCAAGGGGTCTAAGTCTGTGTAAGGCAGGTAATTACACTGTTATGTCCATTAAATTGGGATGAACTGGGTCATATGGATCCTGGGATGAATTGGATTACATGGATCTTGCAAGAAGTTCATCTAGTGACCTATTTTAAGCAGCAGAATAGTTGGCCTTTTGATAGTATGATGACTAGCTCCGCTTGATTTTATGGTGATAGAAGTTCAATAGATATTTTTTTAAAGGCTTCTCAGTCCTGTCACCCTGTGGTGGCAGGGAAGAATGACACCTGAACTTGGTTTCAGTTAGTGTACCTGTATTTGCTTCATATGTCTAACTTTTCTTCTTTTGGCTTTGGCAGGTATTTGTATTTATCATTTAAACGTTGCCCCCACCTCACAGACACATTGATATATTTACCTAAATTGTTGAATTCACTGAGATTTGCTCCAGCAGATGTAGTTAATTTTCAGGTGGTTTATTTTTCTGTCTTTTCAGGTCTCTGGATGGCAGACTCTGAAAAGAAATGCAGTTTTAAGAGGTATGCTTCATAGCAAAATAATACTGTCTGTTGACCATATGTGCTACCAGGTTTGGGAAGAGAGCCCTTTACTGATGGAATTCTACATCTTGCTTCAAATAGATGAAACAGAGTTTGGAAACATAAAGGTGTTTTTGTTTTGTTTTGTTTTTTTAAATACAACTTAATTAAAATGAGTACTTTTGGAGATCTAGTCAGTTTTAAATGAATGTTTCTCATTGAAGGATGCTTAGTTTTGTTATACACAAAAACATTGCTGTAAACCCACCAGATATAACTAGTTTTGACATCAATATCAGGTTCATAATAGGGCCACTATAAGCTAGTTTTATGTTAAGCTTCAAATGTTATGGCATGAAAGTTGTGTAGAAACTCAAAGAGGAGCAGGTCACTGTTCTGAGATTTTCATGTGTAGAAACTCTTCTGCTTCAACTGGGATATCTTGGTGCTCTTTCATATACTGAATGTCATTGGGATTCCGAAAACTATTTAAATTACACCACAGTAAAACCCTTGAACTTTTCCACCTAACTCAGCCTTCTAGTTGGAACTAGTGTTAGTGGCAGGAACTCTGTCATGTTTGGAGCCCTTCCACAAGAATTAGTATGCTGTTTAACGTTTGTGAATGCTGCATAAATGTTTTTAAGTTATCTTTTGAAGTCTAATGGGAGTAACCAAAAGTCCAAAAAGAATATAGATGGTTAGCAAGAAATAGTGGATTGATCTATATAAAAGCTACTTATTTAATTCTTAATTATTTATAATCACTTTTTCTAATACTTTCCATTTTGGGCATCATGAACATTAAACATGTCTGAATGGTCTGTAGTGTAAATAGCTCAGTAGGCTAGCAAGCCCGCATCCAACTCTTAAACAAACAAAAAAACACATGTGTTTTGGGGTCATTTTACTACCCCAAGCCATTTTCCAGTGTATCCTGGAGTGGTAAAATGCCCCACAATCTCAAATGTGTCTGTGTTGTCATAAGAAGTGTGTTTTACACTCAAAATGTTAGAAATATTAGAAAAGTATCATAAACCGTCAAGGTAAAATTTTAGGCAAAACTTTATTATTACTAAGTACTAACTTTTTTTTGGTCATGGGGATGTTTGTCTAATCTCATAAAAAATCTGTCTCTGGTGAGGTAAATGTTTCCCTAATGAAATCCATGGCTTGTGCCAGCCTGCTGACACCCAGGGTACTTAAGCCTGCTTCCATAGACCAGTTTTCTTTGGAAAAACCCATGGGATATTTTTACACCCCACTATGTTGCTTGCGTGTGGGGCATAAAGACACCCCAATGACAAAATCAATAAGTTATTGGGATATTTCATGCCCCAGATGTGTTTCCGTGTAAATTCTGCAATATAAAGTGCAGTTGGGGTAGGTTTGTCACCCCACTCGGTTGGACAAGGGTAATTGCCCATAGTATGCTAATTTCTCCATAATTTTGCCTTGTTTCTATTTTCCTTCTGGTTAAGTCAAGCACGTGAGGGGAACCCTAGCGGAGTTGCATTAATATTGCAACTGGTTTTCATCATGAGGTCCAATTTTGTAGCTCTATATTCCATCATCTTGTGTGCCAGAGTGCAAGATTTGTTATGGTCATGTTCTGAAGAATCTAAATGTAGAACACCAGTCTTGGGTGGTTCAGAAGAGCAAAGTGATAATTTCACAGCAAGTGCAGACACAAGAACAGGATTGAGGAACAGGTAATCCTTGACACATTTCTACAGTGCTCCCAAAATTTCTGGTATCTGGATCATACTTTTTTTCTCTCCTGAACTAAACTTGAATTTAAAGTTAGACCAGAAAAGGTTTTTGGGTTGTGTAAAAATAAGAGTTGTCCACTCTCAGAGGAGCCTACCTTTGAATCTCTGTGTGAGTAGCTGTTCTGGGTGTGCCACCTCCTGAGGACAGGTAGTACTGCTGAAGTACCTACATCGGGAATGAATGAATGATCCAATTGCATCAAATAAATACAGAGACACAACAGAGTTGAACACCCTCAGTGGAAGCTGATTGGAAGGAGGCAAGACCAGGGCAGTGAATCATGTACAGATGGAGTGTACAGGCAACTCCGGTGGGTAGGTGCTCAGCTTGCAAGAGATCTTTCAGCTATTTCATATTTCTTGTGGCTGTAGTTTGGGAATTACCAAATTAGCATGTGACCTGCTGGCTCCTGTTAGGCTCCTGAAGGTCACCAATGTCAGTTTAAAAACAAAACAGCTTTTATAACAATATTTTAGAAAGAATACTTTGCAATTGCACTCGTACAGACTATTGCATGTAATACAAATTCATAGATACTTTCCACAATACAATCTAGGGCTGCAAAAAAAAATGCCCACCCTTGCATAGAACTATGAAACAAGGAGGAAGAGTAGGTTTCTTCCAAGGAATGAAGAAAAGCGGTGGTGGGGGGAGAATGGAAGATACTTGAATTTTGCACAGAAGTATGCAAATTAATAAAATATTGAATTCATTTACTTAGAATAAATGTTGTTTGTTTTAGTCTGAACTGATAGGAATTTTTGCCAAATGCAGATTTTAAATTATTTTTTTAAAGGTATAGTATGGCAGAAGGAGAGCGTGGAAATGAGGGATATGGTTGTAGAGCTGAGATTGCCAACTGTCCCTGGGAGAAAAGGGCCAGGAGCTAACCAAGGTAGAGCAGTGCTACTCCTAACTAAACACATTTTTATGTGTGTATATTTAGGAACGTAAGTTGCCCTGCAAAGGGAGCTGGAAAATGGCTGTTTCAAGAAACACAAGTGCCTGAGGTGTCTCGGCGCCAGACTAGATGTGGCAGTGGGAGAGATGCAATTGGATCTCCCAATTGTTTAATGTATCTGGATCCAGTTGTTGTCATGTGTGCCAGTTAGCCCCTTCCCCTGTGTCATTTCCCCAATGAAAAGTCCCCCCCCCCAGTGCAATTTGCTCTGCAAGGGAAAGCGTACAGGTACCCACAGCTTAAGGGGGTGGGGTGATTTCATTGAGAAAATAGCATGGAGGAAAGGGGTTTAACACCCCCCCCCCCAGCACCACAGTCCTGGTCAGATTCCCCATCCCACCCCTGCAAATGTTGTTAAACTGTAAAAACACACCCACCCATGCGCACGGCGGTCAAGTGACGGATCTCCTGCTGTCATGTTTAGTAAATCCTGTGACATTTGCCATATTCTGTGTGAGATTCCCCATGCATGGAATTGAAGAAGACTACAGTCCTGCTTGTGGCATGACCTGCTACTGCTGTTGTTACTTCAAACTGCAGTCTTCCCTGAAGCACCTGCATTTTCTGTTTTCATAAATTAGGAGGATTATGTTGTGTATTTTGAGGATTAGATACACATGTTCAACTTTACTTCTAGGCATCTGATATGTCAGATCTATGCTTCACTGTTTACATACCGTACGTTTTGGAAAGTATCCTCCCTTGAAGGAAGTACATCTTTGCCCAATGTATAATTAATTTATCGGATTAACTGTTACAAGAGTGGCGATGGCTGGCTCTGTAAAGATTTGGCAGACTCTGTAGAAAGGGAGACAGGCGTGTGGGAGAGATTTCTCCTTACCTGGGGATGTGCCTTTCTCCTCTAGCTACTTCAGGAGTACAGAAGGAGAATGATGGACAGTGGTGACTGCTGTGCTTACAGATACCCCACTGTGTGTGTGTGTGTGTGTGTGTGTGTGTGTGTATTGGTATTGGTATTGGTCTGTCAGCCTCCTTCCCCTAGCTCAGTGTTCTCCAACCTTGGGTCCCTAGATGTTTTTGGCCTACAACTCCCAGCATGCCCCAGCCAGAGTTGTAGGCCAAAAACATCTGGGGACCCAAGGTTGGAGAACACTGCCCTAGCTGGATGTCAATTAGTTATCTGTGGTGTGAACTGAGGATCTGGCATATGTGGAATTAGTTGTGCTGAATTTTCCTACAATGTTTTGTGTTGATGGATGTGCAGCTTTTTTACTGAACATAAAAAACTTTGGTATGCTTTTGTTTTTAATAATTCCCAGAGTAATTCGTAGAAAGCCTTTTTTGGGGGGTGGCAGAGGGAAGTGTTAATCATTTGAATTTTTTTTATAATTAGCATTTTTCACTCAAGAAATTTGGTTCGAGTTTTGCTTCTGCTTGCTGCTTTTGTATAATTATGTACATCTTCAGCAGGAAAGAAAGAATATGATCAATGAAGAATTATCTTTAAAATTAATTATACTTTTTTACATACCCAGATCTGAGGGCAAAAATACATTGACTATCTTACTGCAATCAAATTATGAAATATGTTCCAAAATAAAAATTAATTGCAGTGTTTTCTGAGCCAAAGAGTCTCAGCAGTTCTTACTGAAAAGCATCTTAATTTTTTGACACCTGCCATGTAGGAGCCCATTGCAACAGATGGTAAAAAAGTATTCCCTCCTGTTTTAATTATTTAATACTGTGTTCTTCTTCCGCCAGTGCAAATTTTCCCAGTGAGAGAATGTGAGCAGGTGTTTTTATCCCACTTCCGGTTGACATCATAAGTTTTAGTATGAACTTCACTTGCTTTCATGAAATTTGAGTTTGAGTGGGTTGGATCCAGAGTTTTCTTCCATCCATCATAGCATCCCCTCAGTGGAACTCCACTCAGAACGCATCCACTAGCGCAGTGTTCTCCAACCTTGGATCCCCAGATGTTTTTGGCCTATAACTCCCAGCATGCCCCAGCCAGCTACGCTGGCTGGGGCATGCTGGGAGTTGTAGGCCAAAAACATCTGGGGACCCAAAGCTGGAGAACACTGCACTAGCGGAAAGGAGTGGAGGTGATGCTCTTCAATTTCCTTCTCCCCCTGCACTTCTAGTGCCACATCTCACATTGTTCTGTAGTTTCCCTACCCTCCAGAACAGAGATGGGCAGCATAAGGGGCTGCGGGGGGAGGGGCAATAGATGGCAATCGCCTCCTCTCATGTTCCACCTTCAGGATTCCTCTACTAGATTGGAAGCCTTCTGTGGATGGAAGGAGCCCTTCCGTTTGCAGGAAGCAAAGTCTGAATCCAGCCCTGTATTTATAAGAGCCAAAGTTGGTCATCAAATTTGGTTACCTTCATATTGTTCTTGAGAGACTCCCCAGTTTGATTTGTCTGATTTCCCCTGCTCCAAATCTAGGATTCTCGGGTTGTCAGTCAGCCTCCCAAGATTTTTCCTTTATGAAAGTACATGCTAAGACTTTAGATGTCATATAGTTAGAAACTTGTTTAATTTATATTCAAAGGTCTGAGCTCAGAGAGTGAAGATGAGTAACAATTTCTTACAGACTGATCTCTCACATGATATGAACACCAAAATTTTTCCAAGTTACACAACCTTTTGATTCATAGGTAATAAAACATGTAACATCTGTTCACTTGAGGCAAACTTTCAACAATTCCTTACAGACCCAATGTCTCCAAAATCCTAGATTCTGAATTCCTATCAAGCTGTTTTTTTTACTGACGGAAGTCAGCTGTATGTTTTGTCAATCTAAGGTCTTCTCAGCAATAGATGAACTCTTGCAGTGCAATCCTATATGTCTACTCAGAAGTAAGCCCCATTGAGCTCAATGACACTTACTCCCAGGTAAGCATGTACAGGATTGCAACCTTATAATAGCCCATAAAATGACAGGCAAACACTAACCATAGATCCACAGATGACATGCTTGAGTTGCTTTATGGATTCCCACCCCTGGGGAACACACAGCATGCAGGAGTAAAAAAGTTGGAATGTAATGTTGGAATGTTGTTCCCATAAAACAGCAAGCAGGGGCTTTAATACTTATGCACTTCATGTTTCTTGGGATAAAATGTCAGCCTTTGTATTATTGCCTAGCTGTCTGTATGCGCAGTCTGCAACAACATCGCTAGCCTTTACCCTCAGTTGTTTTTAAGGCAGTGATTTACAAACTATGCAAGTGGTAAACATATTCTACACTCTCCCATATTCTACTTACTTACAAGTTAGCTTCCAGGCACCCACACTTTCTTTTGGTCTTTCAGCCCCAACCCTCTTCTGCTGTGTTGGGGGGAACACTGAATCTTGGTGGTGAGCACTATAAGATACATGCTTTGAAATTTTAAACCTTTAATTCAGAGAACTGATCTCTTTGTGCGTGTTGGACCAAAAGTAAAACTAGCAAACGATTCAAGCTTACCAGAACATCAGACTTGCTTTGCTTTGCTCGCACGTTCAAAAGGCATAATTCATTTTAAATGAGCCTGTTGCAGAAGCCAATCCTATGCATGTTTAATCATAAATATAGGACTGATCTCTTTGTTTCACTGGCTGATTTGTGAGTCACCTCATGATGAAATAGACACTTGCCCCAGTGCCTGCCTGCCCTGCATCTTGTGTCCCTCTGCATCCCCTATCTAGCAATATTGTCTCCTCCCATAAAGTATGTCACGCTAGTTGGCCGTGTCTTGAGCTTCAGTCTCCCCCACCCCCACCCCCAACCTGCAGAGGAAGAGGGTTGAGGCTAAAAGATGAAAGGAATGTGTGGGTGCATGCAGGTTAGCTTTTAAGCTAGCACAGTGTTAGAATGTGTTTACTGCTTACATGATGCAAAAGTTAAGCTTGGGGAGCCTTAACATAAGATTTCTATGTTTTTGGCACATGAGTGAATTTAAATGCCTTAATTCTCATCTTAAAACCAAAGCTTTTTTTGTTTAATTTTAGAGTTTATATTGTGCTTAATGTAATGGCAAATTAATCATTTGTATACATGTATTATTATGGCTTATTTGAGTGGATCCTAAGGAAAATAGGGTTTTACCCTCTATGTTTCTTTTATAGGGTTGTATCCAATGTTAGTTCTTCTTAGAGTAGACCCATTAAAATGGGTGGGACTTATGTTAGACTAACATCACCCAGAGTGGCCGGGTACCGGCTAGATGGGCGATCTAGAAATGCAATAAATAAATAACATTGGACCCCTAACCCCTAATTCTCACAAACAGTCAATGTGTTAGAAGTGTACCACCTTTAGACTGCCCATAGGGGCTCATGTGGCTGAATATTCTTTCATACAAAAAAATCTCTTTGCACAGAAAACTAGGCGTCAGGCAGGTTAGAGAAGAACCTGCTCTCTGACACGCTAGTTTTTTCTATATACTGAGTGGAGGCTCTTCCATATACAGTAATACCTTGGATTGCAAGTAACTTAGTCTGAGAGCTTTTTGCAAGACAAGCAAAAAAATCTAATTTTTTTTTACTTGATAAACGAGGTCTTGGTAGGGATGTAACCGCTCGCCTCGAGTGGGCGTAGTGAGCCGAAATCGGCCCGGCTCACGCCCGCCAGAGACTCACTTTGATATAAGAGTGTTTTGGATTACAAACATGTTTCCGGAATGAATTATGCTCTCAATACAAGGTATTACTGTAATGTGGGTTTCCTGGAAAATTTTGAATTGAAAAGTTTCTAGAAGCTTTTCAGGAAAACACCTTGCTAATTTTACATGTTTTATGAATGCCTCAAAACATTTTCTTCCCCCGAAAAGCCCAAAGGAACTCCACTGAAATATTTGATATTGAGGGATGGGGGTGGTCATGTGGTTTAAATAAGGGTTCCACCCTTAAAGGCAGCCTATAAATAATTTTAGATACATAGAAATGCAAAGTTTCATTTTGAAATCATTATTTTTCGGATATTTATAAAATATTTTAAGACAGGAGGATTCAGTTGCATACGCTTCCTTACAATTTAAGAGGGGGGGGGAATAGAAGGCACTGAGAACTGTTAACATACTAATCTGAGCTCACCCAAATAGTTATGCATTTCTATTTATCACATGTATGTATGTTTCCTAAGGGTAGTCACCTGAGAAATTAATTTGACTGGCATTTCATCCATTAATTGGGCAAGTCTGCATGACACGACAACCCGCCCTGTGAATAAGCTACACAGTTCACAGAACAATCCATGGTGCGCCTGACAGATGATCGGGCTCACCCCTCCTTCCCCTTTGGTCCTCCAGCACAACCCGTCTTGTCTCCCCCATCCCGAACTGATTAAACCCCTTTTCATTCACCACCTTTTTGGGGGGAGCTTCAGAAAAGCGCAATTGGGGTCATTTCCCCCCCGGCCCCAGAAATGTGCACAAATGTCTTCATTTTTTTAATATACTAGCTGTTGCCCGCGGCTGCGCTCGCGTGGATTTTAGGATTTGGTATAATTGTTTTTAAAAGAAACATGTATGGAAAAGATGCAGTGTCTCTGACCGAAAGTGTAAAGTTTAGGCTGGGTGCTGGCTGGCAGAAATCTTTTGTTCTTAAAGAAAATATCTGTTCTTAAAGAAAAATCAGGTTAATCCTGAGAGTCTACAGGTGATGAAGAGTGAGCATGCCAAGTTTGGGGTAGATCCGTCTAAACGTGATGGAGCCTATGCGACAATGCCCCCCCCCCACAACAGTCAGTCATTTAAAAAGTTTCCCTCCATTTTTACCCCGTCATGTAAACTTTTCACCCCCTCAGAGAACATTCTAAATGGCCTAGGGGAGATTTGCATACCCAGCCCTATTGACCCTTGCAGGAATTCATATGAACATTCTGTGGGCTATTTGCATAACTGCTGCTATTGGCTCCTGCAGCAATTATGAGGTGAGGCCTATTTGCAGAACTGCAAATATGAGAGTGGGGTGATTTTGCCCCCTTTTTCCACCCCCTTAGGGATGGAATTTCCCAAAATCCTTCCTTAGTGGGGGTCTACGTCATAAAAGCAATGTCCCTTCAAAATTTCACGTTCCTAGATTAAACGGTTTGAGCTGGGTGTTGATGAGTCAGTCAGTCAGTCAGGACACCTTCTTTTATATATATAGATTTTGGGAGGGTCGGTCTTTTGCAGTTGCACAAGTGTGCTCTTATGGCTTTCCGATATATGTAGTCTTGCCTGATCAATGTCCTTGTCAGTTTCAGCTGTCAAATGCTATCAGACTGACAGGGTGAGACTGCAGATAGGCTAAATTGGGAACAGTTGACAGCTGTCAGTTGCCTAGCTGTCAATTGGAAAGCACCGGCAAAGGGAAAAAAATTGCGAACAGTTGACAGCTGTCAGTTGCCTAGCTGTCAATTGGAAAGCACCGGCAAAGGGAAAAAAGCAGTGGAGTAGGTGCACCAAAAAGGCATGGGCTTAAGATCTTCCCCTTAGCAATGTAATCCTCTCAATTTCTAGTGTTGAACTGATACTTCTCAGTGCCCTCCACCTTTTTGACACTTCCCCAAGTTACCAGCTAGTCTAGAAAGGGGAGATCTTAAGGCCACCCCCTTTTCGCAGCCTCTTTTTTGAGCCATTACTGTGGTTCCATGACAGCTGTCTAAAAAGCCTGAGAAGGCAGATGAATGGGACTGAGTGAATGGGGCCACATTGAAGGGGGTGCCCCATCTCATTCTGACACCTCTAAAGGGTTTTTTTAAAACTCCCTGGGAAATTTGTGCATTTTCTAAAACATGGAAATATATGCAGATTTCAAGGTTGGGAAGTAAATGGAGGGGAAATTTGCGTTACATATATCGGTAAGCTGTAAGAGTGCACTTGCGCAACTATGAAAGGTCAACAAAAAAAATAACCACCACCACCCCGAAGACATTTGTGCACCTCTCTGGGGCCATTTTATATCTCTGCCCCTCCTGCAGTCTGAAGTGGTACAGTTCATTTACCTTGCTTGCTGCTTCTGAGAACTAGGCCTCAGTTAAACATTATTGTATAGAATGCCACAAACTTAGTTGCAAAGAAATATTGCAGTGTTAGGTCCAGAATACCAAATGTTAATCTTGGCCAGTGTGGCGCAGTGGTGAGAATGTTGAACTGGGACTCGGGAGATCCAGGTTCTAGTCCCCGCTCGGCCATGAAGCTCACTGGGTGAGTTTGGGCCAGTCACTGCCTCTCAGCCTAACCTACCTCACAGGGTTATTGTGAGGATAAAATGGAGAGGAGGATTAGGATTATGTAAAACGCCTTGGGTTCCTTGCAGGGAAAAAGGTGGGGTATAACTATAATAAATAAATAAATAAATAAATAAATAAATAAATAGTTTAGTGGTTACAATATTTTTATTATTATTAAACCAGAGTTCTCCTATCAATTAAAGTCTTGTTAGGAAGAAAGCTACAGTCATGCCTTGGATTGAGAGCATAATTCATTCCGGAAACATGCTTGTAATCCAAAACACTCTTATATCAAAACGAAATCCCCTCAAAAAAATTTGTATAGAGATTTTTAATTTAAGCGTACTACAGTACTTGTATTGCAAGACGTCGCTTGTATATCAAGTAATAAATAAATAAATAAATATTTAAAAATTTGCTTGTCTTGCAAAAAGCTCTCAAACCAAGTTACTTGCAATCCAAGGTATTACTGTACTTTGAAAAGCCTCATGTTTTACTATATTGCAGGATTATCATGAATGTCAAATATTTAAATTAGCAGAGCCCACTTACATGCATTGACTACCGTGGTTTTCTTACAGACACCAAAGATGCTGACGAGAAAGATTAAGCTTTGGGATATCAATGCCCATATAACCTGCCGTCTTTGCAATGGTTATCTTATTGATGCTACCACTGTAACAGAATGCTTGCATACCTGTGAGTATGAAAATAATTGTGTATAATGAAGTTATGTTTTATCTTATGTAAGATTGGAGGTTTGGCTTTGATTTTCTTTTGGCAAAGCTGATTTTTTAGTAAATTAATCTCAGTTAAGAGATTAAGAGATCAAATTAGGGATCACTCAGAGGTGAACCTGGTCTGAGAAAAGTGTGTGCCTTGGGATTATGTGCATCCTTGATGTACTTGCTCTTCCCCCTTCTGCTGGTCTTGTAACATCTGACCAAGCCAAATACAGGGTTTCTATCCGCTCAAGCCTTCATCCAGGGGCAGATCATGGGTGCATAGAGATTCATATTATAGATAATTCCCAGCAATTGGCTGATTAGATGTTCCTTTCTAAGAGAAGGGCAGACCGAGGTTCCATGAAAACCTGAGGCTGGCTGTTATATGACTACAAACCATATGCTCTACCACTGAGAAACTAAGGCCCCTTCCCTAGTAGTATGGAGAGTGTACACATCAATGTTGTCAAATAATGTTCTGTAGTTCTTTACTTTGGGCATGTGTACCTTATGATAGGCTTTTAGGAATGCTAAAAAGGGGTTGTTCTGAATGATATATCAGAGGATTAAAGATGGTGATGCTGTTTGCAGCAGACCATGCTGTAAGGCAGGGATGTTGACCCTCAGGCCTGCGGGCCAGATCTGGCTCATCTGGGGTCCCAATCCAGCCCTCTGTAGTTCCACAGGAGGCCATGCCCCCTTCTTCTGGCCCACTCTTTCCCCTCACCACCGATCATTTGGTGGTTTCCTGTTTTTTGTGTGTTTTTCCCACCTCCCATTTTAAAAGGTTGAAATGCCTCTCCTAAAGCTTTGTTACTGGCAGTAAGAACTTTAAGCTAAAACACGCTGGTATTTTTTGTTTTTTCCTTATGCCTTTTGCTTTTGGCCGAACCCTCTCTTGCTTTTGGCCTTGCCCACCTCTGGAGTGTGACTTCAGAAAGCTTCCCTGAAATTGATTTAGGCCCTCAGGCTGAAAGAGCTTCGACACCCCTGATAAAAGTTTTTATCGCTTGTGAGAAATCAGCTGCTTCTTTCTCCCATCTGAACCAGGAGGGAAGATCTAAAACTGATGGATAAAGGGAGCTTACTAATATTGTATAACGAATATTTTAAAGGAGAGTAAATCTGTAGATTTAATTCATGTGACATATACTAAGTTACAAGTGGAATTGCCATGTACAGTTTAGGCCTTGTTTAACAAGATGAATGGTCCTAACTTGGGGTGTTACAAAACTGGCCTAAGCTGGGGACGTCTAGGATCAGTTGTGTGAGTTATGCAAGGAATTACTGTGGGACATGAGAAGAGGTGATAGCTTTGTGACTTTCTTGCTCATGTAGTCATAGCAAATGTAGCTACCTGTCCATTGCTAAGTCCCCATCTTTCTCTGTTCTTGGTGGGGTTTTTTTTTTTTTTTTTTACAACTCCTATTATGAGTTGTAAAGATGCAATGGCATTTGAAAGAACCTTTGTTTTGGACATAGCATTGATGGATAAGTGAACTGTTAGTGGTGATTTTATGATTGATAGATTATGAGTACAGTTAACCTTCATAGAACTTGCAATTTATGCAGTGTTTCTAAAACAATGAACTTTTTCCCACCATGAACTCCACTCTGCATAGGAGAATAATAAATACTGTAAGAAATAAAATTTCACCATCTCATGACTGTTGTGATTTGCCTATTCAGATCTTCACCCTGTTGTCTGTAATGCTTTATTGCATTCATATGCAACAGGAAAGATGGGTAATCATCTGGGTGTGGACTTTTTTTTTTTGCCAGTAGGTGCTATTAAACACCGACCTGATATGCGCCTTTGAGCTGGGCTTACATCTGCTAAAACGTGCATAACGTCTAGTGAGATGTAGATGGCACTGTTTAACTGCAGTAGCCAGGCCTCAATATTGTCAAATTTTCAAAGCCGTAGTGTCTCTGGCCATGGAAGGACAGAATTGTAGGCACAACAAAATGTTAACAAAATGATTACTGAAGGACCTTCAGTTATCCAACAACAATAGTTCATAGAATCATAGAATCATGGAAAAGTAGAGTTGGAAGGGGCCTCTTGGTTATAACTATAGGGAGCCCTAAACCAATTATGGCATGCTATCAATATGTTAGGATGTTCTTTATAAATAGGATAAGCTATGTATAGAGACCTAAAAATGACTCTGTATGCTAGGTAGTATTGCTGTTTCTTAAACAGAAAGCAATGTCTTAATAACTTAGTAATCTGCATTGAAATGACCCCAAAATGAGTGAATGTTCTTAATTTTTTATCAGTGTGGAATCCGAAACACACACCAGATCCTTACTGAAAAAACCCGTTTCATTTCCTAAGTTTTTATATTGGTATTGTTCAGATCCTTGTTACCAGTGTGCTGGATAATTAATTTACCCTCTGAAGAGGAATGGAAGTGTTAGAAATTAATTTAAAACATTTGTTAGATTATAAGTGCTTATTGGGTAGGTACCACTAAAACGGGAGGTTTAATACAAATGGTCATCGAAATACATAATGCACACAGATTCAGTTTAACTTTGCTGTATTGGCAAATCAGTCTTGCAAATAACTGAATGTTAAAGTGTATGCTGCAATTAAGAAACCTTTCCTTGTGTTCCTGGAATCATCTTAACTGTAAATACTTCTGTAAACAGTCTGCAGGAGTTGCTTGGTAAAGTATCTGGAGGAAAATAATACCTGTCCCACATGCAGGATTGTTATACACCAGAGCCATCCACTACAATATATTGGGTAAGTATGGTGTTAAAGCTAATATGCGCAGAGATCTACAGGGCATGCCTTTCTGAACAACGGGCTGATTCAGAAATGCATGCACATAATTAAGATTTTTCATCACTCGATTGCTCAATACAATGAAATTGATATGGGGAGTCACCCGTCTTTCATTTTTTAGCTGCACTCTCATATGAGTCCCAAGGGAAGGGATGAAGTTTCTGTGCTCAGCTGATCATTCAGTGTTAAGAAATAACGACTCAGCACAGGAATTCCTCATGGTAGAACTTACCTTTTAACTTGTTTTCCCCCCCAGTCATGACAGAACGATGCAAGATATTGTTTACAAACTTGTTCCAGGTCTTCAAGAAGGTAAGTTAACAATATGCCCCTCGGTAAGCATTTACATTTGGAAAAAAACCCCAAAACTCCTAAGTCTGGTGCTTGGAAGACATGGTTCAAGTTTTTATACAATTCCAGGAAATTATGGATAGTGTAAACTAGTGACGGATTGGTTTTACTTGGTTGCTTTGGCATAAGGGCCAAACTCCACATTACATTCCCAATGTAACTAATTTTGTAAAGGTAGTTGTGGGGTCCCCAATTTAGATCGGAGGGGAGGTCTATCACTTCCCCCTGTACTGTGGCCCCAATCCAGATCACCTCTGCAGAGCTATTAGCTGTGGAGGGGAAAACTTGCCCCATGGCTTTTCTTACAAAAAGAAAATTATGTTGGGAGCTCCAAACATGGAGCACCAACATAATGTGTAGTTTGGTCCTAAGTTACTCCAGGCAGGCAGGGTAAGTCATCACAGCATGGGTATCTCCTGTTTGTAGGTTTGTTGCTGTAAGTGTCAGAAATTATGGCAAATGGAGATGTTTACTGGTAATTCTTAAGATCTGAAGAGGCCCAGAGAGAATGGCAGGACATTCTTAACAGTTACCAGTAAATGTTGAACCAATTATGTGCCTTCAGAAAATGTCCAAAGGTTATCCTCATTTCTGTCATATTAACCGATAAAGGACACTTACCTAAAAATTGCAGGAATAAATGTCAGAAACAAGTCTCATGATGCAAACAGTTCTGACATTTCCCAGTGCACTTCCTAAATCTCAGGAATTAAATGTCAACATCCGCCAAGTTTCTTACATTTACCATAATGCATACTGAAATCATTTGCTGGTGGAAAGATAGAAATCTACAAAGCCCAGTTTTTCCAGTTACCTGTTTATCTAATAGGAATACTTTATAAGCATGATGTGTCTACAGTAAATACTATAATTACTTGTGACTGAAAAATGCAGTACAAATGAAGTAGGCAGAAGGGAAAATACTATATTTCAAATTCTGTAAAACATGGTTTTTTTTCTCCTAATTCTAAAGGTCAACTGAACAAGTATACGAGACAGAAAACAATACTGGATCATTTAAAAGTAGG
Source organism: Shinisaurus crocodilurus (assembly GCA_021292165.1). NCBI lineage: Eukaryota > Metazoa > Chordata > Lepidosauria > Squamata > Shinisauridae > Shinisaurus > Shinisaurus crocodilurus. The sequence goes on from CM037877.1 coordinate 112,972,384, forward strand.
ACCTGAAATACAAAACTACCATTACATCCTTTGAGAAGTTCCTCAAGCTCTGAGAGTTGTTGAGTTGTTGTATAATGAATTAGGCTCAGAGAAGCTGGTGAACGTTAGAGGGTGCTCTTGATACATTTTCTGAAAGAGTGAGAGGAGTAAATTGTTTACTTGAGTTGATGAAGTCCACTGATCGTAGCTAAAGACACTGTTTTAAAATGTTAAACAGCGGAAATGAGAAAGCAGAGGGAATTCTACCACAAATTGGGCATGGAAGTACCAGGTGACATCAAGGGGGAGACGTGCTCAGCCAAGCAACATTTAGATTCCCACCGTAATGGTAAATAGACATTGCATGTGTTTGCTCTTTTAGAAGAATCGTTGTGTTTGCAAAAGGATATTGTTTGCCCTTCGTGTCCTGTTCATTAGAATGGTTTCATATAGTATGTTTATTGCTATATATTCTGTTTACTAAAGACAATGTACACTGTTGCTTGTGACACTAATGGATATTTTTCCTTGAGTACATGGTTGGAAAGCTATCATATGCACCAGCTTCCTCACCTTGCTTACAGCAAATGATGCATTCATGCCACTCTTCACAGTTGGTCTTCCTCCCTGGTTATTAGGTATATGGTCCCCTTGCTCGTGTAGTGTATAAACTGGCCCCATAATTTGTACACATATAGATTTCTGGGTGTAGGCATTCAATACCCACAAATGCTGGGTAGCTTCTAAAGATGGGTATAGGTTTGACTAAGGCTGCTAAGTCAATAACCAATTTTGAGTCTTTAAAGCCTTAGCAGGTCTACCTCAAATTGATTGCTCTTGCTGGTGACACAGGTCAGCTGCTGCCCGCCCCCCGCCCCTGCATGTGCCACTGCCTTCAGAGGCACGGTTGGTGGCAATACGCGGGAGGGCTTTCTCAGTGGCAGCGCCCCATCTGTGGAACTCCCTCCCCCAAGAGGTTAGGTCATTTTCCTCTTTAGCTGTGTTCCACCAGCAAGTGAAGACATTTCTTTTTAAATTTAGCATTTGACTCTGCTGTTGCTTAATTTTATTTAGTGACTGTTTTGACTTTTTTGTGTTTGCTGCTACTTTTAGCTTGTTAATGTGTTTTAATTACTGTTTTTATGTTTTTATATTTGTAAGCCGCTTTGAGCGACTCCTTTTTTGGAGGGGAAAAGCCGGGTAAATTTTTTAAAACATTAAATAAATAAAATAAATAATAATATATTTGACTCTCAATAGCCCAGTCCTATGAGCTGTTGCACCAAGGTAAATTCCAGCAATATTTGGTCTTCTTGCTGCTACAAGAATGAGTGCTGTGGCATTCAAGTCACCTATTGTGGCAAGAGTCTAAGAAGGCAGCAGCTCGTAGGATCCAATGCGAGGACCCTGTGACTGGTTCAAGGGCACAAGTGGTGTCTGAATACCAATGCTGACACTGGTGTGAGAGGGTTCATTGGTGCTTTAATGCCAGTGGCAGTCCCGTACTCTTGATGCAGCATAACTATTGTGCACAGGACTGTATGCTGCTCTGTGGTGCCACACATGTGCCAGGCATTCTGGGGGTGGGTTTCCCCCCCTGGCAATTGGGCATAGCTGACTACCTGTACCCCACTTGCTAAAAACGGGATTATGCTTTATTCATACCTGTGCAAAGAAGTGATTGTGCCTCTACAGCTAAATCTGATTCATGTGATTGGACTCTATAAAGTGAATTTAAGGCCTAATCCTAAAATTAACCGTGCCTGTAATCTGGTGTTTGGGACCAAGTGTGCGAGGTGCTACTTCGACACAGTCTTCCAAAACATAATGCGGGTGTTGCAAGGACCTTGCAGGCGGATATGCCAGCACAATAATTTAGCCCCATGAAGGGCTTCATTGAGTTCCTGTTATAATTTGCAAGAAATTAAAAATGGAATTTTGTTTGTAAACATAATAAAATAGGAATAGTTGGACTTTAGGAACCACAGTGATCCGGTTTGCACATCACTGAGGCAATTTCTGAGTTGTTTAACCCAGGAATTGCGGGGACAAGTGAAGCACACATGCCATTTCTGCTGTTAATTAACAATTCAGGAATGCCCCTTAACCCAACAACAAACCATGGGTTAATTCTGGGTTGTTTAACCCCTCCATAACCCAGCATTTCTGGGTTTGCATGTCATGGAACAACCTAGGAATGGGTGTTCCTGGGTTATTAATTGAAAGTGGAAATGACTTGCATACACTGCTCATCCCTGCAATTCCTGGGTTAAACAACCTAGGAATTGCCGCCATGACATGCAAATTGGGTTTAACTCTTAAAATAATGATATTTAATATAGAGCCCTGGTTGGTGACAGATTTTTAATTGAGACTATAGTTTGAACTGAACAAGGGTTGAGGAGTCAGCAATATTGACTTTGCCCACTGACTTGCTCCTATGTTAGGAATCTTTAATGCTTTGACTCCCACTGTGAACAGCCACAAAGGCATTGGCAGAGCCTTTACTTTAGTCTCCTCAGTTGCTCACTCCTAGTGGCCTGTGCTTTGGCTTGTCCACAGGAACAAGTAACTGAGGTGCACAAGGAGAGAACTCTTCATAGCCTCTCTCGCTTGGAAATTGTAGGATAAAGAACCCTTTGCCTGTGTCAGCTGAGAAGAAATTGGCTGAGGTGTATACTGTGTGTGTGTGTGTGTTGTGGTGGGGAGTGCTTGAAATTGGAAAAATTGTGCCCAGATTTGTCCCTTGGACTCCAGTTGTCTGTCTCTAGTATAGAAGAATTTTAATTGTACAGACATTTCAATCAGAGGGAGGAAATGGAAGTTATGTGCTCTACAGTGTTCAGCCTGATCTTTTGAAATACTCTGGGTGTTGCAACAAGAAGGATTCATAAACACATGTTGGGGTGAGAAATCTGGGCTTTGGCACTAGCAAACTGTTTGCTAGCACACTATGCTTTAACTAAAGCTATTAAGTCATGGCATTCTTTTTTTTTTAAACTTCCAAATGCCCAAGTCTATGGGACTAGATAAGTATATACCACATACACACAGTTTTTGCCTCATTTTAGCTTGAATCACACTTTATATTATGAATGAACTGAATTCTATGTAGCTGACAGGATCCCTTCCGAAAGGGCTGTGGGTTTTGATTGCAGTTTATTTCATACATGAATTTGTATCTTTAGAGGCTTCCACTTCATCACAGATGCTCTATGCTTTTTTTCATAAGGGGAAACAAAAGCAGATGAGAGTACAAACAAAGAAACATCAGAAGAGAAACAGGAAGAAGATAATGATTATCACAGAAGTGATGAACAGGTATTGTTTAAACATGACCATTGAACCAAGCATATGTCCCTCTTTTGTAGTTTGTGGGCCAACTCAGAGATAACATTGTGCCTTTTCAAAGAAGGCACTTATGTGAGTAGCTGGAAATGTTACTATTGGTATATTCTCTTATAAGTGAAACTCTTAAAAGTTTCTCAGCAAGTGGGCACTCAACTTGAAGAATGAAAGAAAGCGATGCTTCCTGGATGTTATGATGCCCTGGAAGTGTCACTCTTTTTAGTGTGAACATTTATGTCAGTGATCCTAGGCATGGTTGCTTGTGGTTCCCCAAACCACATGTCCTAGTTGAAATCAAGCATCTCATCCCCTTAAGTCAGTGGTGGGCAACCTTTAGCCCTTGGCCTAATTTCAAAAGCCCACAGCAAGCAATCAGGCCGGCAAGAGCAACCAGCCCCTACCCCAGAAGCCCACTGAGCAGGGGGAGAAAGAGAAAAAAGATGGAGTGGCTGAAAGAGAGAGAGAGAAATGGTGGCCCTGCCCACTGTTTGGTCTGGTCCTGGCCACCGCTGGCTTTGGCCCAATCCACCACCAGCATGAAACCCCCAACAGATTACCCCTAAGGGAATGGGGCCCTTGACAGAAAAAAAGGTTCCCCACTCTTGCCCTAAGTTATAGCATTGGGTGTGTGCTGCATCTCTGTTCTGGACTAGTAGGTTGGCTTTGTCAACCAACAACTTTTGGGACTCTTTCTATGTGTGTCATTATTCTTGCCAGCTGGTCTCATCTGACTTCAGCAGCTATGAAAGTGTAGTCACTTAGATACTGCTGTTTTGACCCTAAATCTCACTCCTGATTAACAAGGTATAATAGTTTCCAGTGCCACTTGATTGGCAGTAGGAAATGCCAATTCTGTTTGTTTAGGTTATTCAGAATTGTGCGACTCAGTTCAGTTTGAAGAGGAATGTGAGATGACTGCTTCTTGTGTGTCTGATGTTTGGAGTTGGGAATGGTGCAGAAGGTCTTGGGTTTAGTCCCCAGCATTTCCCGTTAAGAAGGATCTCATGTAGCAGTGTTGGGAAGGACCCCCCCACGCAAGACCTTAGAGAGCCACTGCTGGTCAGAGCAGACAATATTTGCCTAGATAGACACATGATCTGACCATATAAGGCAACTTTGTATGTTCAGCAGCACTCTGCTGCAATTTACTCCATCTTTAGTTTCTAAGGATCATAGAGGTGGAGCTAGAACGGCTGTTCGTTTTTCTTTAGAAGTACAAGGCATCTAAAGATTGTAGGAAGAGCTATAGATTCAAATTGTCATGGATTTAGTGGAACACTGTGGCAGAACTGACCCTGGAATTGGCAAGCCCTGGTGTGAGCAACTTCTTAGTTTCTGTAGAGGAACTTGAGGGACTTTCAAGATGCGGTACTTTACCTAGAAGAGGGGGCAGCACAGCTGTCACTAAGCCAACACCCCAGGATGCTGTTTCCATTGTGATGTAATCACTATGAGCAATCAAATCACCAACCCCAGTTTGGTGGTAAACGGCAATACTTATGGAAGTTGCATGCCTCCATGGGTTCCTATTGGTTGGTATCCATGATACAACAGCTGCATAGGAAGCTGCCTTATACCAGGTTAGGCTGCTTGTCCATCTAGCCCAGTATTGTCTTGCAGCTGGTTCTCCAGGGTTTCAGGTCTTTTCCGTCACCTGCTACCCAATCCTTTTTAAACTGGAGATGCCAGAGATGGAACCTTCTGTATGCAAAGCATGTGCTCTACCACTGAACTATGGTCCCTCTTTTATATGTAAGATGAGCACTCAGTTCAGAGTGCTAATTTCTTTGGTTTTGCTGCAGCAAAAGGAGAGCTTTGAGGAGCTCCGTATTAACCAATACTGGCCGTTTGCTTTCCCCCCAAAGGTAAGCATCTGCTTGGAATGCAACAGCAGCAAATTACGTGGATTAAAGAGAAAATGGATTCGCTGCTCAGCACAAGCTACAGTCTTACATCTAAAGAAGTTCATTGCCAAAAAACTTAATCTTTCTTCGTTTAATGAGGTAATGAGGTTAAATTCAGAAAAAATCATTTTATAAAGAAAAGCAAACATGCAATTGGGCTTTTACTATTGATCCTGTAACTTTTTAAAAAAAATATGACACCACCTTGGAAATGTTTGGAGTTTTTTGTTGTTGTTCTAAGACTGAAATAGCTTTCCAGTCACATGATTCGGTGGCATATTGAAACACTCCTGTAAAGGAGATCCCCTCTCAAAATTTGGTTCTGAAGCTTTTTGGTATTAGTTATATTTTTCTGTTCTTCTTTCTTCCTTAGTTTCCACTTGAACCATTCATGTTAGTTCATCTAGAGAGACCTGGGCATAGGAGGCCTTAGGTAGTGGCTTCTGCTATGTGACATCCTGCCCTGACCATTGATGTTCCTAAAACAACCAAGATACCTTCAGGCTTTCTTTGCATCCTGAAGGCTAGTAGAAACCTCCTTTAAAAACAAAATGGACATCACCAAGTTTCTGATTTCAATTGTTGGGTTTTGTGTTAAGATATCATATGGCTTGTGATTGCAACCATGCAAAATTTCAAAGCATGTGTTAGAAAAATAAGCTCTGTTATAACTAATGTCTGCAAAAATGCCTTGCAGTTAATTGAAATAATACCTTGAAAGCCAACTGTGTAATCTGTTGCATTTTATGGAAGGATGTTCTGTTTTGTTTCACCAGTTTCTCACTTGGCTAATTTTATTAGGTGTATATTTGAAAAAAAGGCTTGTCTGATCTCCATATGCCTATTTGGCAGTGTGCTAATGACAGCTGCTTTTGAGGAAGATTTTTATGGATTGAAATGAAGTGAGAATTCCATTTTAATTGGTTCTAAAGGTTTTGTGAAAATACTACATCATCATCATTATTTATTTACATTAATAATTATTATGTGCTCATTTTGATAACTTCCAGCCTCTGACTTTAGTTTATTTTCCATAATTGCGGAGATTCTGGCTTTTTCTAGGCTACGGGGCAGATCATTCTGACCCAACACTTAAGTTTTCTGCACACCAATAGAGTATAGTGTGCAGTTTAAATCCCGAACCAAGCCTGTGCAATCCCAGTAAGTACCTAACTATTACCTCCGCACAACCTGGTAAGCTCAGTGGAAGGATATAGATACTGTGTAGCTTACAGCCATGTTATGTAATGTGCTCTGTTGCTTGGAGTTTGAGTTCTAAATGAGTTAATTGTGTTTTAAAGGACTTTAGATGTGTGTTCTGAAGAACCTTGTCGGCCTGCATTTTGTCTATTGGAAGATTGTTTCATCTCTAGACTGCCTTTTTCTTTTCTTTAATACTTCCCTTTGATTGTGTCATGATTTGGACCTGTTAAACTGACCTCTTTGATAAACAAAATATTTCTGTGTTTATTAGCTGGATATATTATGCAATGAAGAAATTCTGGGCAAGGATCATACTCTCAAATTTGTAGTTGTCACAAGATGGAGATTTAAGGTATGCTGTACTTGTGGTTGATTGGTCCATTTATCATTTTAGATTGAATCTCTAGACTTTTTCTTATCACTCTGTAGGCTGCACAGACAATGGCTAAGGGCCATGGGTTGTCCACACATGATCTTGAGCAACATTTTAAGTCACTTCTATCTCCCTTACTAGTGTCCTGCCTTATCTTTTTGTCTCATCACATCAACAGATGTTCATCCCCCTGGAAGCCCTGATCTGCTGATGAAGGCTTTTTGCCACATTGAGTCCACAAGGAGCATTTGCTAGACAGTGCACCCCTTTCCAGCCAGACCCTTGTTAGCCAGACTCCCATCTTCTATGGAGGCCAGGGTGGAAGCTGTGTACAAGGCTTTCTCTTGTGCTGTTTGTGATTTGGCAGGCATCTGACCGAGTGTAAATGGAGAGGATACTCCAGAGGCAACTGTACCATTGTGCAGATTTTTAGAGTATCTTCATTTTGAGTAGAGGGTGAGGGAGCCCCTTCCCAGGTCTTCAGGCTGGGGGAGGGGCGTCCAGTCTCTCCCCCCCCCATCCTCGACAGCTACTGTACTTGGGGACTGTGGTGATATCAATGTTTTTCTTACGTTCTACATCATTGTGGTAGCCATTTCTGAAGCAAGTGTAATATTTTATCTTTCAGAAAGCACCTCTACTGCTACATTACAGACCCAAAATGGACTTGCTGTAAGAACTATTTTGTCCTTCTGGACGGTTTTTTTGCAGAGACTATCATTGGGCACCTTCTTAGTGCATCACGCAATTCACCCGTGACACAGACCAGCAGAATCCATTCCCGAAAACTGTAGTGCTCTCCCATTCAACCATCCTGAATATTTCTCCAAGGGATGCATTAACCTGATTTTCTGGACAGAAGAATATTTATACTTTTTTCTACAAAAAAGGAAATTGCAGCTTGAGAGGACACTACCAGCACGAAGTTTACAGACATTGAAAACACTTCACAGTTCCCTGTGTGTAGCTCAGTTCTTGGTCATCATCCTGCAAAGATGCCAAATAGGTTTAAAATGTTGTGAAGGAGATCTTTTAGGATTTGTTCTCACCAAACAACTTTTTCGGTTGCTTCACAACTTTAATGTGGCATATATATATATTTTTGCAAGGTTTTCTGTCTCTTATACCTCATGGCCATCTTATCTGTTAGTAAGCCCTTCGTAGAATATTTAACATTGACAAAGATCTAATGGCTGGCAGTGATTTTGCTACATGACACTGTTCTAGATTATGCTCCTTTGTTCCTCTGCTGGCTCATTTGATGAGGTTATTTGGAAGAGTTTCAGTTGTTTCCATTTTGATGCTGTTTTATCAGATCACATCAAAGTGCAGAGCGTTTAGAAAGGCCCTTTTTCTATGGTATACATGGCTTACAGAGCTGGGGCTGATATTGAATTGGGGATTTGCCTTTCCATAAATGAAATAAGCCGTTAGCAGCCTTAACTACTTGAACTCGAGTATTGTTCCTTTGAGCAACACGCTATACTAATGCTGCAGCATACTTTCTGTGACATGGATTAGTACTTCACCTTCCTGCTGGTTTCTAGTTTCCTTAATAAGACCATTGTGTTCACCTGATTCTCTACTGAACTATCTTCATAGGGTCAGATTTAGTAGGCAATGTGGTACTTTCTGGCCTTAATCTATAAATCTTTATTTATTTATTTTTTTAAATCCATCCCCCTAGGAGTGCATTACCCCCCCCCCCAAACTATATAAGTGCACCCCCCCCCCCTGAGGATTGAACAGCTTAAAAAGGTAAATGCTGCTGTACTTTAAGCGTTTTAAGATTTTTTGAGGGGAACGTTTGTGTTCAGAGGTGACTTCTGCAGGTTTGCACCACACAAAGTGTGTGCGCACAAACTTCATGTTGTTCTTTATTGGTAAAGGATTTATAAGGCTCTTTTATCTGGGGCCATGTTGTTAATTTTCAGTGGTCCGGCATGGACTGCCCCCCAGTGCATACTCTTATTGTTGCATGCATCCCTACATATGCAGGCATGTTTTCTTGTGTCTCTCTTCCACATGCATATGCATACACATACACAGAGGCATGTGTATTCTTTGCATGTACACAAATCTGCCTTTCCTCAATCAGGCACCAGTTTGGTTGGGACTTGTCCAGAACAAGGAGGAGGTTGCTACTGGGAATGGTAGGCAAGAGGGGACACTTCACTATTTCCCATGATGTTTTATTGTTCTGCAGACAGCTTCCTTGAGTTAGATGTTACCTATTTCTGTTTCTTGTGACCCTGCTGCTGATGGACATAGCTGGAATTTGGGCCTGGTGAGAAGCGGAGCGTGGCCAAATGGATATATGTGAAGTCTGAGTTTTAGAAAAACCAGCAGGAAGGAGGGGGGGACCCTGTGGAGTGTGGCCCCCTTAACAAACCCTAAATAAATGCAGGTGAGAGGCCAGAAATACATGCAAATAAATAAATATGTGTGAGGCAGGAAGCTTTTGTTTTGTCTTGTTGGCTGATTTTGAGATCCCTATTTCAGCAGTTTCAGCTGTTAGGCCTCGTTTATTTGAATGGATGACACTTGTGCCACTAGGCACCCTCCATATCTTCAGTTAGGAATAGGTAAATAGTTTCCTTTCCTAGTCCCAGTTATTCCATTTGCTTCGGCTAGAATAAAAATCTGTGATCAAGCTTTTCCCAAGTGTCATCTTCCTTCATGCTGCCTCCTCTGGCTCCTTCTGTCTGCTGATAGGGATGGAGCCCATCTCTCCATGGTGAGTTATGTGGTCTTCCTTACCTCTAACTTTATAATGGTAAATATAAATAGGTGGCATTCAAAGGAGTCAAATAGAGGAACAAAGGAGAAATGGGAGCAAGTAGGATGTTGGGATGAATATGCAAGGTTTGGCTTAGCAGTAGATTCGGGGTGGGGGTTGGGGGGGAGACATTGGGCACTCTTCTAGTGGAAAATCCTCCTATGCATGCCCTGTTCAATAAATGGGAGTTGCAAAGAGTACATTAAATGTTAAGGGCATTTATCCACTTTTATGTGGCAGACCCATTGAAATTAATGGGGGCATACTTGTGCCCTTACATCCTTGCGGGCCTTCCATTAATTTTGATGGGATGCATGCAGGAGAATTTTCCACTGGATAAGTGCCCTTAAAACTTTAACTTCTAGCTCTTAGTAAGGTTGTCTTATAAGAAACTGCTTATTTCATGATGTCACTTGCTGTTGTTCAGACAGTATCTTCCAAATTTAAAGATAAACAAGTATTGGTTAATGGAAGACTATAGCTTTGTGGAGCTTGGAAGACTATTTGGGAATGTATCAGGCCCCCACAAATAGTACAGCCTTAAACTTAAGGTTTCTTTCTCCAATTCACAGGCCGCGTGGTGCTATCTGAAAACATACTGGCTAACCCTGCTTTGTGAGCCTTAAACTTGGCGATCCTATCCAGTGCCCACTTGATTCAGTTAAACTTTTGGAGGGTTTAATGACCATATACAACAATTCAGTCTACCTCAGACTAGATACACAGCTGAATTGTAAGACCAATGCCATCTTAAAATACAGAATACAATATTATCCTGTGTAATTAAAACTGAGGGATTAAAAAGTATCAAGATGCAAACTACAACCCCACAACTCTTGACTGCAACAGTCTACAGAATCTGTATTGCTAAGTTTCTAGCAAATTTTTGAATCACTTGAATTTGATACGGTGCTATATAAATATATTTAAATATATATCTAGTCGGGTGCATGAAACCAAAGCCAGCAGTTGACACCTAAGCTGGTTTTGTTGCTCTTAAATGAGTGTTTATCTCTGCTTTTATAACAGCCTGATGAAAACAACCTTGGCAGAAAATATTTGTTTTTCTTTTCTTTTTCTTTTCTAAACAGCTTCTCAGAATACTTCTTTTTTTACGGAAACGATGTCCTTTGGGGTATGTTTGTTTCAAAGACCTAGCTGGCTTGTTTTATCAGAAAAACTACAGTGAATACCAACAGAGCAGATCCTTGTGATAGAAATTGTCTCTCTTCTGTGAAGCTTTTAAGAGGCAGGTTGCACAATGGTTATGTTGGCGAAACATTCTGTTGATCTTCTGGTTCTAGGTCTTCAAATCACATTCAGCTTTAGTGGCTTGTGCGTGCTCAGGCCACATTGAATTTACCTTGGTCGATTAAGTGATATATAAAGTAACTGTGAAGTCAGATTTTTTTGTTTATTTCTTTGTTTTTGTTTTTTTAATGACTGCTTACCGCTGGTAAATAAATGCAGTAAAATTGTCTTGTTGCATTATCCTCGGCAACAAAGAAACGAGCATAACAACGCAGGTTCATGGTCTCGCTTGGTATAATTTTCTTTTAAAATAGAGAAATCAGAATATATAATATTGAATTTTAAATAAGATTTGGGGGGTTTAAAAGTTAACTTTATAAAATTATTTATTCTATTTTAAGCCTTCTATCTTACTTTTTACCATCTAAGTATTTTTTTGGTTTCGATGGTCCAGCTTTATTTATGGGCATATAAAATGAAATTGTGAGATGTTTTTTACAAGCTTCTTCCTTCTTTCTGTGAGGGCCAAATTAGATGTTGTACTAGTGGCTGCTACCGAAAATGGAGCCACATATCTAGCTTTCCCGCTTCGTAATGCCTAGTATGACTTATCCGTGGTCTGATACCAATGCCATTCTGCAGTTCTTTGCCCGCTTTTCTGGTGGCAAGCAATGGCGTGGAGTAGGAAAATGGAGAACAAGTGTTATGTGAGACACAGTCATGTTGTACTAGACCAGTGTTCTCTAACCTTGGGTCCCCAGATCTTTTTGGCCTACAACTCCCAGCATGCCCCAACCAGTGTAGCTGGCTGGGGCATGCTGGGAGTTGTAGGCCAAAAACATCTGGGGACCCAAGGTTGGAGAACACTGTACTAGACAGTTGCGAAGTGGTAAGGGAGAGAGGAGATTGCCGTGATTATGTTTGCTGGCAGCCACAGATTTAGTGTAACTTTTAGTTTGGCCCCATTTGATTTTTTTTTTTGTATATTTTTGTTTTGTATGGATAAAGAGCATTTATGCTTTTTGTGCAATAGGTTTGGAACATGCTTTTGTTAGGCATACATTTTAATTGGTAAATGTAGCAGCTACTAACCGCAGATCTGAAAAGGAATGTAGGTGGTTTTAAGTGTACATTCAAATGGGCTCTTCTCTCTTTTTTTTAATTTCCCCCCTTCCTGGGTTTTTTTAAGAGTGACATTTGGGAGTTGTGTATATGTGCAAGAACTACCTGTCAGCAATATTTAAAAAAAAAAAGATTTGGCAAGAACTCTTAAATGTGAAATGTGGAAGTAATCAGCAAGACTTACAGCCTATCAGAATTTATTTTGTGTGTGTGTGCGCGTGTGCCATTGGTATGTCTGGTATTTCTCTCTCATTTGTATACCATTTAACCTGGAAATATTTATTTCTTAGTGGTTGTGCAATGCTACAGACGCAAATTCTAACCTCTGGGAGAAAACTACAATAGTTTAAAGATATCACACTTCAAAATATGATGGTGCTAATTTTTTTCTTTCCTGAACGAGCCTCTTGAAAGCTTATCTGGCACTTATTGTTTTCATAACAATCTAATTAGTCTTGGGAGATTGACTGTCCTGTTTCTTTTCCAATGGATGACAAATCTATTTGCCTAGTTAGCCTATTTGCATTTATTTGAAACTGAGCTGTATGTTTAAATGCAACAGGAGAAAGCCAACCAGTTTGTACATCTACACAATGACTCTTTGATAACTTTATATTTTAACCAGTACATAAGAAATGCATTTACTGCAGATGGTTAAAACTGTATTTTACAGAAAAATCCTGTTTCTGTGTTTCCTCAGGTAATTGCTCTGGTTTTAAACACTTCACGTGATACCTTAACTTAGCATATATTTGTGTGTGTGCCCTCGGATTTAAAATGTAAGGAGAAGAGGCGCACAGGCAGGCAATTGCATGTCAGAATTGCAAATGGAAATATTCACTTTGTCGTCAAAATGTGCACAGGGAACACCACACTTTTCTTAAGATGCATACCGTTGGCTTGGAAACGCACTTTCCTCTTTAAGTGGAAGTGGTGGCGGATTAACACATTCTCCAGGTATTTGTTTCTAACCCTAAAATTGGCTGTTATCCTTTGAGTTTGAATTCCCCCCCCCCTTTATTGTGCGCACAAACTGTGTCCTGGAAGTGGCTCACAGAGGCCGTCACGACATGCCTGGCAGCAGTCTGGGCCTGAGATTCAGGCTCTGTGCCGAACAGCTGCAAATTGGAAGATAGTGATTTGCAGTGGAGGAAGCGGTTGAGTGTGCATGCGCTTAACCTACCGCTTGCCCCTGCAGCGCACCAAATATGCATCTAGAAATGCTTGGGAGGTGGGAAGGCTGCAGAGGAAAAGCGGTAGAGGTTAAGTACCCCCTCCTGCATACCACTTGATCACTACCAATGGCCCTATTGCCCTACCGGTTTGCAGCTCTTTGGCAGATACCAGGGTTCCCAGACCCGAGTCTGTTGCTGAAAGTGTAGTTTTGGCCAAAGGCATCTGTCTGAAGTTCTGTTGATGTCCATGAGCATTGAACCTTCAAGGATGCTTGTGGGTCACCATCCTCCTAAAGCTTTGTGTGAATGGGCACATTTACTTGCATGAGGAAAGTTAACCAAGGTGCACTGACACGCCTACTGGATATAGGGTGCTGCAGAATGCCCTATTTAAATGGCAGTGACCAGTATAACAGCCAAGTGACAGGACAAGAGTCACGAATGCCATTCATTTGCAACAAGATAAATTTAGGGTTATGGAACAATAAGCCAGTGCAACCGTTTAAGCCTTTATCCTCACTATGTGGCATAATAAAGTTACTGAAAATTCTTGCCGTATTTTAAAATTTAAAAATCATATTTTTGGCTTGATTTCATTTGAAAGTTTACATTTTTTTATGCTTTGTGTTGCTGTGTAACTTTTGTACTATTGGTGGCTAGTTTTTGTCTGAATAAGCCTTTGGGGGGATTATTGCTTAATGTTTTGATTTTATGATAGTGAAGCTTGTATTCAGTGTTCTGCCAATTAATATTATATGCTTGTAATAAAAGCAAAAAAAAAAAAAAGGCTCTCAATTCTTACCTGTTTCTCAAAAACATGAAAGTTTAGAGGGTAGAAACGCACTCTGGTATTAATGTGATACCAAGTAATGGTGGCCATGTAGATTAAATGGGATCATTTGTTATAATGCCCTTAAAGAGAGGGGCAAGATTTTTTGGGTCGGGTTGTGGCATCATATTTTTCTCTCTTTCTGAATATGGAATATTGAACCATGCTGTACTGCTGCCTTCCCCAGTGCCGCACCCAGGGAGACCACCTGCAGCACCTGTGAGTTTTCAAGACTTTTTGAAATAACACTTTTACCTCTTGGCCAGATATGCTGAAAGCAAACCATTGGCTGTGGTTCCAGCCAGGAGTCAAACAAAGAGGCATAATATCCTGACCATATAAACTCAAACTTCAATATAAAAAGGTCAGAACAAAAACTACAAAAGTTACTGAAAAAATGGAAATATTTCCACACAGAATAATACAATAACACATATAAAAAATCATAACAGAATACAAAGAAGTACTGTACAGTGACCAAGCTTTGCGATAAAGCAACTTTAAAACATCACCATCACAGCCTGAAGCCACAGTAGTTCACATGGGATCTGGCTAGTGCAGAATAAAGTGGACTATTTCTATTGAGGTAGTCTAAAATTGCATTAGCCTTTTATGCAGCTGTGTCACACTGCCGGCTCATGTTTGGCTTGCGATAGGCTACCTTTCTGAGTTCCTTTTCACATGGGACTACTGCCAAGCCAGGTATCTTCTGTCTATACATGTGCATTGGTGGTGGTGTTCTCTAAATGCAGAACTTAAGCTAGAAATGGAAATCACAGAGTGAATTGGGTCGATGGTGTTCATTTTGGCATTCCGAATTAGGTAGAGGAGAGTGGTCTTTCCCTTTGTGTGGGTGGCAATGCCTGTGTCCTTTTGAATGAGAACTACTTTGAATAGCGGTGGGGTGGGATAGTGCAATGGAGAGGGTGTAATTTGAACACCAGAGCCTTAGATACATGCCAGCGGGCATAATCCCAACACCTTCCCCCCACACATGCATTAATTCCTTCAAGAAAGGAACATCTACCACTGGGACAGGCTTGTGTATTTCCCTGCCCATCCCAGTGGTAGCCAATGACATGACTGAAGCATGGAATAGTATAGTGGGATTACTTCAGAATGAAGAGTCTGTACTGTACCCTGGAGGAGAAGGGGGAAACTTGATGTGGGACTGCCGGAATAGGTGGTAGGCCTGTGTTCTTAGAGCAGCCTTTCCCCAGCCTGGTGCCCACCTTATATATACACTACAACTCCCATCATCCCCTAGCCATTATGGATGATGGGAATTGCAGTAGCCTTACACATTTGGAGGACACCAGGTTGGGGAAGTCTCTCTTAGAATGCGTCATTTCTCCTTTATCATAAAATGTGACGTGGAATATTTGAATAGTAGGGGGGAAATGGGCAAATTGTTTTACATGGTTTTATGCCCCATTTGGGGGTCAGTTATGATCTCAAATGCACAAAGAGCTTAAGCAGATCTCTCCCCCCCCCCCCGATTCCTCTGAGAGTGCAGGTTGCTGGACCCCACCTCTCATCCAAACTACAACTTCGCTGATATGGTTACTTCTCGGTCATAATGTTTATTTTGTGGCACAACAGGCTGAAATATTATAATTTCAGAGCATAGCGGGAATGAAGCAGGCACAAGAAGGGGTCTTAATGACTGCAAAGCAGCGCATTCCTGCATTTTTGCTGCTTCCTTTTTGAAGAGGTGATGCTAATTCAATCTCTGATGTGTGTGTGCCCTTCTCTTTCAGGGCACCCGGCATGAGAAATAAATGTTAACAGACACAAAAAAGCCCATCAATTTGTTCCAAGTCAAATTAAAACGAAGTCTGGCGGGGAAAATATGAACCTTTGTACTATGGACAGGTTATACATTGCATAATATAATTGCTGTTTCGGAGAGAAGCAAATAAAAGATAGTTCATAGTAGGATTTTTTAAAAAAAATTAAAACAACCTTGTGGATGCAGTTTCATTCTGGCAAAAGGGAGATTTTGGTGCGGACTCCCTCAGTGTGTCAATGTGTGTGTGTGCTGGGGGAGTGTTTGGTGAGGCAGTCTAGGGATGTGCTGATGCTGGGAAGTCCGGTTTGTTTGAGCTCGACAAACTTCCTGCCCACTTCCAATCCGATAATCGGGGAAAGGCCCAGTCGGTGGGTTTTCCACGGACCTCCATCTCTAAGCCCGTGGGTGGGCTGCAGTTCACGTATTTTTAAAAAAAACGCTAAGGAAATTTGTGCAAATAGCACAATTTGCGTAACTTCACACAAATTGTGTAAATTGCGGTATTTTGCTTGTTCGCAAATCAGCACCCAAAAAGCACATGGATCTAGCATGATTTGTGTAAAATCAGCCAATCGTGTGAGATCCATGTGCTTTTCGGGTGCTGATTTGCAAAAAACATGCAAAAATGTCATGATTTACGCAAATTGCGTAAAGTTACGCAAATTGCACAAATAGCGCCATTTGTGCAAATTTCCTTAGTGTTTTTTAAAAATGCGCAAACTGGCCCGTCTTAGAGATGGAAGTCCGCAAGCTGGCTCGACTCGCATCAAGTTGGCACCAGCACAGGGGCTTGCAAACTGGAATCTGGGAGCTGAAATGTGAAAATCCATCAGATTTTCACCCCCCTATCGGATTTCTTACACATCCCTACCCGTAGTACATATTTTGCCTGCCGAAGGTCCCAGGTTCAATCCCTGCCATCTCTGGTTAAAAATGGCTTCGGTAACCCATGATGGGAAGTATCTTTTTCTGCCTGCCATCCTGGATGTTCACTGTCGGTCAAAGTAGACAGTTCTGGGCAAGATGGACAAACGGTCTGACTCAGTATAAGTCAGCTTTGAAATTGTGCCTTGAAATCATGCATAGGATTGTGCCTTTAGCCGCTCTTAGTAGCTTAAGGCACAATCCTAAGGAAGCTTAGAAAAAAAGCCTACAACTTCCAGCATGCCTCAGCCAGCCATGCTGGCTGGGGCATGCTGGGAGTTTTTTTCCTGTCTAAACTTGCTTAGGTTTGTGCCCTTAATGTGGTAAACTGGAGCCTTGTTTACAGTTCAGGTTAATTTGCCTGTTTGACGGTTTAGCAGTTTGTTAGGCTTTTGAGATTTGCATTATTTGCTGGAAGGGGTGTTTCCCCAACCTCATTCATTCACTTAGGGCAGCCGACAGGAGAAATCATTAGATGACTAATTGTTGCCAAACATATTACAGCCAGCACTGTAGCAAATAGAAGGATGAATGAAAACCCATTGAGCAATAATGATAGCAAACAAACAAATATTGGTTCTGTTCTGTGTTCTGTTGCCCACCCTGGACTTTTTCCATTTACGGTCAGTAGGTGGTGCTATCGCTATACTTGGTGATTCAGTTTACTGAACACTTGGGATAAAGAAACCTCAGCCCTGATTTTTTTTACCAACTATCCCCTTAGCAAGAGTGCATTGTAGAAGCTTCCAAATAATTATGTTGAGAAGAAACTAGCATCTTGATTCTGGGCCGTATGCAGCCTCGGGAACTGTAGGGTGAGAAGCTGGAGTCACAAGTGTCCTGGAGCTGTGCCGGAAACAATCTGGCAGGCAGAAGGGCAACTATTCCAGGGAGCAAGGCCAGGTACAGCAGTGAAGGTCGATGCTGATTGTTGCCCATGCAAAGCCTGACTCAGAGGTTCACTGATATCACCCAGCCTGTGGAAGGCCTGGGGTGTGTGTGACAATTTGGCCCACCTACCCCCCCCCCTTTTAAAACATTTTTATACCGCCCAATAGCTGAAGCTTTCTGGGCGGTTTACAACAGTTAAAATCATAAAATATAATATAAAATATAACACTTAAAACCACAGATTAAAAACAAACAGCAGAGCTAGCAGCAGCAGTTACAATAACAATTAAAAACAATTGCAAGATTAAAATGATTAAGATGATTAAAATGATTAAAATGCCTGGGAGAACAGCGTCTTCACCTGGCGCTGGAAAGAGTACAAAGTAGGCACCAGGTGAACCTCTTTGGGGAGCTCATTCCATAACCGGGGTGCCACAGCAGAAAAGGCCCTCCTCCTGGTAGCCACCTGCCTCACTTCCTTTGGCAGGGGCTCTTGGAGAAGGACCGCTGATGTAGATCTTAGTGTCCGGGCAGGTACATATGGGAGGAGACAATCCTTCAGATACCCTGGCCCAAAGCCGTTTAGGGCTTTAAATGTTAGCACCAGCACTTTGAATCGGGCCCGGAAATAGACTGGCAGCCAGTGCAGATGAGAAAGCACTGGCATAATATGTTCTCGTCGGCCAGTCCCGGTTAATAATCTCGCTGCCCTATTTTGGACCAGCTGAAGTTTTCAAAGGCAGCCCCACGTATAACGCATTGCAGTAATCCAAACGAGAGGTTACCAGAGCATGGATAACTGTAGCTAGGCTATCTCTGTCCAGATAAGGACGTAGTTGGTATATCAGCCTAAGCTGATAAAAGGTGCTCCGTGCCACCGAGTTGACCTGTGCATCGAGTGACAGTTGTTGGGGATCCAAGAGAATCCCTAACTACGAACCTGATCCTTCAGGGGGAGTGCAACCCCATCCAGAACTGGTTGAATATCACTTAGCCGGGCAGACGAACCACCCACTAACAGTACCTCTGTCTTATCTGGATTGAGTCTCAGTTTATTAGCCCTCATCCAGTCCATTACTGTGTCCAGGCACTGATTCAGAACAGCCACTGCCTCACCTGGATTAGATGAAAAGGAGAGATAGAGCTGGGTGTCATCTGCATATTGATGACACCTCAGCCCACACCTCTGGATAACCTCTCCCAGTGGTTTCATGTAGATGTTAAATAGCATAGGGGATAAAATAGAGCCCTGTGGCACCCCATGGCATAACTGGCAAGGGACAGAGCAGTAATCCCCTAGCACCACCTTCTGGAATCGGTCACCCAAGTAGGATCGGAACCACTGGAGCGCAGTGCCTCCAACTCCCAACCCAGACAACCTATCCAGAAGGATACCGTGGTCGATGGTATAGAAAGCCGCTGAGAGGTCCAAGAGAATCAACAGGGTCGCACTTCCCCTGTCTCTCTCCCGGCAGAGGTCATCCCACAGGGCGACCAAGGCAGTTTCCGTTCCAAAACCAGGCCTGAATCCAGATTGAAATGGATCTAGATAGTCCGTTTCATCCAAGAGTGCCTGGAGTTGACCAGCAACCACCTGCTCAAGCACCTTGCCTTAGGCTGGGTCTGCACCCATGCTGGGCAATGTGGCCCCCCAAGTTGAGTACGGCACACCGACTCTCTATAATTGCCAGCCAGGAGCTATTTTTGCTGCCTTATAGATTTCATAGATCATAGAGTTGGAAGGCGCCTACAAGACCATCGAGTCCAACCCCCTGCTCAATGCAGGAAACTAGAGGAGGGGTCTCTCCCATCCAAATAATAACCAGGCCTGACCCTGCTTAGCTTTCCACGCTCAGACAAGCTGAGCCAGCGTGAGCCACAGGACTGCAAGTGGAGGTGGAGGGGATTATCAAATGCTGAGGTGACCACCATCATGGTGGCTGGGTTGTGTTTGGCAGGCCTAGGCCACGCCGCTAAACAAGCCTTGTTATAAAACAGATTTTCAGTTACCTTTATGCTCCCCAGTAAGTAACCACAGGTTTTTGAATCTGAATTCTGTGCCTGACATCAATGCAGAGCTATAGCACAAAGTCTCTTATACTAGGGCGAAGAACACTCTTGGGTTTCTCCCTGCATGTTGCAGTTCAAATCTTTTCATATTCTGACAGTCAAAGCTGTAAAGTATGTTATTGTCAGCAGAGTACACAAATATATCTTCTGACATTAGATCCTAGTAGCAATATTTGGTGAGATCAGATTTGCCGAGCAGCTGTTTCCAGATGATGATGACGATGATGATTTCTATACCACCCAATAGCAGAGCAGTTAAAAAAAAATACAAGCCATGAATATGAAATAATAATAAACATAATATAAAATCTATAACGTACAAAATTCAAGAACAATTTAAAAAAAGCTAAAAGCAGTTACATTAATATACTAGACCTGATAAAAACAACTGTCATAAATATGCCATCATATCTCAACAAATGCCTGGGAGTAGAGAACAATCTTAACTTGGCTCCAGAATAATGACAGTATTGGTGCCAGATGGACCTCAGTGGGGAGAGCATTCCATAATTGCAGGGCCACCACCAAGAGGGCCCTCTCCCCTGCTGCCACCTTCTGAGTCTCACTTGGAGGAAGGCCTGAGATGTTGATCGTAGTGTCTAGGTAGGTTCCTATCAGGAGAGGCGCTCTGTCAGGTATTACGGAGCAGAGCCATGTAAAACTTTATAAGTTAAAACCAGCATCTTGAATTGGGCTTGGAAACATACAGGCAGAATTGGTGTTATATGCTGATTAATCTGGGTGCCGCATTTTGCACAAGCTGCTGCTTCTGAACAGTCTTCAAGGGCAGCCCCAGGTAAAGAGCATTGCCGTATTCTATATAGTCTGATATATAGACTTTCAAGTAGATCAGTGATTGATTCCCAGGCTGTGCACCAGACAACACGATAAGCCACAGTTCAACGGCAACCCACACTCAACCCATACTCAACCCTTGAGTGTGGGTTATTGTGTTGTCTGAACCCAATCAGTCGAAAGCGAAACCTAATGTGCTAATTCATAGTTGAGTGAAATATCTTAAAGAGGATGAAAATAAAACTCCAGCCAGTGGGGGGGCTCCGTAGAGCAGCATTTGGCAGATATAGATATATAGGTATTACTGGTCAGTGTCCAGAACAATGGACAGGCAACAGCAACCACAGGGTAGCTCAGTTTGTATTGCCTCTTGGCATTCTGCCTGGCCAGTCAGCCAGCGGGCTCAGAGATGGGACTATGGCTCTTGGGTACCGGTGATGCTTCTGAAAGTCTCCTGAGCCTGCATAGGCATCAGATTCCAAGGTATCTTTTCTCCCTCTCTCCAGATGCTGTTGCTGCTCATGTATTAGCAGAGAGGGCTGGTCAGCGCAGGATGGGGCCTCCCCACATAAACAGGCATAGAAAGGTGGATGTGTGCGATCTGGCAGCTTAGTTTTTCAAGGTACATCTCAGCAGGGTGCATTTTCCCCAGGGTGCATTTTGGGCACCATTGCATTCATATCAAGAGCAGGCTCAAAGATTATTTTTAAGCTTCGCATCTGAAAGCTCTGTTTCCAGCAACATACTTGGTGATATGAGATTGTTCCAAATGGTGGCGCTAGCAAGCTACCGATGGTGCCCGCTTTCCCTGGGATTAGAACGCATGCTTGCTCTTCTGCAGCGATCTTTATACCGACACGTGGCTTTAGATATCCTAGATCTGCAAAGGCAGATGTATAATGCATTCTATTTCAAACTTGTTTTCTGTAGCCTCATTTCATTATTAGACTTTAAAATTGTACAGGAGAATTGGATTGTTTTGCATGCAATTCTGCTTTATACAGATGCATTCACCCACAAATCAAGCTATTTTAGTAAATCTGAATCACACCCAATTAAATTACTTGAACAATGTAGGGTCTAATTTATATTCTATGACATTTTAATGCTGATTTAGCCTGAATAAATCTCCCGTACATTTCCTAAGTAGTCTGGTAATTGACAGAAACAATTTTTGTAGCCTGTTATAATGTTTTGAGGGTGTGATGAAGTTGGTACTTATGGAGAATTTCAATTTAAGAGGAGGGACAAATTAAGGGGAGAGCCAGGTGAGCATTAACTTAGATTGCTATGCTATAGCAGTAGTAGTTGATAGGCAAAGAGTGTTCAAATAAACAAACTGGGGAACTTGGTAGCTGTGGGAAAGCATTAATTAATGTAGAAGTGACATTCATACATGCTAGCTCCTTGGGAGCTTTAATCTATGGCTGTACTGGTGATCAGTGTTCCTGGTTTGTGCGGGTATTAGAGATTTCAGCAGCATGCACCATCAGTAGAAAAGAACATGAATTGCATGCCAAAGGATCCAGATCCCGTCTTTAACATCTCCAATGCAAGGTTCTAAGATTCCAGGCCTAGAGAAGACTTCTGCCAGAAGCCTTGGAAAGTTGCCATCACTTAGTATAGACTAGGGGTGCACAAACTTTTCGGCCCTGAGGCCATGCTGGCTCAGGGATCACATGCGCACACACACACACACACACACACACACACACACACACACGCAGCGGCAGGGGAAAAGTGTGTGTGTGTGTGTGTGTGTGTGTGTGTGGATCTCTGGGGGAGGATGCAGAGAATACAGGTGGCAGGGAAATCACTGAGTGGGGGAGGATTCATGGTCATTGGTGGGAAGGTTGGGACACCTGTGGGTGGCCACAGCAAAGAGCTTGAGGGGCCCTCGGCTCATGGGTTATGCACCCTGGTATAGACAATATTGATGTAAATGGGCCAACAATCTGGCTGGGTATCCAACAGCTTCGTATGCTCAAGAGTGTCCACACCAACCACCCCAGCCTATAACTAGCCACCTTCAGGCCCTCATGCTGCATCCAGCTTGAAGGGTCACTGCCTCTTGGACCACTTTTCTGTGCCCAGCACAGGACATGTGGCTTTCCGTGCTGATTTTGAGCCAGGATTTGGTCATGCCTCCTTCAGAGCTGTGTGTCCGCTTATGCCAAACGAAACAACGTTCTACACCAGGGCAACCCGCATGTAACAGAAAGAAAAGCCACAATTTTTATTATTTTGCGTAATGCATTGTTCAATGTTGTTTTGCATAATTTATTCTATTTTTGCCAGCCATGGAGGAGAGGTGCAAGGGGAGGCGGGCCTTAAAAATCCCACCAGCCAACCATGGGAACTTACTCAGCCCCTCCCCACTGACTCTTTCCCAGCCTGAGAGCCAATGCCAGGGCTTAAACTTTTCTTTTTTTTTTTTTTTTTTTTAAATATTTTATTAAATTTTAAAACAATACAAAGAAAATAACATACACACATAACTAATATTGTGCTCCCATCACCATGGGACCAAACAATCCAATAACTCTATAATTGTTCATTATTCCAAAAATACAATATATCTTGACAGGGTAAACTCCCTTTCCCCCTTTTAAACACATATTCCAAAAATAAACCCCAAATATCCTTAAAATTATTTTTCTTTAATTGACCCCTTTTGCATTTAATATTACAAGTCAACATATCATTCAAAGCCATATCCCATACTTCCTTATACCATTCAGTAATAGTGAAAACTTGCTGGATTTTCCATTTCCTTGCTATCATTAGTCTACCTGCCGTTAACAAATTTATGATTAATTCTTTAACATTTTGTGAACCGATCACCTTTTCCGTTATTGTTAGCAAAGCTAGTTTAGGGCATACCTCTAAATCAACTCCAACAATTTCTGATATTTCCTCAAAAATCATTTTCCAAAAATCCATTACATTTTTACAACTCCACCACATATGAGCATATGTACCCAATTCCTGACATCCTCGCCAACACATTGGAGAACATTTATTATCTATTCTATTTAATCTCACTGGGGTCAAATACCATCTCCAAATTAGCTTATAAAAATTCTCTTTAATTCTTATAGACATATTTTTCAATATTCGCCTATCCCAAATCTTATTCCACTCATCCTTTGATATTTCCTCTTCAAACTCTGTATCCCAAACTATTTTAAGATTTTCTGCTTGCTCTTCTGATTTCTGCAACATTTTATATAACATCTTTGTAAGACCCCTAGCTGATGCATTTCCTTCTACAAGTTCTCTAGACATAACCACCTGCTCAAATGCAGTGAAATCCCTTTCATGCTCATGTCTCCTCTTCCATTTCTTACCCCATTGTACTAATTGAATTAAATTTAACCAAGAAATTCTTCCTGCCCCAACCCTATCAATTATTTGCTGTCTTGTCTCCATTTTTTCCAGCCAATCCATTAAAGTTATCACCTTTTTCTCTCTAAAAATTCGTTCTAAATGTCTAACATTCTCGGGAAAATCTTCCATAACCACCACTGGAGTAAGCGGGGATATACCTGGTAAAAATATTTCCTTATTTCTACCCCAAATTTCTAACATATTTTTTAAAAAGGGATTTTCTAATCTTTTTGTCATAATATGTCCTTGTTTTGTAAATAAGAATTTATCCACCCTATTACCCAATTCAGATGCTTCTATTTCCCACCACATAAAATCTTTTCTAACAATAATATCCATGATATATCTAAGTTGATTAGCTATATAATACCATTTTAAATTAGGGAGACCAAGTCCCCCTATTTTTTGAGCTTTATACCATCTATTCTTAGTAATCCTTGATTTTTCCCCCCCATTACAATAGCTATTTAACATTACTTGCCACTCTTTAATTTCTTTCTCTAATATCTTATATGGTATCATTCTAAATAAAAAATTAAACTTCGGTAAAATCTTCATTTTAATCAAAGCTATCCTACCAAACCACGATAATCCCAATTTTTTATAATCCTCTATTTGATTTTTAACTTCATCTTTTAGTTTTTTAAAATTACATTCCCCTATTTTATCCAAATCTTTTAATATATCAATACCTAAATATTTAATTATATTTTTTATCTTTATATCCACTCCCCTTTGTTTAAATCCCCTTTCCTCCAGTTTACTATAATTAAATGTCATTATCTCCGATTTATCCCAATTAACTTTTAACCCTGTTACTTCTCTAAATTCATCTAAATGTTTCTCTATCCAATCCCAATTTTCTATAGGCCGTTCTAATGTTAACAAGATATCATCTGCAAAAAGGTTTATCTTACATTTGGTCTCTATTCCTATCCCCAATAATTTCTTCTCCTGTCTTATCGAATTCGCTAACAATTCCATAACTAACACAAATAATACTGGGGAAAGGGGACAACCCTGTCTAGTTCCCCGGCCTAGGCTAATAGTTTCTGTTATTCCATCGTTTACAATTACCGACGTGACATTATGAGTATATAATTGGTTAGTAATACCTATAAATTTTTCTCCAAACCCCATAGTTTTTATTAACATCTTTAATGCAGGCCATTCCACACAATCAAAGGCTTTAAAAATATCCAATGCAAGAACCCCCGCTTTCAAATTATTTTTCTTTATTAAATAAATTATATTCAGAACCCTTCTTGTTAAATCTGCCATTTGTCTTCCTTGAATAAACCCACATTGATCTATCCCTATATACTTATTTAAAAAACTATTCATTCTTCTAGCTAAAATTGCTGTCAATAGTTTAGCATCTTGATTAATTAATGATATTGGTCTATAAGAACCTGGTTCTGCTAAATCCTTCCTTGGTTTCGGGATTAAAATGGTCAAGGACTGTTTCCATGACGGGGGGATCTCTCCCCCCTGTAAAATATCATTAAACAACCGTTTTAACTTCGGAATTAACATTTTTTTAAAGACTTTATAATATTCCGCCCCCAGACCATCCAGTCCTGGCGTTTTCCTCTGTTTTAATTTATTTATAGCACTTTCTATTTCAATTTCTGTGAATGGTTGCTCCATTTTCTCTCTATCTTCATCCTGGATTTTTATTTTTAAATTTTTCTCGATATATCTTCTACTCTCAGCTTCCGACCATTTTCCTGCCTTATATAACTCCGTGTAATAGTCATGAAAAATTTTCAATTTATCCTTTACTAGATTATATTCTTTACCCCTCTTATCTTTAATCATCCCCACTAAGCTTTTTTCTTTTTTTTTTTGTGCTAATCTAGCCAACATTTTAGAGTTTTTATTACTATTCTCAAAATACTCCCTTTTTGTGTAAATCAAATTCCTTTGTACCCTGTCCAGTTCTTTATTCTCCAATTCTTTCCTTTTACCCTGTAATTCTGCAAAAATCTTTTTATCCCTCTTCTCTAAATACTTCTTTTCCAAATCCCTAATCTCCCCCTCTAGCTTTTGATAAAAAACTTCTTGTTGTTTCCTCAAATTTATTGCCTCTCTCAATCCTATTCCTCTCATTACACTCTTCATTGTATCCCATATTATCGCTTCAGTACATTCTTCTGTTTGATTAAATTCCCAAATTTCCCTCAATTCCTTCTCTATTTTCTCTGTTAAATGTTTATAACGAAAAATATTACAATTCAATCTCCATCTTTTCGCTTCTCTATAATCCTTATGTATCTTCAAATCCATGTTAACCAAAGCATGATCTGTAACTTTTATCACTCCTATCTCTGTGCCCAGGACCCTTGAAAACAGTGTCCTGGACACAAAAATAAAATCTATCCTAGAATAATTCTTATTTGCTGATGAGTAAAATGTATATCTTTCCTCATTCCCCTTGACCCCTCTCCAAACATCTAGCAACCCTTCCTTACTAATTAACTTATTCAAGATCGTTAGATTATTTCTCTGATCTTCTCTCGTCGGATTGGATTTGTCTTTTCTTCTATCCAATACCATGTTAAAGTCCCCAGCCATAATAACCCTTTGATTTTGAAAATTACCCATTTCTTTAAACACATGTTGATAAAATTCTCCTTGATTTTGATTGGGAGCATAAACATTAACAATAACATATTCTTCCCCTCCCAAGGTCCCATACATTATAATATATCTACCTGTATCATCCTTTTTCACCTTTAGAACATTAAAACCACAATTCTTTGAAATTATAATTGCTACTCCTCGCGATTTAGATGATCCACATGCTATCTCATATATTCTAGACCACCTCAATTTCAATTCATTGACTCCTTTCCTTGCCTGGTGCGTTTCTTGCAAGAATATAATATCTGCCTTATCCTTTTTAAGAAGTGCTTCTATTCGCCTTCTCTTAGTAACTGACCCTAGCCCCTTAACATTTAAAGTTGAAATTCTTAACTTATAATCCATCTATTAACAACATTTTTTCTTTTTTGGTCCCCAAAAGTGAAAATAATACACAATAACATACCCCTTAACCCACCCCCACATTCATCTAAACTATCCCCCCTGCTTAGCCAGGGCAACTTGCCCCACCCTAAACCTACCCACCTATCCCAGGGGGGGGGGAAAGGACCCATCACCAGCCCGAACAGCAGCCCCTCATTCCCTCCCGGATAACTTCTTTATAAAACATTTTCTATTTCTTTTTTCTTCTCGTGTTGAAATGACCTCTTATACAATTCCTCCACTGGCTCCTTCTTCTTCCAGTTGACCCATCGATTCTGGACCCTCCGCATCATCATGAAGCCCCAACTCTCCCAGCAGGCCCATGCCTTGATCACATGATGAGATCTTGTATCTCTTACTGTTCCACACAAAAGTAAGAAAAACTGGGTAACCCCAATTGTATTGTAATCCCTTTCTGATCAAGACTGCTGTACACGGTTTAACACTTCGCCTCCACTTTATTGTTTGCTGACAAAGATCATTGTAGATTTGCAAAGTAGCCCCCTTGAAAGCTACTTGACCTTTCTTTCTAATCTCTTTCATGAAGACATCCTTCTTGTATAAATTTGCAAATTTCAGTACAACATCTCTGGATGTCATACCACGCCTTAATGCTCCCACTCTATGCACAATCTCAATGTCCATATCATCCCAAAAAATTGTTTCTCCAGAGACAGCTTCATTCATCCATTCCAAAATACTGCCTCTTAACTTATATCCAGTCTCCCCCATCTCCATGGGGAAGCCTCTGATCCGAATGTTGGAACGACGTTGCCTGTCTTGCATGTTAATCATCTGTATTTCCATCTCATTAAATTTCATTTCATACTTTTCAAAACTTTTTTCATCCTTCACCTGGAGTTTTTCCACCTTATCCACTCTAGCTTGCAGCTCTTTAACTTGAACCCCTAAATGATCTATGGACTTTCGCATTTGCTTCATATCCTCTTGATGCAGATTTTGAAATTTCTCAATTGCTTCTATTTGTTTCTGCTGGCCTGCTTCCATAGAGCTTTGAAACTGTGATAGAATTTTCTCCCAATCTGGTGCTGCCCCTTTAAGCTTGGCTGGAGATATTGACTTTGGCTTGGCACCAGCAGGGAATTTGCCAGCTGAATCCGCCATTTTTCCGCCCTTCCCCCTCGCTGTCTCGAAACTTTCACTACCTCGTGGCTTCTTATCAGGACCCTGTTGCACAGTTTGATAAGAACATTCAATATCTTTAGTGTCAAGGATCCTAATTAGCCTTTTCAAACTGTTATCCGAGGGATGCGCCCGATCGCGTTTCCAAAGAGGGGGTAGGGACTTTTTCACCCGTCTGGAGCTCATAAACAATCCAGAGCGAAGCACATCAAAAGAAAGCTATTCTTGTTATTTCTTTGTTAGCTCTATATCTGCATACTTTCCAGAAAGCAAACAGCAAAGGAATTTAAACTCACGCTTTGTCTCTCCTGTGTATTTGCAGATGTTTTCAAATCATTCCGGGAGCTCGGCAGAAAAGCTACTGCTCCATAGCCAGCGCAGGCTCCTCCCCGGGCTTAAACTTCTGGCCTTCTGCATACAAAGCATGTGGTCTGCCATTGACCTGTGCTAAAGACATGGCTTCTCCTTTTAATGAAAGAAGGTAAGTCAGTCCTGCAAGTTCCTCTAGCCATGTCTACCTGGACTGGGCTGCTGCCCTGGAGCAGGGGCGACGGGGTGGTAAGCTGCTCCTTTCTCCAGCCTTGCTAAGCAAATAGAGGGGTACACAGATTTGCAGAAAAACAAAACAAGACACCAGTACATTAGCAGTGTATTTGCTAATACACACACACGCATTTAGAAATAGCCATAATTTAAAAAGAAATACAATGCATTGATCTCACCTCTGTGCCTGCCTGTTCAGGTGCTAAGTGTTGATGGGCAACTTGAAGGCCCTCTCTTTAGGGTTCTTTATCTTTAAACTGGACTTGTACCGGGCAGCCCTTCAAGTAGAGGACTGTCCTCTGTCAAGTAGGGCACATGGCCACTCTAATTCAAATGCACACAGAGCCCCATCAGGAGGGCAATGTGTGAACAAGCCCTGGCAAAGGCTTGTCTGATAAGTTCGCCAGGACCTGATACATAAAGAGAAATGTGCATTTAAGAAATTTCTGAAGTTGTTACCATGAGCCCAAGTATCAAGACATAAGAACAGCGCTGGGCCAGATTTTTTTGTGTGTCGGTTGATATTTGCCGTGAAAGTTGCCCTTTTGTGTGTGAGAAAGAGTTCATCGGAAAACCCCTACTTTCCTCTTTGTGCGTGTGCTTCGTTGCATGCAGGGCCAGGCGGGCCAAGACGTTTTCCTGCCTGAGGAAAAGGACAAGATGGTGACTGCCCGCCTCCCATTCCAACTACAGAAGCCAGCCAGATCTGCAGCTGAATCCTACTTCAACACTGTTGCCGGGACAGTGTCCTCCGCCACACCAGAGGGCAGCAGGCTAGCTTAGGGGTGCAGGGCTGGGCAGGGCTCGTGCCACACACAGCTCTGCCCTCTAGCAGAAGGGGTGGTGGTGGTGGTGGTGGGCTCTGGGGGAACAGCCAGGAGTGCCGCCACGGCTGCCCACCACAGGCCCCAGCCCAGCATCCTCTGCCTGACAGGGCTGACTTACCCTGCCTAATGGTAGGGCCCACTTCTGTGCCTGTTTGTAGCCATTGTTCCCCTGATGTGGTGCTTCAGGGGTCAAAGACAATGGCAGCTTCATTGCCCACGCAACTGGGGGAATGCTCCTTCTCTTGACAGATACTGATCTGGCACTTTCCTTGCCTGTTGGCGCCGTACAGAAGACTTTCAGCCCAATCTAGCGCTGATCATGTGCAGTTATACCTGTGTGGGGTACAACGTAGGTGGGATGTGTGCATCTTCTTTAAAATAATCAGGGATGTTGAAGAGTCCTTGGTCTCGAGTCACGAGTCGAGTCACGAGTCTTTGGACCCGAGTCTCGAGTCCGAGTCCGAGTCCTTGGTCCAAAATGGTGACTCACGAGTCACGAGTCCTGAGTCACTCCCAAAACTGACTCCACGAGTCCCTATTAAAATCAATGGGGTTTCCCCCCAACAAAATAAGGCTACTTCAGATGTGTGGCTTAAATAAATTCTAGGCACAAGTGTGCCTTTTTATTTCAAAACTCTGCAACTGATTTTGGCAAGAACAGACCAGCCAGACAAACCCAAAATAACCAGGCAGGCAGAGGAGGCAGGGAACCCCAAAGCAGGCAGGCAGAGGCGTTTGTCTTGGACAATTCAACTGTTGAACAGGTCAAGAAGAGACCAGGCAGGCAGAGGAGGCTGGGAACCCCAAACAGGCAGGCACAGGCAGCCAAACCCAAAATGTCTGACCCTAACCCAACCCCCCCACAACAACACATCAATCAAAATAAATCTCAATACATTGTTGGGGCTGCGCTCCTGGTAGCTGTCCATAGTGGCTGAGCAGCGGCGCGCCT